>OY723400.1:85936051-86419150 GCA_963210345.1 Inga oerstediana | reverse complement strand
TGGGCCGCGGCCCCAGAGTTTCTGTGCTGGTGTGAACATCCCTGGGCCGCGGCCCAAGATGTGGTGGGCCGCAGCCCAACACTCTCTGGGCTCCTTTTGCTCTTCTGGCTTCGCAGCTGGTCTTCCATTCACTGAGGTTGTCAGCTTCAACTTCCTTCCTCTCTTTTTCACTGCCTGCAGCTTTCCTCTGGGTTAGCCCTAACTTAATCTGTACCAGTTCACACAAAGAACTTTCACACAATGTTAGACATTCATAGCAATTAGGGAGTCATGTCCTTCACAATTTCATTTTGCTGTGCATAGCATGAGAGAAATACAATTCCTCACTTTAATCCTTTCTAATGCCCGCTTATGCATCCAAAGTGAAGTAAAACGATATGAAATATGAAATTCAAGTAAGAATTTCCTGAAGTTAACAGTACCTCCTAGCATGGCCTACTATCCTAACTAACTGTAAAACTTCCTAACTGAGGATAATTTTATTTTTTTTAAAAGAAATAACTAACTTCAATTAACCACAGTTATAATTATGAGCGGTCATGGTTGATAATAGGAGCCCTATTGAAGCATTTGGATAAATTATTAATGCAGGAAGTTGATAGGAGCGAGGTACCTGAACAAGGCATATCTAAGTGGCCTTAAAAGTTGGGGGTACTCAAGTGAAGTACTGGACCAACCTGAACTCAACACTCCAAGAGACTACGATGGCCATGGCACTCACAACCCTCTCAACAGCCGGAGGTGGCTTCGTTTCACGGCGCCAATATGTTTGGCCCAAGCGGCACTGCCTCCGAAGGTTCACCCAGAGCAAGAGTTGCCACCTACAGGGTCTGCTGGCCGGACCTCTTTTATCACTTTTCCAAAGTCACTCTGCCCTGATGATGACGTACTCGCCGCCTTCGATATGGCCATACACGATGGCGTCCATGTCATTTTCCGCCTCTATTGGCAGGTTCAGGCGCCCAGGATTACGTAGATGATATTTATGCCGTTGGAGCTTTTCACGCCTACAAGAATGGCATTAACGTCGTCTTTTCTGGTGGGAATTCTGAGTCCCAGATCCTAAATCTATAGTTAATGTCGCACCTTGGATTTTCACAGTAGCTGCTAGCACCATAGACAGAGACTTCCAAGCTCGAGTACAACTCCAGAATGGAAGAGATCTTTGAGGTATATATTTTTCTTTTCTCGCTGCTATTCTTCTTACCTTTTCTGATTCTCAAACTCTGCATTCCATTAGAATATAATACCTCCAATCCTAAATATAAGACCTAGTTCGACTTCTTTTTTAGAGATTAAGGAAGCTAAATAAGTTACTTAATCCATATTATTTGTTATGTGTATAAATAAATTATATATAATAATGGGCTAATTGAACAACGTACCGAAGGTATATAGTCTTAAGGTAAGATCTACAAACATAGTACATGCCCTATTTCACTAAAAATCTTTGTACATATGTTCATAAACGTGTAACATCAGGGAGCAAGCTTTTCTAGAGCATTGCCACAAGGCAGGTTCTACCCGATCATTGCTGGTGCAGAGGCAAGGAGGGCTAATTCAACTACCGATGATGCGTGAGAACATATTTCTCTATTTGATTCTGCAACTAATTAAACACTTGTTTCTCTCTGGGAATCATTTACAGAAAGAGACGAATAATGACACATTGTTCTGGAAAATAAATATTTAATATAATCAGGCATGTACGTTTCTCTGTATGATTAACAAAACATCCTTGTTCTTGTGCAGCAATTTTTGCTTATTAGGTACAATAGATCCCAATAAGGTGACTGGACAAGATCTTGGTTTGCAGAACAAGTGATGACGAAGATGCTGAGGAGATAGAGTAAACAAGGGCTTCGAGGCGAGCCAAACCGGTGCATCTGCAATGATCTGGGTGGCAATAAAGTCATGGATGAAAATCCTGTTATGCAATTGCTTCCAGCAGTACACATTAAGTATCAAGACTCTGTAGCTTTGTTTGCTTACCTTAAGTCAACCAACAATCCTATGGCTACTATTCATCCACTTACTGACGTCTTCAACTTAAAACCTTCACCTGAAGTAGCATCTTTCTCCTCTAGAGGACCAAGCACAGTCGTACCAGAGATCCTCAAGGTTGATTTTAATTTTCATAAAATGTGTTTGTTTGTTTTCCTCTTAGTGAAAAGTTGTTGTAACTTTTGGTTTTACCCTTTTTTTTCCTTTTGTAGCCGGATATTACTGCTCCAGGGGTGAATATTTTCTCGCTGCATATTCACCTGCTGCCCCCCTTACAGGATATTATTAATGATGATCGTCAAAACTTTAATTATACCATTATGTCTGGAACTTCTATGTCTTGTCCTCATGTTGCTGGAGTTGTAGGCCTTCTCAAAACTCTACATCCTGACTGGAGTCCTTCTGCTATTAAATCTGCTATCATGACAACAGGTAAGATTTCACTCTCTTTGTTATGAATTTAAAACTACATACCCCAATCACTTTTTCTGATTGTGTAAAGTGAGGTTTATAAATGTTTGGATCTCTTCCTCCTAACGAGCTAGTTTTTGGAATGGGTTCATCCTATAAAACTTATAGACATTAGTGCTTTCACTGGAAGCAGATCTCATGAATAGAACGCCTACTATTGAAACCGAAAAAATAAATAGTATCAAAGTTATCCATTCTCTATCTCTCTCTCTTATTCCAGCACTCTCCTCCAACTAATGTGTATAATAAATATGGCTTTTAATAACTTTGATTCTACCTATGAATTGTTGTTTTTACAGCGAAGACAAGGGACAGCACTGGTCACCCAATGCTTTGCTGGAACTGATATGCTACGACGCAACAATAGCAAAGAATGCAACCTCCATTTGAGTATGGGTCAGGCCACATTAGGCAAAACAAAGCCCTTGACCCTGGCTTGGTCTATGACTTAGGCCTTAAACGATTACCTCGATCTTCTGTGTGGCTTTAACTCCAAAAACGCCACAGAGTTTAGATTATTCTACTATGATGCTCCTTACAAGTGTCCTCACTCCTACAGTATTCTCAACTTCAATTACCCTTCAATAACCATCCCTTTTCTCTATTCCTCAGTCAATGTGACCAGGACCCTCAAGAACGTTGGCACATCCAGCCACATACGTTTCTCGAGTCTTCTCTCACCTCATGGTCATCACCATTAATTTGGAACCTAAGACCTTAAAGTTCGATAAGGTTGGTGAAGAGAAAAGTTTTACTTTAACAGTTAATGTTACGAGGCCAGGTTATAGGACTGTATTTGGAAGGATAATTTGGTCCGATGAAAGCATTTTATGAGAAGTCCTATAACTGTTGGTGGTGTTTTTGTTTAGAACGTTAGTAGCAACTACGTACTACGCATGTAATATGAATCTAGGGTTTGTATTCCTTTAGGATTATGAACTTCTCTATAGGTTTTGAACTTCAACTCCTTTCTGTCTATCCAAGGCAATAATGGATGTGTCCCGGGCCATGATTTCAAATAAATGAGCAGTTTGCTTATCATGCAAATTAAAGCTGCCTTTTTTTCATATAGATATTTAATTTTTTTTCCAACTAAACTTCAATAAACATGGGAAAGTCTGAATTGCAAGACCGTTTAAAAGAATTTTATTGCTGAAAAATGATCAGTACTGTAATATCCCAAAATTTATACACCAAAGAGTTCAATGTATATTTATTTAACAAATAGAATCAAGGTGAATTTTGGAGAATTTGATTATGCTACCAGTGAAAATTTCCTGCAAGATAGTAAGTCTTTCTAGAATGAAAGTAGACATTCCAAGCTTTAATTGATAGATCATATAAATTATTTTGACTGATACACTAAGAGTTATGACTTTCTGAAGTTTACCCAGTGAAACTGGCTACATTCTGGGACAACGTTCAAAAATTTAAATTCTAGGAATGTTGAGCTTTTCGGTTGGCTAAAGTCTATATTTTTCCTTGAAACTAGAATAAATTAGGGTTAAGCAGCCTTTGGAATCACCTCAATTGAATGTCTAGAAATAAAGATATTAATTTTAAAATTGATGAAAATTCTGCCGGATTTTCAGCAAAGTATAAAAATCACAAAATGTAAGTGCAATTTTGGAAATTAGAAAAATTTATCTCCTCTATCTATTAAATGTCCAAAAGCTCTGAAAAATCAGTAAAAAGATCAGAAAAACATCAAAAGAGAAAAGAAGGTGATGAATGGTGAAAACTCTGTTGAAAATTCTTCTATTTCACTACCGAATTGCAACTTTTGGCTAAAAAATCCTTCACAAATCTTCTTCTCCTCATCATGAGCTTCAATTCTATATCTTTTAATCGAATATTCCCAACCACTACTATTCCCAGAAATTCGCCCAACCACTACTGTTCCAGATTACATTCCAGAAACCGAACTCAACTTCAAAATTCATATATTTTAATCTACTTGTCCAAAAATTATGTTCAACCCATCAAATTAAAACTCTAAATGTCTACTTTAGATCTGGAAAGTTTCATAATTCTTGACCAAGTTTTAGGTTTTCAAAATTTCATCACAACCAATCTGACTTCCTAAAACATAATATGACAGCAACTAAACTTCAAAAATTCATATCTCACAATCTACAAACCGAATAACACCTATTTTATATCAAATTAAAGCTTAGGATATCTACTTTAAATCTAGAAAGTTCCATTGTCATTGAACAAGATTTTATTACTAAAAAATATCACAAAACCAAACTGTTAGAACCTGAACGTTCAGAATTTCTCCCTGTTTTCTGACTTAAATTTCAAAAATTATAACTCTCTCTAAAAGTATTCAAATGATGCCTTCTTAGACTCATTTTAAAGCTATGAATGTCTGTCTACTATATTCTTGTAAAATTTCATAAATATTGAATAAGGTTTGTCTGGTCAAAACTCAACAGGAATATGACTATCTTCCAAAAATGTCAATTTTAACAGTTTGAGTTTAAAAATTAAGAACACATTCATTTTCACTCCAAATTGCACTCTTCTTGATTCTATCATCAACTACACATCATAAACATTCTATACAAAAAGAGCCAATCAAAAAATCCATCTATAGCTTTTGTTTAAGCTTATGAAACTTTCAGGTAGGTACTTTGTTTTTCAGCCAGCAAAACAGGGTGAAGAAAACTAATATATAACCATGAATTTATACACTAAACCTCACGAATTTTAACTCTATACTCTCCTGCACATATACCTGAGGTTAATGATCAAATTTCAGAAACAAAGAACCCCAAACTTCGCACCAAAATTGTCATACAATCACTGACTTAAAACTTTTTGGTTGACATTTTTTTCTGGTGATTTTTCTCTTAACTCCAGCCAAAACCATCACAGAAAACCACTCAAATCCAATGTGAAAACAAGGATAAATGTGTAGGAGACTCACCCATACATGTTTATTGTGTTGCATCTGAAGTTTAGAGCTTCCTTCTTCCTCTTATCCAACATCAACTTCTTCCGGTTCACCTCCCTCACTCACATCTCCCTCTCTTTCTCTATTTCGGTTCTCTATTATGTTTGTTTTCCGTTGTTACTCTTGCTCTCTCTCTTCTCTACTAACTTGAAGCAATGGAGAGTGAGGGAGTCCATTAATAAGTGATAAAGAATGCATAAGATGTCATCCTTTGGTGAGGCTAATGAAAAGAACGATGGATTGTGTGTGTGTGTGTGTGTGTGTGTGTGTGTGTGTGAAACATGTGTCTAGTTAATGATGATAGCACTGTATTAAGTGACATGTGTAGTGTTAGTGTGTGTATGTGTCGGTGTCTGGGTGTGTGTTTATATATATATAGGTATATTTTTATCCTATTAATTACACACTATATCCTAATTTTTCCCTTTGTGAAATTTAAGATTCCTTAAATTTCGTAGGTTCCATAATGTGACTTATTATCTAATTTCATAAATCAATCCTTAATAATTTTTAAGGATTCTCTTCTTTAATTAGCTTCATAAAGCCTTAAAAATAATTTCTCAAACCCTCACAGCTCCCACTCTCTCTCTCTTTCAATCCAATAAGCAAAAGTGAACTCGTTCTTGCAGTGAACAAGTTTGCTTTTTAATTAAAAATAATCATCACATCACATCAAATAGTGAAACTCGTTCTTTGGGTGATGAGTTTGTAAACAAATTTAAACTCGTTCTTTGGGTCATGAACTTTAGGTGCAGTATATTGGTAAATACTTCCCACCTTGTAGCACTATATTTTTTTATTGTACATAGGATACCAGTAAAAAAGCCGATTAAAAGATATGGATTTTTGAAGTTGAACTCTATTTCTGGAATGCAATATGGAACAGTGGAAGGTTGGCGAATTTCTGGCAACAATGTGGTTAAACTGGGCAGACTTAAGTATTTTTCTATAAAAATACACTTAAAGAGTTTCACTTAGGCTTTGGAACAAATCAATTTGGAATTTTCTAGAATTAATTATGAATTTTTAAAGTTGATTGAAAATCTGTTAGTTTTCAAGAATTGTGAAACTGCACTATGTAGAATTGCATTATGCAAAAATTGCTGAAACTGTTATAGAAAACCATCAGAATATGATTAAAAGCAGTAATAGTACAAGTAATAATCAGTTACTTGTAATTCTAATTTTTATTAGAACTGGAAATAGCTCGAGCTGAAACAAGAGTATAGGACGGATATTGGAACTGAAAAAGAACTCAGGTGGTAACTCTATCTTTCATAAACTATGTGAATGTTTATATGCTTTGTGTATGCTATCTTCTGTAATATGACCACTGTATTGCCAAGTAAGGCACTGTGCGAATAGGCACATTTAAAGAAGTTTATGAATAGTGGGGAAGTAGCCCTGACTCATGTGCACATACTGTGTTGTTTGTGTTATGTTGCATTACATGGTATATGCATATTTATCTGTCAGATTTTATATGATTGATTGCATATTACTACTGTTTCAAATTTAAAAATATTCCAGTAGAAGGTAGCAGCTCTAAGGGCAAAATTGTAATTACCGGTGACTGAGGGTCCAGTGCAAGTGGGAGTGCAGTTGATTATTCTTAGTTGTAACTTTTATTTCTTTGGACTCTGTATATATTTTTCAAACTCTATAAGGATTTCCTGTAATATAAACTAGCACTAATTATCAGTATATTTCCGCTATTTCTGCGTGCCCTTTGAACTATGCATTTATTACTCTGCGAAATTCAAAATGTTAAGAGGTTTGATAATGTTTTTGTTATCGCAAAATATATAAATATATATTAGAGTCACACGAGGAATTTTTTTATAAAGTCCTAGATTTAAACATAATAAAATCTATGATTTCACAAGACAAAAAACACCTAGTAACTATACTTCAAGAAGGAATCTAGTTACCTTGAATAATACGATTACCAAAAGTTACTACTATCATGTCTACGAGTCCCGAAGTCAGTCTGGGTTATAATTTATTACCACATTTAATTAAGAGAGTCAAAAAATAACTTATTCCTTACTCTAATTAAACTGCTTGCGGCACAAAAAATAATTTGTTTACTCTGATTAAAGTTTTCGCGGCTCAAAAGATAACTTATTTACTCAAATTATACTTCTTGTGGCTCTCTGGATCTCTTAAAGGCTTCTCACTATTCTCAAGAGCTCCCTAGAACTCCCCCAAAGTTATTTAGAGTAACTCAAAAGAATTATTAGAGGATGACTCATTAGACCACAACTCTCGTTTTCTCCTAGAGTTCCCAAAACCCTTCTCATAATAGTTCTATAGTAATAATATTATTATCAAATTAGGCTAAATCGATGGATCATTTTTCCTCCTGATATCATAGATTAGTCTTACTCATTTTTATTAAAGAAAGATTGAGGATCTCGAAGGACATCAGAGAGTGCTCTCCTGAGACAATAGCATGTACGAACCAAATCATGAAACCGTTGCACGGCCTTGATGCCTTCACAATATTGATGAGAATGCTTCACTTCAGGAATTGGATATGGATTAGTTAGTCAGGTACGGCCCACATTGTTGGATCTCTACAAGAATTTCTTTTTGCATACATCAGCTTGGCAGTTTTGGATCATCAGAACCATTACAATGGTTGAAATTAAGCAACAAGATCATGCTGCTATTTTCATTGCACAGAATATAATTCGCTATCTGACTATAATTGTTTGAAATTACAGTATACAATATTATATGTATGAGCATGATCAGCTCGTGACTCGCCAGAATACGCAGCCTTATATGCAATGTTTTAAAAGCTGGACTAAATGTTGAACCAGAAAGGCTAACAGGTCACAGTTGAAATGGTCGGGCAATCTAATTGAGCCTGTGTACTAATTAAATTAAAAATAATATTATAAATAAATATAATAATATATGTGTAAAGAATTAATACATTTATAATTATAATGATGAATTAGATGAAAAATTATAGTTATAGACTTACTGTGGCCAAAAATAAAGGAAAGAAAAGTTTCTTTTTGTCTTATAAAAAAAGAGTTATCATTATATTATAATAATAAAATAATGTTATCAAAAATAAATTCTACACTCCATAAAGGAAAGATCATTTTAAATTTCAAATTCTTGTAAAAAGAGATCTTATATTTCCTTGTAAAATAATGGTTTGGGAAGCGTGAAGGCTATGATATGACCTCTCTCTTGACATTCACCATCCCTCGCGTGTCCACAACCCCATAGACCTTAGGCGCACAACGCATACTCTTTTCTTCTTTCTTTGACATTGTAGCTTCTCTTTCATTTAAGTTTCATTTTTTTCCTTAGACGATCTCTTCTTCCAAAGGAGGACACCACGAGTACCTCAAGGCTTGACCCCATGTTTGGCTAGTGAGAATCAGAAGTGACTTTCTCTAAAATAACAGGATCTATTGGAATTTTTTTTATCTTCTATATCCTTCATCTTCTCTGTTCTTTTTTCCCCCGTCAAACATCTAAGCTCTGCTTTCAAATGTTGGAGAGTTTCTGTGCATACTTGGGAGCCGTCTGGTTTTTAAGAAATCGGTCCCAGATTCCGGCTCAATACTGGATTCCAGCCACGAAAATGGCTTTTTCCGACTCAATCCGGTCTAATAAGGAAAACAGTTTTGTGGCTTAATTAATCCGAACCGTCTCTAAGTCCCCGTCTAACTAGTTGGATCATCCGGTCCGGCTTGATTATGAAAACATTGCTTGGATGTTTGCAATATTGGTATGCTGTATGAAATTAGGGGCTTCATGCGTATAGTGCCTTTCTTGCATCATGCATATACTATTCCCCTTTATGCTGTATGAAAATATCTTGCCTGGACTTGAAGCACCAACTCATTTTTGTTCCAACCAATGAAATAATGACAAGTTGAATACTCAAGCATCATTTATCCTATTTGTCAGCTTACATGTCATCCCTCTCCCTCACTATTTCCACCGTATGAGAGATTAAAGGACTTATTTTTAGAAAAGTAATTAAAAAATATTGAGAGAGGGATGACATGTAAGCTGACAGATGGAATATATGATGCCTGAGCTGTCATTATTTCATTGGTCAGGCCAGGTCATAAATGAGCTCGTGCTCCTGGTGCATGCAAAGAGTTTCTCTTATTTAGAGCTTGATATCGATCAGTAAAACAACCACTGAGTGACTAAAATTGTTGTCAATCCGTTTGAAAATCAAAAGACGGTGGGATCCAATTCCACTGGATTAATCTTTACAAATAATTGTATGTCTGCGTCGGCTTTCGGCAACAGACAATAAAGATGGGAGCTCTTGTTTTTTGACTGGCCTCCTTTGGGGACTGTGTTGGGTTTTGTAAACATTCAAAGTATTTTATTTATTTGTCTTTTTTTCCTCTTTATTATGTTAAAAGCTAAAGTATTCTTGTCTTTGTATTCTTCGACGAAGACTGTACAAATTATAGTCCCTCACTTATTCACGAGTATTATCACCCATAATCCTTCCCAGCGCACATTTATTTGAAAGTATGATCTCCGGGGACACATACATGGCCGAAGGATAATAGCTAGCCAGAAGGGAATCAATATATGAATATATATATATATATATATATATATATATTCAATAGTGCTAGCTTCTTCTTGATGGGTCCGAGTGTAATGTCCACGTCATCAACATGATTATTATTATTGGTAGATTTTCTTCAATTTTCTTTTTTCATAATAATTTCCTTGCATCAAAAGCTTCTTCAGTTTATTTTTTTCAAATTTAAAATTTGAACAACTTGAGATTGAATTATTACAGGTAGGATACTTGGTTGAATCAAGTATCTGGAAAAAAAAATTGGTTGAATCAGATATATTTATTTATTTAATAAATCATTTCTATTTAACCGGTTAAATTCTTCCCCGTGCATTGCACGAGATCATCCGTCTTGTTAACTTAAGAACCTAGAGAAGTTCATACATAATCCTAAAGGAATACAAGTTAAAACACTGTTTATAATACATACGCAATATGTAGTTGCTACTCAATAAACATGAATTCTAAACCTTAACACCAACAGTTATGGGACTTCTGACAAAATGCTTTCCATCAGACCAAATTATCCTGCCGAATGTTGTCTCAGTACGATTCCTTGTAGCATTAATTGTCAGAGTAAAACTTCTCTCTTCATTAAGCTTGTCAAACTTCAAGGTCTTAGGTTCCACATTAATAGTGGTACCAGGAGGTGAGAAAACTCGAGCCACGTAGGTGGCTGGTGAGCCAACGTTCTTGAGGGTTCTGGTCACATTGATTGAGGCATTGAAAAGAGGGATGGTTATTGAAGGGTAATTGAAGTTGAGAGTGCTGTAGGAGTGAGGACACTTGTAAGGAGCATCATAGAATAATCTTAATTCTGTGGTGTTGAAGTTAAGGCCACACATAAGATCGAGGTAGTCGTTTATGGTTAAGTCATAGACCAAGCCCGGGTCTAGGGCCTTGTTTGGCCTAATGTGGCCTGACCCGTAGTCAAATGGGGTTGCCTTCTTTGTTGTGCTCTCGAAATCACTTGCAGCAAGCATTGGATGACCAGTGTTGTCCCTCGTCTTCGCTGTAAAAACAACATTCATCGGCAGAATCAAAGTTATTAAAAGCCATATTTATTATACACATTTATTGGAGGAGAGTGCTGGAAGAGAAAGAGATAATGAATAACTATAATAATATTATTTTTTTCAGTTTCATTATTGTAAAATAATCTTGAGGTGGTTGCTGTGAAAAACATTTCTTAAAGGGAGAGTCCAACCCAAAAAAAGCTAATCTGTCTTGCTCTTGAGGTGGTCACTATGGTTAATTTGATGAGGACATATTCAAGGAGTCTAACCCAAAAACCTAGTTTGTTCGGAGGAAAATCTCATCATACTTATTCACTTGTAAGGCTTCAGTTTTATTACTATAAAAAAGAAAATCTTGAGGTGGTTACTGCTATGAATACAAGTCCAAAACCAAGAGCACATTCTAAAGTACTAGCTAGCCTGTTAGATGACAAAAATCCTTGCGCTTTTCTATGTGACTCACAACAATGTGCCACAACACTTCACACAGCATCTGCCTCTTGCCTGTCAGGACTCTCCATAGGAGTTTCTCTTCATGAGATCTGCTTCTCAATGAGAGCATTAATGTAATGAGTTCAAGTTTAGAGGGAGAAACCATTTCAAAAAAACTAGCTTGTTTGGAGGGAAAACCCCTCACATTTATAAACCTCACTATTCTTGTGAGACTCACGAAAATTGACCTAATGTAATAGTCACCCCATACAATCAAAAGAGTAAGTTATCTTTGGAGTTTGGACTATATAAAGAAGAAAGAAAAAGAGTAAATCACCCCATACTATGTAGTTTTAAATTCATAACAAAGAGATGAACTTTACCTGTTGTCATTATAGCAGATTTAATAGCAGAAGGACTCCAATCAGGATGTAGAGTTTTGAGAAGGCCTACAACTCCAGCAACATGAGGACAAGACATAGAAGTTCCAGAAAGAAGACTGTAAGAAAAGTTTCGATCATCAGAATCAAAATTTGTAGGGGGAGAAGCAGGTGGATATGCAGCTAAAATGTTCACCCCTGGAGCAGTAATATCAGGCTGCAAAAGGAAAAAGGGCAAAACCAAAAGTTACAACAACATTTCACCGAAAGGTGGAAACAAACACATCTTATGAAAATTAAAACCAAACCTTAAGGATCTCTGGTACGTGTTTGCTTGGTCCTCTAGAGGAGAAATCTGCTACTATAGGTGAAGGCTTCAAGTTGAAGACGTCAGTAGGTGGATGAATAGTGGCCATAGGATTTTTTGTTGATTTTAGGTAAGCAAACAAAGCACGAGCGTCTTGGTCCCTAATGTGCGCCGCTGGAAGCAAATGCATATCAGGAATTTCTTTTATGGCATTATAATGTCCAACAATAATCATTGCAGCTGCACCAGCTTGCTTCGCCTCATAACCCTTGGCTATATTAGCATCGTCAATATCACTTGACTTGCAAACCAAGATCTTGTCCTTCACCTTCTTGGGATCTATTCTGTCTGATCTACACAAATTTCTGCACATACAAGAACAAGGATGTTTCAATAATGATACGTGATCATTAATTTGTGGAGAAAAACTTTTAAGTCTTTAATTGCAGAATCAAATAGAGAAATATGTTCTCACGCATCATCAATGGTTGAATTAGCCCTCCTTGCCTCTGCACCAGCAATGATGGGGTAGAACCTGCCTTGTGGCAGTGCTCTAGAAAGGCTTGATCCCTGATGTTAAAAGTTAAGTCCAAGTATCTTCTCCAATTAGTCGATGAGGAACTTTTTCAATGAATTGTTGGAATTTAAGGCTTCTAATGTCCATCTCTTTAATATTTCTTGTGATGCCTCCAACCTCTCAAAAGTGTTTTTTTTTTTTTTTTGTCATCATTAAATTCTATATAAAATAAGCTGAGTCACATTTTGATATCTTATAGCAAAAAATGATGAATTTTTTAATTTTTTATGATTTTTAAAAAAAAAACACTCTCATTACTACACAATTTTAGGGTGTTTTCTTGAAAAAATCATAAAAATATTCAAAACTTCACTATCTTTTGCCTATAAGATATTAAAATATCACTCATTTCATTTTATGTAAAATTTAATAATCAAAATAAACTAGTACAAAACACTAGGGAATTTGTAAAATTTTAAGTGGCATTAGAGAGCACATTAGAGAAGGCGCATTAGAAGCCCCTAGCCCAAATAGTTGAATCAGAAAAGGAAAGAAGAACAGGAAAAATATATACCATGAAGATCTTTCCATTCTGAAGTTGAACTCGAGCTTGGAAGTCTCTGTCTATGGTGCTAGCAGCAACTGTGAAAATCCAAGGTGACAGATTCATGACAGATTGAGGTTTGGGGCCCCCATTTCCAGCGCAGTAGACGACGTTAATGCCATTCTTGTGAGCGTGAAAAGATCCAAGTGCAGTAATATCTTCTGAGTATCTCTCATAATTATCAAAACCAATAAGAGACACGGAAATGACATGGACCCCGTCGTGTATGGCCATATCAAATGCGGCAAGTACATCGGCTTCGTAGCAGTTGGCCTCGTAGAATGCAGCCGGGTCGAGCCAGCAGGCCTTGTAGGCAGCAACTCTTGCCATGGGCGAACCTCCGGAGGCAGTGCCATTGGCCAAGCGGCCAAAGATATTGGCTCCATGAACGAAGCGGCCTCCGGCTGTTGAGAGAGTGTGAGTGCCATGGCCAGCGTAGTCTCTTGGAGTGTTCAGTTCAGGCTCCAGGTTCAGTATTTCACTTGAGTTCATCCCGAAACTTTTAAGGTTTCTTATAAAACCCTTGTTGAAGTACCTTGCTCCGATCAACTTCCTGTATTCATAATTAATCCAAATGCTTCAATAATAATAACAATAACTATTGACAGGTATATATGCCTTATCTTTTATGTCACTCTTGATGTATATATAAATATATAAGCATAAAAATACATCAAGCATTGTTGAAAATTTGGTGATACCTGTTACAGAGAAACCCTATGGGATCTTTAGGACCATCACAAACTCCTTTCCAACTAGAAGGAATGGGTCCCATTCCCTCATCAGAAAAGCTTTGGGATTCAGGCCAAACACCTGCGATTAATAACAAATTCATACTTCATTAATCAATTAATTGACAGAGAAAAAATGACATCATCTACTGTTTGTTTAATATAATTAATAATTAATTAATCAGTGAAATATATAGAATTGTCTATTTATCTACCAGTATCGATATTTGCAATGATGACGTCAGCACCAAATCTAGCCCTCTTGAAGGAGGAATGTGGCAGGGCTACACCGTTAGCATCAGTCTGGGACATGAATTCCCATGAACGAGTCGTTTGTAATTTTCTTGTTCTGCTTTCATATACCTTCAACACTTTAGGATGCCCTGTGTGCATCACAAATATTGCACCAATAAATTAAATACTACACCATTAGCATAATCTTTCGTTGCTATTTCAATATAGTACATATATAAGCAACCATTTTGGTATTCATTACTACTGTGAAATTTGCACCATTCAAATACAATTTGAATATTCAGATTTACAACTCTCACTTGATTATGTTTAAATAATTTTTTTTGAAAAAAAAATATAAGGGTTGAAATATTATTAAATTTCTTACACAGTAAAATATTTTTTAAAAAAGAAAAAAAATCTGGATGGTCGAACACCAAAACAAGTTCCAATATACAACGGCAAATATTTTTTATATACACTAATTAACAGATATTTAAAACCCTTTAAATCTGTTCACTTTATAAATATTTTTCAAAATAAAATTTCCAATATATGTATATGTATAAATGTTTTGCATTGATTCTTACTTTCCAATTCGGCAGCTACATTTTCATCCATAACTGCAGAAAAACCATTGATGAATCTGGTATAAGAATAGATCATTGCTTCTTTTGCTGCCTCCCTTGAACTACATAATCAGCGAAGAAATAAGACAAGGTATTAGATAATTAATGGTAATTGGTAATAATCAATTAAAAAATAGAATAATATTAATACCCTCCCAGAAAAGATCCAAGGAGTTCATGATGAGATCCTGTTATTCGCTCCCAATCAGCATTTGTTGCTTCTCGACCATGAGAATGAGATCCCAAGTACACTATGTAAGACTATATAGTCATCAATCAAATGAAAAAAAAAATTAATAGATCATAATCAGATTAAAAATATATTACGTAAAATTAAAGAATGAAAAAACTTTAAATAAATAGTACTTTTTCGGCTGCAAAAGTGGGTGATTGAAAGAACGAAAAGAGAATGAATGCTAAGAAGAAAATGGAATGCTTTGCAAACGTCATTTTTGCTTCCACGGCAATTTTCTGAGATGAATTAGGCAGGTAGGTTTAGCTATATATAAGAGATAAAGCCATATATATCTCAACAAGCTAGCATAAAAATCTCATCTCAATATTTTAACTTTTATTTATTATTGTCTTAAAATGAAAGAATTACTAAATTTCTGTCTCAGAGTTTAGCCGCTTGAGTCTCGTATGGAATATAGATTGATCGTTTGCAGGCATTAATTCAAGTTGAAATTAATTAGCAAATTATTATTCACATGTTTGAAAAAGTATCTGTGCTTTGAATTTTTTTAAAAAGGAACTTTTCACGTTTGATAATTCATATTTAGATTTTATATATATCTCAACAAATTTGCATAAAAATCTCATCTCAATGTTTTGACTTTTCTTTATCGTTAAATTAAGAGAACCGTTAAATTACTATCAGAGATTTTAGCCGCTTGAGTCTCCCATAGAGTGTAGCTTGATCGTTTGTAGGCATTAATTTAGGTAGAAATCTATTAGCAATTATTTAAATAATTTTGTTAATGAATTTTCAGATATATACCTGGGCAGGACAGTATTTTTTTAAAGAAATTTTTGGTAAAATCAGTTATAATAATGTAATGCAATTGAAATGGGACACGAATATTTACACATGTAAGAATTTTGGGCATACCTAGAATATGACTGACTTGTTAAAGTAATCACATGAAACTAGAGCACCATTTGGAACCCTAGTTATATTACACAACAAATACACCAAAGAGGGAAGAAGAAAAGGAGAGAAGAAGCTTTAGAGGAACAGAATTGACAGGTTTTTGTGTATCATGTTGCATAATCTTGAACTCTTATGCAATCACCCACAACACACACACACACACACAGGGTCTCACGTGCCTCGTCCTCAATCGATGTGCCCCCTCTTCATCAGGAGACATATTGTATCAGTTTAATGATACAAATTAAACTCGTTAGGGAATATCACAATTATCAAGTCTTTCTATTATTTATGTTTTAATCCTAATGCAAATGGGCTTGGGCCATAATCTACCAAGGGTGGATTAGGTATATTCCAATAACTCCCACTCACCCTTGGTGGATTAGATGTTATGGGTATGTTAAATCTCTTTCTCTTCTATCTTTCATACTAGGTGCTTTACCTCAATGGCATGGGCATGACGTCTCCATTTGGATATGCTTGTTTTGGAAATTCCTTTTTATAGAGACCAGCTAAAGACAACCCTCTAGTGCAACTTGATATTGATATAGTGCCTCGGGATCCTACATTTACCAATATACAATTTTCTCATTGCTAATCTAATCCCTCTTGAGTCAGTATAAAACTCAAGCTGCCTTCCTCTTATGCATAGTATCTACACTTATGAAATTAACCAAGTAAACTCATAAGGGATCGGTTTTAAACACTAGCATAGGTGTGCATATTCCATGCAATCTTTCTTTCTCCCATATATCATTTCGATATGAATCAACCATTTTCCTAACATGATGCCTTTAGACCGCATCAATCATGACCATAGGACAAAGCTAAAGTAGCAATCATTGAAACATATCTTTGTAATATTGTCAAAGTCAAAGGATATCAATGAAAGGTTCATACCTTTCTAGGACTCACACAGCAATGAAGAAGGAATCTATTCACTTGCTTCCCATTTGTGGTTCTTCCACACGTGGTATGAATCATAGCTGCAATGTTACTTTTATACTTTAAGAGTGTATGTCGTTTTAATTTTATCATAAACACCATCAAACTTAAGTTTAGATACTTACAGTATCTAAAGCCAAATTCTTCAGCTCCACTCACATTAAATAATGTCAATTTTAAAGAATTTGTTATGCGGCTACATGTATCATGGATGTGAGTTTCCTTGATTCGATCCATATTTATATACGTGTGGAACTCATCTTGACTTACTAAAATTTTAAGTCAAGGAGGTATTTAGTTTGTATTTCTTCTCTATGATATCAGTACTCTTTATTGTTTTGCTAGTAAACACAAAAGTCTCATCTTTACACACTCCTCCTAAGTGTCAAAGCCAGTCGCTCATGTGAGAAAGCCGACCTTATCAACATGTACGACATATTGTATGCTTATACACACATCTAAAGCAAAAGTGAAGTATCTATCACTTCATACCCTGTGCATTCCAAATGACCTAACATGTTTCTCATACATGTCCTCAGACATTAGGCTTAGTTAGGGGACTTTACATAGGAAAACTTTATTCAACAACAACTTTATGTGCTAGCATATCTCATATAGTTATATTTTTGTGTTTAATCTTGCTATGATGCTTAGGGTCTTTTGTTTAGGCAATGGCTACTGTTTACCCACAATGCATTAACACCAAATTTAAATTCTCACTTTCAAATTAAACATGTTCCATGAACATTACCAACTATGTACGTAGCCACTTATATTGCCATAGTACATACTATGGATAATCAATGTACCCTTTTTAAGATCCCCTCCTGTAAACATTATTCCCTTCCAGTCCTTTTTTGTAATTTCCCCTTTTGTAAAGCATTATCAGTAGGGGCCAAGATCCGAAATTGATCGTGAAAGAGAACAAAGAGATACGGGAGTGGCATCTGCTCATTCCTGGATACTGCAATTTTCACACGCACGAGTAGGAATGGAGAATTGGAAATGGGCCACGATCTTATCAAGACCTACAGCTTAACCTGCTACTACCAAGTTTATTTTATTTTTCTATTACTTATTAATCCATAATATAAGATTTGAAAACTAATTTTTGAAATGAAATGAAATGCAAATAATTCTTTCACTTCAAGTAAATGCTTTTATAATTGAACTATCCTTCAATTTTTTTTTTTTTTTTTTGAAAAAACAATTTTCTATTAGTTCACATTCAAAATAATATAACTTTTAATAGGGAACATTCTCGTTGCCGGAATATCAGCCTTTTATGCGTGTATACATGGTAGCGTACTTCTTACACCACTACATGGATTAATGAAATGATTACAAGTAACATTTCGAAATATCTTTCTATTATCTAGTACTTCGTTCGTCCCTATATATATAAAGTCCCTTTCTTTTGAATGGGCTTGTCCCTTATAAGATCGTTTTTGAGTTTGTCTCTGAAATAAATGCACTTTTACCTAGTTTGTCTTCAATTAATGTCATACTACGTTAATTAGTCTCTTTCAGACCATACATTCTCTTTTATCCTTCTCTCATTATTAGTCTCTAGAAAAAATTATAACTTCATATAATATTTATTACTTTTAACTAATTTTAACTGTTTTTAAAATCTCACAATTCGATTAAAAGGACCTTATATATAGGTGATTGAACCATATTTTAATATGTTTTTTTTCATTATTAATGTGGGATTTTTAATGCATTTTTTACGACATTATGGCATGATCAAGCGCTAAATTAAGCTAGGGACATTTGTATTGAATTAAATATAACTAGGGGTAAAATAGTCATAATTTATTAATTATTCATGCAAATGATTTCTTGTGCTTAATATTGCATTATAAGTGTTTTGGAAGAAAACTGGAGAATTTGGAGAATGTCAATTGAGGTCAAAATTAATTTTTTTAGAAAAGGAGAAAATTACAAAAAAGTCCCCAGAATTTTTGGAAATTGCAAATCTATGCAGAAAAAGGGCTAGAGCAATTTACAGAAAAGGACATAATAAGTTTTTAAATTAAAGTTCGACCACAAAAAATTTCAAAAATTTACAATTTAATCCTCCATAAACTTTTGAATCTTTTCACTTCAATCCCTAGTGACTGAGCTTCTTCTTGAGGCTTCGACATTCAAAACAAAACAAAAAGAGGAGAGTGGCACCACAAGAACTTCGGAGCTTAGGTTGACCTTTTCCTTCCTCTCTCACTTTCACTCACCCACCATAGCACCGCCACCACCTGTAATATCCCAAAATATGATTAAGGACTAAATGTACAAATAGATGGTGGGATTAATGACAGAAGTACCCCTGAAAAAGGATGACATAAAAGTCAAAGTAAACATGTGTTAAATTGGCAATTGAAATAATATCAATTAAGAAGGTGTAAGAGGATATTTTTGAGAGCTCATTATCCTCTTCCAAGAAGCTATTTTCGTATATCATGAGGCAAGAAAGAAAAACAATTAGATGACCAAGTGAAGATGAAGACTTGGTCAAAAATATCATGCTAAGTCTTTTATTACTCTTCCTCTTCTTCATTTCGGTCAAGGAAATGCTAAGAGAGATAAAATAAGCATTTAATCAATATACTCCCTCACCTTTTGCTCATGTGGTACATTGGGACAAAGAAAGAAGGAAGTTGGTCAAAGAAACACCAAAAGGAAGAAGAAAATATAAGTCAAACAAACCCCTCCCTCTTTGTCAATAATTACGGCTAAGAAGAAACAAGAGTGAATGAATTGAAGCAATTAATTCTTTATCAAATATCTAAGGTAAAGTCGGCCAAGTGAGGAAGAGGTAGGAAAGAGAAAAAAAAAATCAAACATATTAGAAATTATCATTGGATTCCACCAAAACAAGAATACATGTGGACCACATATTTTTCTCTCCTTTTTGTCCAACTTTTCGATCAGGTTGTTAAGTGATAAGGGAAGGTAAAAACTTATTATTATTCACTCTCTCTCTCTCATTCTCTAAGTTGGCCAGCTGAAGCACGAACAGAACAAGTGATGAAACAAGTTTAAGGTAAGGGTTTCATCTTGGATTTTCACCTTCTTAACCTCATCTATGGCTCAAGTGTCCTTCACAAACTTTGTTCCTCTTGATGAGAGCTTCATTTCTATGGTTTTATAATTTCAATAGGAGGTGTTTTAAGCCATCATCCAAGAACAAAAGCTGAAAAACCAAAGAAAGGAGCTAAGGAGAAGCAAGAGGTGAGTATTAGCATCAATTTGAGCTATTGGTTGTGTTGGTTGAATGAGTATTTTAGCATGTGTAAATCTGCCCTGATTTTGGCCAAACAAGGGTTTGGGTAATTCATGATGTTTTGGTTGTGTTATTGGTGGTTTATGATGATTGGAAACCATTTGACATAAGTTTGATGCTGACATTGAAAGTTGGTAATTGTTGCAATTTATTTTCAATTTTCTGCCAAAACAGGACATGGAGAATGAGTGGGAATTTGTTTAATTTGATGCTTCCATTGTGTTCTACATGAAAAATTATGTGGAAATAGCCCCGGGTTGTGGATTGAAACTCAAAATGTAAATCTGGATTTTCAGCCTGAACAGAATTCCAGTGAGGTACTCTACTTGTGTGGTGTTTTTGGATAACCAAATGATCTCTAAAAATTATGAAACTTTCTAGTATAATAGTTCACATACCAAGCTTCAAAATTGATACATAATGGGTGTCGTTTCGATTTTTGTGCTGGGATTTATGATTTTCCAAATTTTCGGGTTGAAACTGGAAGCAATTCTGGAGCAGAATAGGATTTCTTATAATTCTGTATTTTTGTTGTTAGGGAAAGCATTGATACATATTTTTCATGTATAGAGGACTTCAATAGCTTTCCGTAGGACTTAGGAACACCTCATTTTGATTTTTTTAGAATTAGTTATGATTTTTCAAAGTCTAGAGAAAATTCTGGCAGATTTGGTTCAAGTGTGCGAAAATTCAAAGGTAATGGCACATGGTAATATTGTTGAACTCTGAGGTTAGGAATTGGCCATGGTCTTTTAGGTTGATTGATGACTTTATCTTTTTAGTTGAATTGATTAAATGTCCCTAATGATAACCAACTTGAGTGTTTGAATTAAAGAAGAATTGGATTAAGTAATAACCTGTCGCCCGTAATTCTAATTATAGGATTTGACATTTGCTCTACACGTGATAAACTGGTGCCAGAGCACTAGCGGAAAGAACAAGGTAGTAACTCTTTCTCTTATTCTGTGTATGATGCCTTGCATATATGTCATTTCATTGAATATGCCGTGATGTAACATTGCCGTTGTGAAATGTCGTTGTTGTACTGTTGTGAAACATGTTGTTGTAAAACATGCTGTTGTGAATGCAGCAAAAGCTGTCGTAAAAATGCCGTTGTGTTGTTGTTTTTGTTGTAATCTACTTACATGCTTTGTGATTGTACATGTTATAAGTGAATTGTTACTACTGGGATTCTTTTGAATCTCATTCTTTCTAATGACTAACCTACAGCAAGGGCAAGTGGTTCGAAGGAAAAGCAAGTGACGAAGGGTGGTTACAGCTCCTAGCTAGGAGTTTTAATTTTGGTAGTTGGTTGTCATATTTTGTTGGAGATTAGTTGCACATGTTGTATATATTGAATAGTGTTGCGTAATCCTCTATATGGGAAACTAAGCGTTGTAAACCCTTTATTAAGTAACGAAACATGAGCGTTGTCGAGAATTTTTTTGTTGCACTCTGATACGTATGAATGAAGCCGAACTGCACATGCCAATTATATTATATTCGAAATGCGAAAGTGAAACCATACTAAACAGGTTTTGAAAATGTTTTAAATTAACTACTGGTCTCTATTTCAACTTAATGACGCATTCTCGAACTATAAATTGGGCTTTTAAGGTAGGGGGTTACACCACCCGCGTTCCCTCCATCTTAACCATAGCTGAGACTATACCATTGCCACGAGATCTTAAAATCATCGAACCAGAGGTGACGTTTGAGGGAGCAAGAGCCATTAACGGAGAGATGAGAACCATTGACCTCCATCACCATCTTCTTTACCATCACCTTCTTCCTTATTTCCGACAAGGAGTTGCATAGAGAGCAACCCGATAGAATAGTGCAGCCCGTGAAGTTCAGAGCTTCTTCTTCACCGACGAACTGGAACAAAGATTCCAGGAGAGAGAGAGAGACGATCGAAAGAGGAAGAAGAGAAACAACCTATAATATCCCAAATTTTAGGCCTAGAAGCTTGAGAACAAGCCTCAATCAAGCAAACTGCTAAACCCAATTTTAGAAGAGTTCCAAGAATGTCCAAAATAGTATGATTTTCAGGAATTAAGTATGGAATTTATTTTCATTTAGTATGGAATATATTTCCAATTAGTTGAAGGAAAATTCCCAATTCTTTTATCTAAAGTCAAATATTGTACAAAGGCTAACAAGGATCCAAACATGGACCCAAAACACATTTTTGGGATTGAAGGGAATTAAATGGAAGACCCAATGGCAATTTAATTAATATTGTCATATGTAAGGGTAACAATGGGATTTAGAATTTGATCTCAAGGATGGAATTGGGAAATAAAATGAAGGGCCAAGATTTGCCGTAAAAAATAATAATAAAGATAATCATGATGAGAGTACCATTTTGGCAAATAATGGTTGGTGGAATATAAATTTGATTAGAGTTAGTGGAATATTTCATTGGATATCATTAGCCTCCACCATTGGATGATACATAGCATATTCTCATACACTTAAATTCACCAACCCATTCAGGCCACATGACTCACCACACACACACACCTACCCACACTACCCGACACACACTTAAACAATTATTCAACTCACTTTTTTTGCAAGAAGCCAAAAGAATTCGACATATCACTTCATCCTATTCTCTCACACTCATTTCAGCCAAGACATGAGGAACAAGAGAGGAAGAGTTTAATTGACATATTCCCTCCCCATTTAGTCAAGAAGGACAGCCAAGCATGAGGAATAGAGAGAGAGAGAGAGAGAGAGAGAGAGAGAGAGAGAGTTGGTCCACATTTAATCCACTTTTACAAAGCGACATATGGCACCATAAGATTTTAGCACTTAAGCATTTGTGATTAGAGCATCCAATATCCTCTTGGGGCCTATTATTTCGTCCAACACATGAAAAATAGCATAAAAATAGAGAGAAAATCAAGAGAAAATGAAAGAGGAGAAATGGTGGTGAACTTGAAGAAGAAAGAAGCAAGGTAAGTGATTCTTGCTCATTTTCACCCTCCAAATCACCTTTCTAGCTCTAGATTCCTTCACAAACATTGTTCCTTTGATTAAGGACATTTTCATACATTAGCCTTGGGGTCCATAATCAAAATTAACCAAGGATTGCATATAGGTAAACTTAGAATTATTCTCTCTTCTCGATGAGCTTTTTATTGAATCCTAAGAAATCTAAATGTCATGCAAATGCAATGAAACAAGGGAAAATCAGTTTTGGTTTTTCAAATTAATAGTTAAGAAAATGCAATTTAATTAAATGCTAATCTATTATTTTTGGCATTTTGATAAAAATGGGATGATTAATAAAATACGAATGAAGTGAATTCTCTTGAGAAATTGGTTCATTGGCTATCCTAGCTCATTAAATGATATGGGAGTTTGAAATTCATCAAGTCTTAAGTAAAAACCTTAAGTAAATGAGTTGAGTCCAATTTATCTAATTAATGACTAATCCTACAATCACATTCATAGTCATCTCTTGGATAAATTGTTAAAAACCACTTGATATGTGAAGTGGATTAAATCAATGCAATTGTTTCTTCTAATATGTATGCACAAATGCGCACTCAAATTAACGCAAATCAATTACACAAACTAGTGAACAAATAGCAAGCATAATTTCAATGAACTAATAGGAAATATATAACCATAAATCAACCAATCACAATAATTCCAATCCAAACTCAATATAAACAATCTTAATTCAACAATATGGAGTCCAAATAACTCAATAAAATCCTACTAAAAATACCTTAGAACATAGCTAGGAATTATAATAACAATAGGAAATTCATAAAGGAACTAAGATTAACTCCCCTTTATAGCATATTGAACTCAAGACAAATCCCCAATCCTCAAGAGTTGGAAGTTTAGCCACACATTGAATTTGGTACTGTCACTACCAAAATTGAATTTTTAGCAGCCATGGTCAAGGTGGAAGATGGTGGTGATTATGGCAGTGAAGAATAACAGAGGATAGGACGGTGGTTCAAGATTAAATCTGAAATGGTGAAGAGGAGGGGAGAGGATGAATATGGAATGAAGGGAATGATGGAGACTAAATATGGATTGGTGAAAAGAAGGAAAGAAGAGCTCACTGGAAAACTTAAACACTCAGCTGGAAACTGAGAAATGTTGCCGGAATCTGGGAAACAACATCAGAAATTGCAAAACTATCCCAGAGATCACAACTAATGTCGATGGCGGTGCTTGATGGAGAACGGAGATGAAGGTGACTATGGTAAGGATGTTGCAGTAGTATCCCTTTCTCCTTTTACTCTCAACTCTCTCTGGCTCAGCTCTGCACTCTGTGATATTCGGCGACAGGCAGAGAAGGAAGCTAGAGGTAGTGTGTTAAAGGTGAGGTGAGAGATGGTGGTCTTGTCTTTCTCTTCCTCAAGCTCTCTACTCTCCCAACTCTCCCATCGGGTCTATGGCGCCTCTCCTTCCTCAGCTCTCACCTGTGGCTGCCTCCCAAAAACAACTCACAACTGCTCTCCAAAGATGCCACTCTTCCACAATGAGGATAGGGGGAGGTTGCCGACGGCAATGTCGATGAGGGTGAAGGCCACTAACGACTATGAAGAAGAAGATAAAGGTGAGAGATCAAAGCAAGATAAAGGTGATGATCTGTGGCGCCCACTCTATATGTTCTCCCTCAGCTCCCGTCTTTATCTCGGCTCCCCTCAGCTTTCTGCTTTTTCTGACCTAGTAATGGACCTGGTCAAAACTCATTTTGAAAAACTGAAAAGTTCTTAGGAGGGACTACACTGAAACTTTTCAAAACTATTTATAGGCTAAACTAAAATTTCCAAAAAGATTTTGGGTCCTTTCTTGTAATTTTGTTGGTCCTTTTCTTCATTTACTTTGTACTTTTCAAAAATTCTTGGGCCCTTTTCTGTAATTTTTCCCAACCTTCAAAATATTAATTCTGACCCTCTAGATCTCAAAATTTCTTCCTTCACACCTACAATGCAAGTTTAAGCACAAGTAGCATCAAAAGTTCAAGAAAACATTTGTATGAATAATTAACAAATTTATGACCATTTGGCCCCTATTTATAATTAATTCAATACAAATGCCCCTAAATAAAATTTGTGCTTAATCATGCAATAATGTCCTAGAAAATGCATTAAAAATCCCTGTTTAGTCATGAAAAGTCCTATAAAAATATGGTACAATCATCCTCTCACTAAGAGCTACATTTCTATAGTTTTTGTTTCTCAATAACAGAATTTTTTAGCTGCCAAAAAAGTGTGAAACTTAGAGAAACCAAGAAAGAACTAAAGCAAAGGAAAGAGGTCAGCTTAAGTTATGATTTAAGCCTAATATATTGAAGTTTGACTAAGTTTTCATGATATGAGTAAGCTGCCCTAAATTTTGGTCAATATGGGAAATTTGGATTTGATGTTCTTATAATAATGAATATGGTGATATATGATGTTTAATGATGATACTAGACTACTTTGATAGTGAAATTGCAAAATTAGTTGTTGATTGGTTTGAGGGTTTTGTTTGGTCAAAACAGGGAATGGTGAAAGAGCATGATTTTGATGAATTTGAGGTCACGAATGGATTCTACACATGAAATTTTGTAGGAATAGGTTGTGATGAGCATAATTTTAGGAGGGTTGGATTGAAAACCCAAACTTTGAAACTTGAGGTATTTGCTTCCAAATTGCGTTTTCTGAGAGACATATTGTTTTGACGTGTTTTTGAATGGGTAAACCTTATCCAGTGGTCATGATATTTTCCAAAATGATAGTAGACATCTTAAGATTTAATTGGATATATAATATGTGCCATTTGAGTTAATATATTGTGAGATATGAATTATTAAAGTTAGGTATGGAATCTAGAATGATTTCTATGGCAATAGGGATTGAATGAGGTTCCTGGAATTGTGCTCATAATGGGTAGTAGGAGATATTTTCCTTTAAAATAGACTTAAAAGGCTTCCCATAGGACTTTGAACCACCCCAATTGGAGACTCCTAGACAAAGTTATAAATTTGCAAAATAGGGTAGCAAATTTGGTAGATTAGGTGGACCTACGAATTTGTGGCATTTGAAGTAAATTATGACAAGTATGGGTCCAAAGTGTAGAGACATGTCTTAAAACCTAATGTAACCACAATGAAGACCCAACTCACAATGGACTATAATAGATAATGTGCTAGACATAAAGTGAGGAAAATTATAAAGATTATGTAAGAAAGACAAATCATGAGTAATGACTTACTTCCCTAGATCTAATGAGTTGACCACAATGTAATTATGCGTCTAGGGCCATGAGATGTCAAGGAAGAACTAAATAAAGGTTGTGCAAGAAACTACAATGGTTGGAAGAAAAGGGAACAAGAGGAGGACATAAAGACAAAAGGTAGTGAACTTTCCTAACTTGCATGTACTTGATATGTATGCTTATGTGTTAATGTGTATGATTGCTTTGATGAATTGTATGGAGCATATCTGAATGATTGAAACTATGTTCTTATTTATGCTATGGTCATAAGTGTAATGTGTAAAGCATTGAGCATGCAAATATATCATTATGTTAGCATGAATTTATGTAAGAAAGCATTGTTAAGATTGGTAGGCACAGTGGAAGAATTTAAAATTTTGCCAATCCCAATTGTGGATCTATCAACGGTGTTTAAATCGAGTTAGAAAGATTCGTACCTTTTCAATTTAGGGTTTTCGATCTATAGGAGACAACACCTTAGGCCCACTCCCTCTACCGGTATCCACATGAATGCTCTCCAACATAGACTACGTGCTAGCGCCTCCAATGTCTCTTAGGGTTTCCCTTGCGGCTCTAAATTCTCATCCGTGTATAAGTGTTTCTGCTCTATCAATTTTATAACCCGTTAGGCTACATTCGAATTTCAAAATTAATCTTTATTAATTTTGAAATTAATTAACCTTTAATTATCTTGATGAGCTAATTAAATAAATTTAGTTTAAATTAAATCTTTCCAACAGTTTTAATTTAACCTATTTATTTAATCCAAATAAAAAGCCAATAGATTTAATTTATCTTCATAAATTAAATATGAGATACTATATATCTATCATGTTAGTTATTAAATTTAATTTATCTTAATAAAATTAAATTTAAAACTAACACAATATAATAATATCATATAATATATATACACATATATATATACATATAATTTTATTAATTTTATTTTCATGAATTTTATATTATATATATAAATATAAAATTCGTCCACCATAGACTAAACATTATCTCGTGTTGGGCCATTATTGTGTGCGACCCTTTAAGCCCATACGAAGTTGGCAATGGGCCAATAACTGTACTAACCCACAAGTCACAAACGGTCTCTAGCAAGATATTACAACTACCCAATTCATATGAGGATTGTAACACAATGCAACTTGTCATACAACTATGTCAAGTACCTTTTGTCACATGATATATCGGTCAAGGATGAGGCATGGATAATGTCATCCTCTTGTTATTGACCATTACTTTTTCGATTTCTGAGTAGTCTGACAATAGAAATGGAAACTCCTTTCCATCGTAGTATGGCCATACATTTCTCAAACTCACTCATCGAAGGGCCCAATAATATCTCTCTACTAATGTGAGGGATAAATTCCATCTTGACCATGCATATTCCTCTACATGAAAAACTACCAAGCCCGATCGTAGCCTTTATCATCACCTGGTCAAATTATATTTCGATGGACTAAGGGTGTGTTTGGGATAGCGGTAGGAAAAATGACTTATATAATTCGGGCTTATTAAAAATGACTTAAGTGCATGTTTGGTATCACGGCAGCTTAAAAAATAAGCTACTTATTACGCAAGCCGAGAAAAAACTCCTCTCACATACTTACCTCGTATATCGTGAATCACGAATTATAAGCACGTTTTGGACAAAAATAAGCCATTCCAAACGCACACTTAATAAATAAATCAATATTTGTAATGTGATTTATGTTTGGATGAGCGGTTGAATAAGTGCTTTTTCATAAGTCAAAACGTGTTTGGATTAGCGATTTATATAAGTGCGTTTTTAAAAGTAAAAACTTGAAGGGTATTTGTATATTATTCAAATTTTAGATAGATCATATATGTGATATCCAACAGTAACATATCATCAGGACCAGGAAGATATTTGAAAATGCAACAATTATAACTTCTTCACCTGAGTGCATGAGAAAAGGAACAGAAAAGTCAGTTTTTGTAATATAATTTATGTTTGGATGAGCGATTGAATATGTGATTTTCCATAAGTCAAAACTTGTTCGGATTGACGATTATATAAATGCTTTTTTAAAAGTAAAAACTTGTTTGGATTGACGATTACATGAGTGCTTTTGTGTTAATTATAACAAAACAAAATATTTAAAATTAAAAATTAGTGGAAAAATTGAAGTTAGAAAATGTGATACCAAAATACATAATTTCACATAAAATTATTATATAACTAATTGAATCATATAAAATTATATGTATTGTAACTTTTAATTCATCTTAAAAAAATGAAAGTTTTTCTGATTCTTCAACAAATCCCCATGTATATATGCAAATTATTATTATTTTTTGTCATTATTTGATGATCACATGAATATTATGCGAAAGTGAGACCAATTAATAAAAGCATTGTGGCAATTGAAAGTTTGAAACAAGGTTTCCTTTTTTTATCAAATATAAAAACCAACAGGCCTGTGGGCATATGAAGTACCAAGCTTCTCTCCTTCCTCTAACGGTAATACATATATTTTTCAACCGAAAAAAAAAAGCTTCTCTCCTTCCTGTAACGGTAAGCCCGTGTTTCAACCAAAAAAAAAAATTAAGCTCAGCAATTTTTCAAAAATAAGTAGGCAGATAGGGCTTATTTTTTAAGGACTCTTATTGGGCTTATTGTTTATTGCAAAAAGCCAAACCAAACACTACCAAATTGGGTTGCGTTTTTATTTGGACTTATTGATAAAAAAAAACGGGCTTATTGGGCTCAAAAAGCCTAACCAATCACTCATTAAGAATATCAAAAGTCACTTTTGACCAGTTCAAAGCTTAGAAACTTTCATGTAGGAATCCATGATGACCTTAGGTTAAAGGGCATTGTGCTGTGGTTATACATGAGATAAGCTTATGACTTGATCCATATAGCTTTCTCATAGTGGGTCAGTCCAACACCTTGTACTCTTACAAGTGCCTAAAACTTTGATTCATATCTCCATATCTTATCAAAGTCATACTGGTCTTATTTAATCTTTGCTCCTGCATAGATGACCGACCAGGGACATTTAGGACAATCTTTATGATTTATCCAAGGATACAGTCATCACAATGAACATGAAATAATATAATAACATAATAGAGAAAATTCATTAAATTAATAATGTTCACAGTACAATGATTGGCCATTAGGGTACAATTTCCAACAAGCATTTATCTTACATGCATAGTTGGCAATGTTTGCTACTGCGATTCTCCCGAATCTCACCCCTTACCAACCATATAGGTATGTGAGCACGGAAGAGAAGTGTATGAAGATATGCAAGAAGGAAGGGTGATGGCGAATTGAAGAATTATATATGATAGCTTGTCATGTATAAATTATTGCATGTTTCCATTAGTTGCATAAACATGCCATGAATGATATAAGTATGTATACAAGGATGGTTGAGTGCGAGTTTGCACATTTAAGAAGTTGAAAATGGAAGGGTAAATATGCAAGTTTTAATTTGGTGGCTCAATAATTGATCTTCTCTGAGCTGTAACAATAAAGTCCATGCTTCCGATAAATAATAATGGGACATAAAATTAAGGTGTTACACCACCACCACCACCGTCAGCCATCTATTGTGATTTCCAGCGAGAAACCAAAATTCCAGCAAAGTACTTCGATCCTCCGGGGAGTTCTTTAAGTTTTCCACCAATATTTGTAGTTTCCGATGAGATCTTCAGATTTCGGCAAGCTTTTCCAAATTCCAGCGAGCTTCTTTGATCTCAATTTCATAGTCTTTCCAATCTTCTTCAATGGATTGTTTGATTTCTGAAGAAGCTTTGATCTCTATTAAGCTCATAATTAGCTAAATCTCTTGAGTTTTGGTGATAAAGAATGTGCTAGAGCTTCAATGTACTATAAAGAGGAGCTTATTAGTTTTTCATTAACTTTTATCATGTATTTGGATATGCTGATGATGATTTTGTGCTAATACATGAGTAGAAAACTTAGATGAGTGTTTATTTATCTATGATGGATTGCTCGTGTTAAATTTTGTCATTGAAGCACTTGGATTTTTTGCATTGAACATATTCCCTTATGTTTTAATTAGATTATGCATTGTATGTGATTACTATAGTGTGTAGTTAGTTAATTCATATTAAGTGTTACGATTGTGCTCTCATTTAAGAGGAAACAAGTGTTTTAAAATGATTTCCACACACATAAGTGATTTTTAATAATATATCTAGGAGATGACTATAAATGTGATTGTAGAATTAGTCATTAATTATATATATTGGACTCAATACAATTACTTGAGGTTTTTCAATTTGACTTGATGACAATTAACTCCCAAATTATTTTTGAGAAGCTAGGAAAGCCACCATCTTTGCTATCAAGACTCATTTCATCATATAATCCTTTTTAATCCAAAACATTTCTTCATTGTTTTACAAAAATACCAAAAAGATTAGAAATAGCTTTCTTTTCATGAATTTTAGTTTAGAGAAAACCAATTTCAAAACTCCTTTTCTAATCATGTTTTTAGCACTTAGTTTTACCTAGCGAATTCAAAATAAAAAGCTCATTGATAAGAGAATGATCCTGAGTTATTTGCACTATATTGCATTTTAATTTGTGGTAAAATTAGTAATTTGGCCCCAAGGCGACTAAAGTTCTTGTCAAATCAATAGGGATGGAGAGGGAGTATATTATAGGGAAAATCACAATACAGTCCCAACTTCCAATGAACAGAAAAAATATCAAAAAAATCCCAGTATATAAAACCCATTTATCTTGTTTAGGTAATTTTTAAAAAACTCAATCAACCTGATGAATTATGATTTCATCCTCCAACGGCACATTGAGCATAAGTGAGTAAGTGACCAAGGCGATTGCTTATACTATTGGCAAATCCCAATGAAACTTCAACAACAATAACTTCTCCAATTCAATAATTTCTCCAATTTAGCCTCAAATCCCTTCTCCAAAATTCTCTCCACATATCTTGTCTATTATTTCTCAACTAAAGTAGTTCAAGTAGTATTATTTTAAATATTATTTTGCCTATAACTACATGAATTTTTAAATTATTTTATAAAATAAAAATTATAAAATAAAAATAATATTCAAATATTCATGTCATTTATTGAATCATCTTTAATAATAATTATTAAATATTTAATAATTATTATTAAATATTTAATTATCATTATTATTAAATATAATTATTAAAATGTAAACCGTTTTATTGGAGTAAAAGATGATAGTCACATGCTAAACCTAAAGCAGCCATGAAATTCCAGAAAAAGAACCCGCATTGCATTATTTCACCGTTGGAAAGACCAAAAATGGAAAACAAAGCAAACACATTTCAGGAAAAACTAGCCAATAACAGTGTGGTAGACCATGAAGCGCCATTAACATCTTAAAATTCCCATCCTTCTTACCAGTCACAGTGAATGAGAGGAAAGCCGCGAGACAAAACCCTAAAAAGGACTATCCCCAGAGAGTGAAATTCCAGAAAAAGAACCCGCATTGCATTATTTCACCGTTGGAAAGACCAAAAATGGAAAACAAAGCAAACACATTTCAGGAAAACCTAGCCAATAACAGTGTGGTAGACCATGAAGCGCCATTAACATCTTAAAATTCCCATCCTTCTTACCAGTCACAGTGAATGAGAGGAAAGCCGCGAGACAAAACCCTAAAAAGGACTATCCAGAGAGTGAAGTCGGAGCTGGTGTATATTAGCACACATATCAGGATGTAGTGATAATTTTTAGCTATAAAATTCCTTTAGGCGATCTTGATTGTGATTTTCCCATGTTTGAAAGAATTGAAGTTTAGGTTAAAAAAATGTACGTAAAAAGAATGCCTATATGAACGAAGGCTACATATTTTTGCTTAATAATAAACCTACACACATTTGTCTGAAGTCATAGCTGGGGCCTGGGGACATATCCATTATTGCCTTGGATAGACAGAAAATAATTAAACTTCAAAACCTAGAGAGAATTTCATAATCCCAAAGGAATACAAAACCCTAGATTTATAATACATACGGAGTACGTATAGTTGCTACTAAACATGAATTCTAAACCATAACACCACCTACAGTTATAGGACTTCTCAAAAAATGCTTTGCAACTCTCACTTAAATATAATTTTTATTATACTAAATATTTTTTTACTTGGGCATAGATTGAGAGATTGACAATTGATTTGACCGTGTCTTTACGCTTTGGGATCAAATGCAAAATATTTTTAATCTAAGAATTGCAGTACAATGCAACACTCGGGTCGTCTCACTTGAGGAGCTTTTTATTGAACTACCTAAGTAATCTAATTATCATAAAATGCAATAAAAACAAGGGGAAAATTTGTTTTGGATTTTTCAAATTAATGACTAAAAGAAATATGCAATTTAATCAAATGCTAAGTTACTATTTTTGGTATTTTTCTTATAAAAATGGAGAATGAGTTAATGGAGTGGTATGAAGTGAAAAATATGAATAAAGAATGTTCTTGGTAATGAAGAAGTGACAATCCTTGCTCAAAAAGATTATGGGAGTTAAAACTCATTAAGTCTTAAGAAAAACCTCAAGATAACACTTAAGTCCAATATTCCCAATTAATAGTAGCTCATACAAACATAACTAATTACTACTTCTTGAGATATTGTTTAGAACCACTTAATGTGTAATTGAAATTTGAATAATGCAACATGAGTCTTCTTGAATTTGAGTGCTAAACAGCCCCTCAATGATACAAATCAACCACATTAACTAGACAATAACACACTAATTAATATAATCTCATTGCAACCACAAAGAAATTCAAACATATATAATCTTCACATTGCAAAATTCAATCTCAACTATAATTATCAAACCAAAAAAGACAATTAACATTAATCCCAATTCCATAATCACATATATGAAAATTCCTAAAACTATCCAAATATATATAATTCTAGATTAATGGAATGATAGCAAAACTCTCTTTTGTAGTCCAATAAGCTCAATCAACTCTTCACCAAGAAGCACAAATGAATCAGCCTCTCATTGCTTTAACTCCAGCTCCAACGAGCTTATACAGTTCGGCCATGGTAGAAGAGGTGAAGATGACGATGATGCTGTGAAGACGATGGTGGTGTAGTGCAGTACAACGGAGGACGGACTGTGGTGTTGGACGATGGAAAGAGAAGCAAAAGAAGGTCGGTGGTGGTTGATGGTCCGCAGTGGGGGAAGGTCAAGGATGATGGTGCAGTGAGGATGATGACGATGTTGTTGCCATGCTCATCTTTTCCCTTCTCTCTCTCTTCGAAAGTGCCTCTCACTCTCAGGTCCAAGTCGCAGCACAGTGAAGGTAAATGGGGAACGACGGAGGCAGAGGTCCGGTGTTGGAGCTCGATCTCTTCGTCAACGGCTATCCAGAGTGCTTGTCTGAGTTCAAGCTGCTGTCACCGATAATGGTGCAAGAGAAGGTCAAAGGCGATGAGCTCTCCCATGTCAGCCCCAAATCCCAGCTGCCACAATGTCAGGCCCCCCTCTGTTTCGGAGCTCGCGGCGGTGGCTCTCTTAATCTGAACCTCACCGGCGACGGAAAGAATGGAGGAAAGGAAGTGAAGGTCGCCGGTGAGGGCAGAGGTAGTACGCGTGATGAGATGCTGAAGGTGATGATGCGATGGCTTGCGGCGCTCCCCTTCACTCGCGTCTCAGCTCTGTTTTATTTCCCATTTCTCGGGTCTTCACCATGTCCAGATGCCATATCCACCGGCCCAATCGGATCCTCCATTTTTAAAATATTAGATCCGTTTCTGTTGCTTCAGTTGGGCTATGTCCTTCTTGTTTTCTTTTTCTGTTCTCCATTTCACCAGGCCATATCCATCAAGCTGGGCCCAAGTTATAGGATCTTTTGTTGCTTCTCAGATCTGTACTTTTGCTCCCTGGGTCCTTGGGCTTTCGTTTTTTTTTCTTTTGCATCTTTCGTGTTGGGCCTGCGTCCCTCTTTCTCTATTTGGGCTCGTGGTTCCTTTTCTTTTCCTTTTTTTTTCACTTGGCCCAATAGTTTGAATCTCCAACACCCTTAATTTCCTTCTTTAATACTACCTCTGGTCCTAAATATAAGACATAGTTTGTAGTGCAAATTGCACTACAAACTATGTCCTATATTTAGAAACGGAGGGAGTACCTATAATACAAAATTAAGCATAAGTAGCATTAAAAGTCCAAGAAACAGTTGTACAAAAATAATTAATAATTTTGACCATTTTGCACATAATTACCATTAATTCAAAACAATTGTTCCTAACTAAAATTAATGCTTAATCATGCAATAATTCTCTATAAAATACACTTAAAATCCCAAATTAATCATGAAAAATCATATAAAAATATGGTTCAATCAACAATACAAAGCTGAAGTCTGTGTGCGCCCGATCGAGAGAAGAGGGGATTACAAAACCAAAGAAAATTGGATTAAAAATTAATTAGTATATTTTCACATATACAGATTAATGTTGATTAGGCACTAAGCAGACAAGAAGTAGATTAAGTAAATAAACATAACATTAAACACACCAAAAACAGGTTCATACATGCTTAAACCCTTGAATCAGTCTATAGCTACTCTTGGGCTAAGGAAACTAGCCACCCATATAATTATAATAAAATCCATGTCAGGACAAGAAACCATCCCAGAGTCCAAACAGCACTGATACAAATCTTTCACTTCAAGCTTTGTTGCTTAACTCAGTGTCTTATCTAATACCAAAAGTCATAATGAATTGCAAGCAATTTAATTAGTCATAGTTTAATGTTCACGTTATCAAGAATTCTTTTTATGTGTGTTTGACTATTCAGCACCATGCGCAGTGCTTATGTGCCACTATTCGATCAGTGCTGACTTTTTCATTTAAGGGACTATTTCTTTTAAGACCTGTTACAACAAATGATTTAATTTTTTCCCCCAAGCGAAGGATATATTTCTCTTTGGATTGGTATAATAAATTAGCTGTGGGCATAGCAATTTCCTTGTAAACATTCTCTAGAAATTTTGTTATTCTAATTCAACATTGGGACTGTGCTTCTTCCTCCTTTTATGTAGATGGTTGTTTTTGCTATGTTTAGCAGACATTTCAATTGGTTGTTCTCACAGTTTGGTGACAAATATATGAGTATTTTTAGATTATAAATTCGAAAGTAAGATTTTAAATATTTTTAACGAGAGTGTATAGCTTGTTTTTAGGGCGAAGGGGAAAAAATATCCATACACATATCTTATATGTGCGCATGGCACTATATATCATGTTTGAGTGTAAAATTATTTATTATCATTGTAAAATGGTATAAAAATGCCAAGGCTGTCAATAGGGTCAAACACCCATTAGTTTCAAATTGTGGGCCCCACATTTTTCTACACGTATGTGTCAACCATTGTGTCTCAATTGACCATCTTTTTTTTTTTTTTTTTTTTGAGATACAAAAGCAAGCAAAGCTTGAAAAGATATAAGATCATGGGTAAGACCCCGAAGATTGTCCATGTGGCTGCATACCACGTTCTAACACAAAAAGACTAATACATTCCACCGGCGGTGAGCGTAATTTTGAATAACTCTGGGCGTTGTAGTGAGCCGATCGTGCAAGGTAATCTGCACACCGAGTATTCTCCCTATGTGTATGGGAAATCTTCAAGTCCCAGTCTGCATAGATTAGGGATTTGGTATCAAGGATGGCGTCATGCAAAGGGTGATCTATCTCACAATGAGTTGACAGTAAGTGGACGGCTTGAAGTGAATCTGTGAACAGTCTGATTTTCTTGAAACCCAACTGTTTGTAAAGGCGGAGCCCTCTATGGATCGCGTGGATTTCGGCAGCAGTTGGGTAAGAGGGACCCAACTTCTGCTGAAATCTACACACCCAATTACCCTGGTGATCGCGGATGACTCCTCCACACACTCAATTGACCATCTTTTGAACTCACTTGACTAGGACTCCTAAAATATTATTAAAAAAAACCTCACCACTTCTCTCTCTTCACCTCCCTTCAGTCCCCTCTAGGGGTGGAAATAGGTCAAGCCCTACGGCCTAACCTACATAAAGTCTAACATAACTTATTTAGTAAATAGGTCAGGCTCAGGCTCAGATTCAGGCCTACTTTCATAAGACTTGACCTATTTAACCTTTTTTAATTTATACTATTATATAAGTATATATAATATCATCTAAATAATTTTATAAATTTACCAACTTAACCTTAATTCTAAGTTTCACATCACATCATTATTACACTCAACCATTGCTTTCCCATCAATCATTTACCTTACCTCTCTTCTCTTCGATCACTCGAGATGGCGATTCTAACTCACTCACTCTCCCCTGATTTGGTCGTCCACTAAAACATAATAATTGCTATGAGTTTATTTTAATGCTAAATGAAATATTATAATTTTAGCCAGAGGAGTTTGTGCAATTTATGTGGGAAGAGTAAAAGAGGTAAATTCTAGTTTTAAATATTGCTTGTTATACTTGGTTGATTTTAAAAAATATATCTCATTAGCCAACAGATGATTAGTTTTTCTTATTTCTATTTGCTCAAACATTTGTTGTCACTATATATTCTTTTCTTTTTCTTAATAAGCCCTAATATCACGACGTGAATCGATGTTAAGCTTTTAAGACATAATGTAGGATTGTAAATAAGCATGAAAGGTTATATATAAATTTGGATGCATAGGCTTTAAAGACATACATTTAAAGTAGGCCTTTAAACAAGTTTCAGGTCTTGTCAGGCCTTTTGAAGACCAAAGCTCAAGGCTAAAAAAAAGTTTACATACAAGCTCAAGCCCAGACTCAGGCTTTGAATCTTTATTTCAAACTCAAACCTATTTAGGTAAAGCCTAACCTATTTTCAACCCTACCCCTCCCCCTAATTTCTCGCACACAACCTCTCTTTCCCATTCTCTTTCGTGGCCCACTGGCTCTCTCCCTCCCTCTCTCTTTCTCACTTTCTCCACCCTCAACTCTCTCTCTCTCTCTCTCTCTCTCTCTCCAACTCCAGCCAGAGTTTTCATTTGCAGCAGCAAGAGATTTTGAAAGTCAAGGTTTCGAAAGGAAGGACCCAAAAGCAATGAGTTCCCAAGCTGCTTCAATTTTTTTATTTTTTTTGGCCAAGCTGCTTCAAAGGCAGAATAACAAGACGGTAACAACCTAAAGGACACAAAACTTGAGCGGGCATAGAAATGGCTGCATGGTGGACAACATGGAGGAAGCGGGTGGATTGCAAGTGACTATTCATAATCTTCTTCCCAGTTGCTCAAAGATGAGGAGATTAGACCAGATGATGATTGTAATTGCACTGTTCATAATCTCTTGAGCATTGATTTTTTTGTAAAGTTTAAACTTTTTAACTTCTGCAAGTGTAAAAAAAAATTTAACTTCTTTCACTCCCTTAAGGATCATTGATTGCCCTCTGAATCACTTTGTCTTCTTCACCTAATCGTTCATGTCGAGAGCCACCAAAGGGCCGCCGCAAAACTCCAATCTCTGAGACCTTATTGTGAGCAATTACTGCAATGAGAGAGAGAGAGAGAGAGAGAGAGTAGAGGGCTGAGAAATTGAGAGTGAGAAAGAGAGAAAGGGTGACCGAAGGCAGGGGGAAGAGAGCCGGGGTGAGTTTTTCTTAAATAATCATTTAAAAATTATAACGTGGGGCCAACCAAACCAGAAAGTAACGATTGAATGGAGGTGGTATTTTTGCACCATGTAAGGGTCTGTTTGGCACAGCGTTAAGGGAGGGAAAACGCGCGGTAAGAGAAAAAAAGCCCGGTGAGCATTTATCATCTTGTTTGGGTTCACGATATACATTGCCGAGCTTTTATCATTATCGTGGGTTAACATAGAAGCTCACTGAGCGAGCTTTTTCGCTGAGGCACGGCAGAAATCAGTTATTTTCGGTGTGGTCGGTGGCTCGAAGCTCATCGCCTTTTTTTCGGGGCAAATCGTGAGAGAGAGAGAGCTTCGGTTTCATCATCTCCTTCTTCTCCATCGTGCGGCGCAACCCTAGAAAGAACCGTAGTAAGGGAGCCCTCTGGGGCGTTTGCAGATCTAGGTTTTTTCACAGAATCAGAGAAGAGGGTGAGGGAGAGGGGGCAGTAGTGGAGGATATGGACCCCAATGAAGCTATCAGTCGCCTCCTCTCCCAAGGTTCTTTCGTGTCAACTGCTAATTCTTTTTGGTACTCGGTCTTTTTAGTGTGTTGAAACAAAAATTTGTTTTTTATGAAAGATAGTTAAGTTTTTGTTTGCTGCGTAGTTAGTTTGTAAATATGAGAAATGGGAGATACCCAAACACTCGTTTTTTCACAATCTATCTTTTGCAAAAAAAAAAAAAAAAGCAATAATTTTTCACAAGCCAATTTTTATACTTTTTAAAATTTATTATAAAAAAATTATTTTACAAAAGCTAATCAACATCAAAAGACAATTTATCCAATTTTAATTGAAGTGGCTTTACTGTTTTATTTTCAATAATAATTATATTTTTATTATTTTACCAAATTTTATTTATATTTTTTCACTTTAATTATCACAATATATACAAATAATATTTATGGAGTTTTCAATAAGATTCATGCCCTTTTTAGTCATTTTCCATCTTAACGGGCTTTTGAAACACCAATCCAAACAAGTTTAAGGTTAGGAAAAAAGTCACTTTTTCTACCGCAATTCCAAACACAAATCGCATCTACATTTTGACTTTTTTCTTATCTGACTTTTTTTAAAGTCAGTTAGCCAAAAAAGCTACTTTTCTATCGCTAATCCAAACGGGCACTAACTAATCCATGGTATAAACTATCAAGGATGAAAGAAATAAACTTAATAGCCAAAATGAGACATGACAAACATGGAGAAAAATTTTAAGACTTACAAAAGATTTATCAAAGTTAGAAATACATAACAATTATATCACTAAATGTAATACACACACACACACTAATAATGTTTAAAGTTAATATTTCATAATATTCCTTAATTAAATTATTAGATGTTAGACTATGTGGTGTGTAAAATTATACTTCTTCAACTATGAATTCGTAAGAGTCCTATATTATATATGTTGAAAGTGTAATTTTAGCAACGAAGTTTTTTCCTATAAACATCTAATACAATAAAGTTTTGAAGGTTATAAAAGTAAACACAATCTTTTAAAAGTTGTGCAATTTTAGCAATTCTATTACATTGGTTCAAACATTTGTTAATTTTTTTATGTGGGACCCACTTGCTCTCATTCCAGCTTTATAACGTACGTTTAGCCAATTTAATAAAATTTCTAAAATTGCACCATTTTAAAGTATTATATCTATTTTTATATCCTTCAAAACTTAATTATGCTAGACATTTATAGCAAAAAATTGTTACTAAAATTGCACCTTAACTCTATTATTAAGACTCATATGAATTCTCCTTGCTTATATATATATATATATATATATATGTTAGGCACATGTTCTTATTAGAGACAATCATATTTGAGATATTGTTAGACACTAAATATAGATATCTTTCCAACATAGAGTTGAATCTTAATTCACTACTTTTCAAGAGATTAGCCCATTTCACCGTACAAAACCACGGGTTGGTTTATTACTTATTATCTTTTATACCAGGTGACATCTCTGTACCCGCATGGGTCCTATACCAATTTTTTTTAGTGTTCCAGCCCAAGTGGAAGGGATTGGCTTTATAATTCTAAAGTACATATAAGGCCCAAGTGGATAGAATGGCTTTATAATTTTAAAATGTCCCTCTAGATTCTTTTTATAAGTTAAATTTAGGGAAAATTACATTTAGGTCCCATAGAAGAGGAAAAATGAAGAAATGATCCCTGTAGATTGCGAAATGAAAAATGGTCCCATTAACAACTTCATGAGCCTGTATTGACAACTCATTAACAACCCCAGGAGCTTATATTGACAGCTCCATGGAACCATTTTTTTATTTTGTAATCTATAAGGACTATTTCTTCATTCTCCTCTTCTTTAGAACTTGAATGTAATTCTCCCTTAAATTTACTTAATTCTCACATACTATTGAAAGTTAATTAATTTATTAAATATATCATAAATTAATAATTCTTTTCAATTTTATCTTTATTATGAATGGATATAAAAATATATTTTATACGTTGTGTTTCGCCTCTTTCTTCTCTCTCTAAATTTAATAGGGATAAAATATAAAATTACAACACTATCATTAATTACTTTCTTAGTGGACTAATAATAAGAATCAAACCTTTTTTTTTTTTTTTCTAAAATGGACTTATAAAAAAAAACCAGAGTAGTACATAAAATATCATAAACATCTGAAACTGCAACAATTAAGCAAACCTGCCATTACACAAATCATCAACACAATTAGGCATATTTGTATTATAGTTCATTTAATTAAAATAAAAAATTTCAAATGCATTTTAAAGAAATAATAGTCTTTATTATACCAAAGAAATAATAATCTATTTAATCTTTATTGTTAATTTAAAAAATTTATATTCCATGTGCATTGAGTACGAATTAAACAATATTACCCATATATATTGAATCTGCAGAAACATACAGAAAATAACAAGTTGTTCGCTTAAAAACAAAAAGAAAAATAAAACCCTCACAAACTATGAGTAATGCATCCAAATGAACCAGTTTAATGTATTTGATAGATACTGCACAAGATTTCTAATTCTATTAAAATTGTGATGGCGATGGATTAAGAGTGAGTTTGATTATGGAGTATATTATTTGTCGATATTTGATCCATCTTTAGTTTCTGAGAGCTTTCAAACTCAGCAAACACACTGCAACTCTGGCCTTGTCTTATTCACTGGTTTTGGCCTCGTCTAGGCAGATCCATGATTATGCCTTTTGATTTTAATTAATTTTGTTAATAAATTAATAGGATTGTCATTTAATTACTTTAATGCCGTTTAATTTACTTCAGACATAATCATTAAAGTTGAATCATCAACGTAGAAAAATGGGATATGACAGATCAAGCTTTCACACGCACCCAATATGGACATATGTAATTCTAAGGTTTTGAGCTACTGATAAAGATGAGAATTCTTATCAAGACTATGAATGCTACCCAACAGCTGGCGGCATTATATCATATTCCCCCTGTCCTTTTTATAAAAAAACATTCTCTCTTATAAGAATGATCCTTCATATAAAAAACAAATTCCTTTTATCTGAAATTTTAAATTAATCTTTTCATTTTTGCCCCATTCAAACCTTGATTGCATTAACTTTTGGGATTAAAAATGTAAATAAGAATTCTTTAATAATGGTGATTTTTTTTTTTTGTGAATATGTGTGCTTTAATTTTGGATAGACTAAATAAGGCTAAGTTATTACAAAACCCACATGAACTTTAAGTCAGTTGTATATAAATCCTTGACATTTTAAAGTTTAAATTTAACCCGCTTGATCTTTTATTTTATATTATTAATCCCCTACTGTAAATTGACTGTTGTCTTCTTAATGAAAATTCTCATATCAGATTGAGAGATGATACGCGGCATCCTATGTAAATTACTAATTCTATAAAACCCCCCGAACTTTGACTAGTTGTAGAAAACCTCCCTAAACTTTGACCAGTTGCAAATAACCCTTGACATTTCAAAATTTGAGTTTAACTCCTCTAAAATATTGATTTATAATATTAAACCCCATGTCATTACTTTTATCATTTTAATAAATTTATTACTATTTTTACTATCATTTGTCAATTAACATAGTTTTTTTTATGACAAAATCTAAAAGAGCAATATTTCAAAAAAATATAAAAATAAAAATGTTATCATTTGTATAACATTTACTTATTTTCTTAGTATAATTGAGCATTGATAATATAAAAATGTTAGCATTAGTGTCAAATATTTTCTTGGGATAATTGAGCATTGATAGTTAAAATATTACATTTGTGTTAGAGGATGGTTTTTACCAAGGAACGAAAAACCAGATCGGGTAATGAACCGGTCACAGCACAGGTTCAAGAGTTAATGGGTCAATCGGGGTCTAACCGGTAGTTGAACCGGTCATAACCGATCATATTAAAATATTATAATTTATTAGTGATAATATATATTAATATATTTTTAAACTTCTATAGATAAAAATGAATATTTTTAGAAAAAAAATGCTTAAAATCTATTAGTATTAATTATAATGCCTATACTTATACAATGATATCTCCTTTCCTATAATTATTATATCTTTTTAAATAATTTTTTTCATTATTTTCTTCATTTTTTTTTAGATTTATTTATTTTTACTTATTTTTCTCTTCATCCTTCCATTTTTCCTTAAAACGCACAGAATAAAAATTTGGAAAAAGAAAAAAGAAACCGGTTCAACCGGTTTGACCACTGGTTCTGACCGGTCCAACCGGTTTCATACCGGTCCGACCGGTCTACCGGTTTAATAAGCAAACCAGACCAGACCATGGACCGGTTCCCGGTTCAACCGGTTTTTTGTTCTCTGGTTTTTACCTTCATTAGTTCTTTATTTGTATCGAAAAAAATAATTTTTTCTTGAATCAAAGGTTCAAATTTTATTTTTATGTTTTTTTAATATTATTCTTCTAGTTTTTGCCACATAAAAAAAGCTATTTTAATTGACAAAATGATTGTAAAAATATTATAAATTTATTAAAATGATAAAAGAAATGACATGGGTTTTAATATTATAAATCAAGATTTTAAAGAAATTAAATTTGAAATTTGAAATGTAGTGAAGGTTATTTGTAACTAGTCAAAGTTCATAGATTTTATAAAATTAATAATTTACATAAGATATCACATGTCATCTCTCAATTTGATGTGGCAATTTTTATTAAAAAGATAACGATCAGTTAATGGTAAAGGGTTAATAATTAAAAAAATAAAATAGATCAGGGGTTTAAATTAAAACTTTAAAATGTTAGGAGGTTATATTTTGTATAAATTTAAACTTAAAGTTTGAGAAGTTTTGTATAATTTAACCACTAGATAAATGCAATAATTGACATCGAGGCATGTTGGCTTGTGATCATTTGTTGGATTTAAATTACCTATTTTAAACAAATTTGATTACTTGGGCTTGCAACTTTTTTTGTTATTATTATTACAATGGAACCACTAGCGTATGTTCTGATCCTATTATATATAGAAACCTGACTAATCTAGCCTAACGTGACAGAGGTCTTTAATGTCTCCCACTGAGTGGATCCAATCATGATACTCTTAGTTAAAGGGTCAAGGTACCTATCACCTTGGCTAACACCATATTAATAATGGCGGGCAACTACTTATTGTGCAGAAAAGATATTTTTTAAATTCTATATTTTTGAAAAAAAAAAAAAAAACTTTAGTTTTAATGTGGATTAGTAAATTTTGCTTTGGAATAAATTAGTAAGGTGAATTATTAAGGATATTCAGGTTAAAAAAAAAAAAGACACGAAGTCCCATAAATAAAGTTTTAAATTGTGTACCAAAAAAGTTTTAAATTTTATTTTTTTTAATGCTATTTAGATATGAATTAAATATGAATAATAACATCAAATACAAATGGCTTTCTTAGAAAGATGAATTAGTTAAATGAGAGCCAAGCTGGATTATAGCATTTAATTGGGACTCGAAGTACGAGAGGGATGAATTTTCATGTGAATTCCCACCTATTGACTCAAAGGATTTTTTAACAAAAAAGAAAAAAGAAAGAAAGAAAAGGAAGAAGCACAAAGTGACTAACTGTAAATTATTCAGAATAAATAATAAATATATATAATATTGGAGATGGGCTTTTCCAAGAGAAGAAAAATCCAAGAAGGTGCTACCTGTAAAACCCAGGCAGCTTTGGATGTATCTAATGGAACCATTTGTTATAAATAAATAAAGAAGGCTCTCTGTCTGCCGCCTTGGCCTTCACCCCTCTCTTCTTCCCTCTCTGTATTATCTCTTGTCCCTCCCCTCCCTCCTTTCTCCTTATAATCCCTCCTTTCACCCTTCTCTTCCACCAACCCCACTCACTATATCATCACTACTTCATACATCTTCTTAATCTCAGTGTCTCTATGTGAGTATGATTTTGTGCAGGTTGGTGAAGCTATATATATCAGTGATATTAATGGTATAGCTATACACACACACACATCATGAATTAAGTGAGAGAATTATTGCCTGCCTGGCTCCCTGAATGCCATCTAAGAAGCTTACCAAAAGGTTTGGCAACCTTCTTACTTGGCATGAAGGGAGCCATGCAGGTTTCTTCATTCATCACTAGTTTCAATCCATCATTCATATGTGTGTGTGTGTGTGTGTAATTTATTCTTGTTGCTGATGATTTCGGAACTGATAATATTGTGTTTCTTTTTTGTTGCTAGTCCTTCTGTTCTTGAAATCTGATGTCCTGATATGCATGCACGAAGATGATATTAGTATATCAACATAAAAACATACATGTGTTTGTTTAATTTCACTGTTTCAAACAGAAATGTTGTTTGTTGGGTTAATATCATCTTTGATCTCTCAATTTTACCTTTATTCTGGTTTTAATCCCTCCAGAAACAAAAAGGTTTAAGTTTTTATCGAGAAATATATAAAAGCCCATGCTTTAAACAAAATGGAACTTAAAGGACAAAAATCTAAGATTTGAAATTTGATAGGTTAAAACTAAAATTAGAGCAAACTTAAAGGAACCATGTTTGTTTTTTTATTTGGTAACACACACCTACCTTGTACCAGTTCAAATCTTGGGATGCTGCATAATCGCCATTCAACACACACTCTCACTCTCTCTCTCTCTCTCTCTCTCTCTCTCTCTCTCTATAGACATATAACGCATGAAACTGTAGGCATGGAGACAGCAGCAGCCTTGGAAAATGTGCGGCAGGAAAACGCAGTGAAGCTTCCCAACCAAAACATGCTCAATCAAAGTCTACATAAGTTATCCTTGCTGTAGTTGTGTTTGTGTGTTTTTTGTTTTTTAATTTAGAAGGTGTTTTGGTCTTTTTACAGTCATTGGTTATTTTTAAGGAGTATTAAATACTTTTTATATATACCTATATTTAATAAAAGAATAAAAAATATTACAGTGTTGGAGTTTAGCGTTGATATGGGTAATATTAAAAAGCACTTTAATTTTATGAAAAAATTAAAATTTTTAAAATTTTTTATATTGGGAAGTTGTGATTTAATTATAAGTGATGAATATTTAATAATAGACTATACATATACTCCCTCCAAAAATATACTCGTTTTGGTTCTTATTAATTAGTCCCTCTAATCCTTTTTTATAAGCAATAACTACTCAAATTACGTCAAATAGACTAGTGGTTAATATTTAGTTAAAAACAATGAATATGTAAGTGATATAATTTTTTTTTCAAACTTACCCTTATTTATGAAGATGATGGATGAGACAAAGAATTTGTGCGGAGAAATGAGAAAAAATGAGTGAAAAAAAGAGATGAGAGATCCAACATATAGTTGGTCTAGCTATGTAAGGCGAGAGGAGTGTCTCCATTAATTTTTCTCTCTAATTATTCTCTATTGAATGTATGTACCATTAAATCAACTTTCAATGGTTGAAATTTACTATGGTAAATTTTTATTATAATGATATTCTTTACATATTATTAAATTTCAACCATTAAAAATTGATCTAATAGTAGATATAATCAATGGAGAGTAAATGGAGAGGGAAACCAATGGAGACACCCCTCTCCCCTGTGTAAGGCCCTGCTAGATCCCTCTAGGTCTCAAATTCAAGTCTTAGATGAGACACTTGTGATGTGAGGGGCAGCCACAAACCATGAACCGAATACCGAATGATAATATAAAAAGAGAGAGAGATGAGAGAGAGATGTAATTAATTGAGTGTAGAAATGGAAAGTTGCATTAAATTTTTAGACAATGTGAAATTGTTGCTTATATATAAGAACAAGCTCATGAGAAAGAATATTACTCATAAATAGGATCGAAAGGCATATAAATCACCAACTTTAAAGTATTCAAATTGGTGACCCTTTATATAAGTTGCTTTGTACTTTCCCAAAAGTATTAAATATTTTTTTTATGTATGTCTATATTTAATAAGGGTAGTGGGGGAGAGTAATTATTAATTCGCTTCTAATTCTATTTGTAAGGTAGATAGAGAAGGTTTTTCTTAGTCCCATTTATAAATCATTTTATTAAATTTTTCATGTGAATATGGAATTTTGCTCTTTATTTAATATTGTGTAGACTTTTGTTCTTATGGGGTATTGTGTATATTAAGTAGGGGAACAACTGTAAATTTGAATTTTAAGGCAAAATTAATAAGGTTAAGGTTTTTAAGTCTATGTGAAATATACTCGTTACTTGAGGAAAATTAATTTAATGAAAAAGCAAACACCACCACATCTTTCTTAACAAAATAATAATACTCCCTCTGGCTCCTATTATAAAGTATCTATAACATACCACTTCACCAAACTAAGCAGAGGTGATTAAATCATTAAAAGTATTTAGAAGTGTCTTATAATAAGGATAAGGAGAGTATAATTTAAAAAGTCATACTACCAATAAGACTAATATGGGAGACTGGAGTTGCCAAGTTTGACTTGGCGATAACAACTCGACTAAAGGGCATAATGTATTATATACCAGGTTGTGGAATCCGGACCGGTAGACCGGTTCGGTTCCCGGTCCTGTCCGGGTTCCTATTTTTTTAAAGAAAAAATTTAATTTTTTTTTTAAATTTCATGCTATAAGCCTCAAATCTTAAATTTCTCATCGGTTTGGTCCCGGTTTAGCTCCGGTTTGGCCCTGGTCTGACCTATTGACCCTTAACCCAGTACCCCTACCAGTTCAATACTCGGTCCGAATTTTAATACCTTGATTATATATTGGAGGGAGGGATGGGGTGAATTTTTTTTTTTTTTTTAACCAGATGGATGGGGTGAAATTAAAGTCTGCAATCTAGAAGAAATTAAAATGATGTCAACTTACTTTTAAATTTATGGGGCTATATGAAATTTATGAACCAATTATTATATGCATTATTTACCGATTCACTTTGACGCAAGTGTAAAACCCTCTTTGCGAACTTGTCAAACTTTCCTCTGATAAAATCATTACTAAATCTAAGATCAGTGTCCACTTGACTCTATAATATCTTCTCAGAGATGTATGTATCTTATTAAGATACTTAACACATTATATTTTGATGTTTTAAATGCATGGTTATGTTTCATTAAAAAAATGTAAAAGTCTCATCCTTTAAGCGAGAAATAATTAAAAGTCTGATAATCAACCTTTGTAAATAAAACTATCCTTTTTTTTTTCCAACAATAAGACTAGCTTATTTAATTAGAGGTCTGATTAATAGATATTAATTCTCTTATATCTTCTTTATTATATCATATTTAAATATTATTATCAGGTCTAATTGAAAATAACTCTCCTATTGTAATTTTTTCTCATTTATAAAATGTGAACTATCTCAATAATTGTAGAACCTTAGTTTTAAAGTTGAAACTAAGGCTCTAGTTGATTATGTTTTTAAAAACAGTTTTTCTATTTAAAAAAAACAAAAATTATTTAGAAAATTGTTTTCAATAAGTTGTTTTAAAAAATTAAAAACCAAAAACAGTTTTTAGTTGTTTTCTTATTTTTATTTTTTAACGTTGCCAAATATTCACTATCAACATCACACAACTAGTGATGCCTACGTCATGTCACCACAGGTGGCGGCTGCCGCCACTTCACTTCAAAAACAGATTTTTTAAAATAACTATCCAAACATATTTTTTTTATTTTCAAAACTTAATTGTTTCAAAAAAATGAAAATATAATCAAACAAGCCCTAAGTTTTATATCTGTCGTATCCCAATGTTTCGGAACATTCTGGGCATATTCTTTCACCATGCGGTTTTAATGCAAAAAAAACAAAAATGTAAAACCAAATTTTCTAATCAAACCAAGTTATATAACTTCTTTAGAACAAAATTCAGGGCATTTTTGTTATCTTTTTTTTTTTCAAAAAAAAAAATATTTTTTTTAAATCTATTTTTTTAAATAAAAAATGGAAAAAGGTTTGATTGGTAATTTATTTTTAGTTAAGTGTTTTTTGAAATAAATAAAACAAAAATATTTTTTTAAAGAAAAAATAAGAACAACTTTTATATATTTTCTATTATAAATAATATGATGTGTGGATGTTTATAGCTCTACGAACTTATAGGATAGAATTCCATCTTAACATTAATAACATTATACCCTCTAGCTCCCAAATTGAAGGGTCTTTAGTATATATTGTCTATAACATTTAATTGTGCCACTATGTTGCTTAACTCTTTTCTTTATGTAATTGTAATTTTTTAGGTTATAGTTTTAAATGTTTGGAGGCAGAGGCTACGTAAAAAGTATTGTGGCACACAAGTGAACCACAAATACTCCCTTACTTCCTCTCCCGATTTCGTGTCCTACTATATTCTTTTTTTACTGTTCAATTTTCTCATTTTTATAATACGCTATTAACACGAGTTTGTATTAGGAATTTGAGGTATAGACTCTTTTTAGCTTTTCCTTATCTGATTATCACTCACAATTTAAATTCTCTATACGCCATTTCTTCTTCTTCTTTTTTCCCCTCTTCCCATCTGATTAGCATCCATCTGCCAAATGTCTCCATAGCCTAGCTACATAGGCCCTATATATGCAGTTTTCCTTATATAATTAGCATTTGCCATATTTATTTATATATATTTATATTATAATTTGTATTAGTATATATTGTGTTACTATATGATTGTCGGTTTTTCTATATATATATACATATCTTCAATCTATGTTGTCTCTCCCTTATATTCATTTAGTGATTTATGTTGTCATTAATTTATTAAGCCATTTTTTATATATTTTATTGATTCATGGATAATGGAAGATTAATATTAATCATATTGCGTTATAAGAATTTATCCCATTTGTCCTTGCTTTATGTTACACTTATTATTTCTTTCAAGTTTTGTTCTTATTGTGATATAATCAAACTGATACAAGTGATTTTAATAAGTTTTTTATGTAGTATTATTTTGAATTGTTGTGTGGGATTCTAATGTTGATTTTCTGATCTTTTAGAATTTGATCAATCTCCTCCTGGCTTAGCCTTGTTTTAACAACTTTAGTTTGTTGTAGAAATGCCAGGAGAGTCAATAAAGCGATTCATGATATGAGAAAGCTTCAACTGCACCCTTTTAAACTCAAACCAAGCTCACAAACACATAATAAACAGAATGACATATCAAGAAGTCAGATTGGATTCATCTTCTTGGTTTTTTCTGTAACATCCCAAATTTCAGTGACTAAAATTCCTTAGAGATAAGGAAATAAAATGGTGAATTTTGGAGAATGTGATTATGCTGCCAGTGAAGATTTCCTGTGAGGCAGTGAGTTTTTCATGTGGTTTTGGATTACCAAATGATAATAAAAAATTATGAAATTTTAAAGGATGAAAGTAGACATCCTAAGCTTTAATTTGATAGTTCATGGGAATTATTTGGAGCTGCACACAAAGAGTTATAAATTTTTGAAGGTAACCAAGTGAAATTGGTCAGCATCAGTGGCAGTGTCCAAATATTTGAATTCTGCGAATGTTGAGCTTCTAATTGGCTAAAGGTTATAATTTTTCTTGAAACTAAACTCAATAAGGGTTTCATAGCCTTTAGAATCACTCCAATTGAAGTTCTACAAATAAAGTTATGATTTTTTAAAGTTTGATGAAAATTCTACCCAGTTTTCCACCTTGTGCAAAAATGGCAAAGATGTAAGGGCAAAATGGTCATTTGATCAATAAGGTAAGCAGTCATTATTTTTCCCTTTAATTGGGATAAATGTTGGCTAAGGTATGTTGGATATCTAATTATGCCAAATGGCATTATCATATATCAGCCAAGGAATTAAATATTATTATGTAAAAAGTATGGGCACATGTTGCAGTGCAATAAAATAATACATAGATATGTGCAAAAGCAAATTGGACTAAAGAAGGACCCTAAGTGGCGTGAAAATGGGCCTAAAAGGGATGAAGAATTAGTTCATTTCAAATGGAAAATTTATGACACCATTTGATGAAGATAAAGCCAAGTAAACAATATGTGCCATAAAATTATTAAAATAATATAAATTAAAGAAAGATGAAGAGGTGTTATTAGAGCATCATCTTCATCATTTTTCCTCATTCTTCATACGCCATACACAAGAGAAATAGAGAGAGAGAGAGAGCTTGAACAAGGGAACATAAAGAAGCAAGAATCAAAGGTAAGCCTTGTGATTTCAAGTGCTTAAGCTTCCTAACTTGTGTAATTATGTAATACCCCGAATTTTGGGACTTAAGGCTAGAGAATAAGCCTGAAATAAGTGGATTGCTAAGCCCCGGTTTAACAAGATCTCAAATTGTGATTAAGGGATGATGACTCCAAAAGCGGATGTGATTAGTGATAAATGAACCCTTTTGGAGATTATGATGTGAACTGTGATGCATATGCATTGTGAGCAGTGCCAAAACCCAATATTTAAGTTCAATTATGGATTAATATATAAATTGACTTAAAATAGAGGGAGGGCGCATATTGTGGCTAAATGGAAAAGTATGATATGTTTAGTGGTGATTCAGGAGGAATTGGCATAATCAGGGGCAAAATAGTAAAGTTACCGACCAATTGGTCAGTTACCGAAGAGGAAACTCATTAGTAACTTGAAGATCAATGGTTAGGGTTGATTTGTTGTGAGATTGAGTGGGTGGAATCCCATGTGTGTGAGTTTATGTGAGTTCATTGGAATTGGTTTGGAACTTTGGAAAGTAAAGAATTGCAATGTGAGTTTGAATTGTGACTTGTGTTGACATGTTGTGATTATTGGTGAAACATGTTAATGGAATGTGAATTTGATTGATTTGGTGTTTCCAATGGATTCCTTGTGAAAATTTATGTGGCAATGATGTTTGGTATGAAAATGGGACCATTGGAAGTAAAGATGCAAAATCTGAAATTTTGTCCAGTGAAACTTTGTTCTGGGCAGTCTGTTTGTATTGATGTTTTGAGTGGGCAAATGTTCTCTAAAAACTTTGAAACTTTCCAGTCTTAAAGTTCACATTCCAAGCTTCATACTAGACATATAATTTGTGTCATTTCATTTTGTGAACTTGGAGTTATGGTTTTCCAAAGTTTGATGTTAAAACTGGGTGTAAATCTGGAACAGCAAGGGAATTTCGTGTAATTCTGGAATTTTGTGGTGATTTCTGGTAATGGCTCATATTTTTCCTATGAAGAGGACTTAAATATATTTCAATGAGCTTTGGGACCACCTCATTTCGATTTTTCTAGAATTAGTTATGATTTTTCAAAGTTTGGGCAGAAAATCTGCCAGAAAATCAAAAAATGGGAATTATGACATCATCAAAATAAAAGATGACATCATCATGGAATTAAAATATTTCCCAACTTCTTCTTCCTACCATTTCTGTCGTGAGGTTCAACAGCATAGGAGAGAGAGAGAGTGTTGAGAGCTCTTAGAGAGAGAAAGAGGAGAAATCTCATAAGGTAAGCCGATTTCTCTGACGATCTAGCTCCTAACGCGTATAACCTTGCTCCTAAGCTTCTTTTTCATGTTCTTTAAGGTGTTGGAAGCTCAATTTTCATGGTTAAAAAGGGCTAGGGTTTCAGCCACTCTTGAGAAAAGCTAGTGGGAGCTTGAGGTAACTTCCAAACTCTTGTGTATTGACTATTCTGGCTGCTGTGGACAATTTAATCGGTGAAATTTCGCTGCATTGTCATTGGTTTCAAAAATGGAAAATGGGTGTGTGGGGTTGTTATACTGCCCAAATTGGTACTAAATGGTAGTTGTAACCTAATGGAATAGTCAATAAAGTGGTTAGGAGTAGAAAGGAACGCGTTTACGGAGCCGAAACCGAAAAACCCCAATTTTTCCCGGAGTACTTGTATATTTCGGCCAAGGCTATAAATGGGCCTTAGAGATGGATTTTCAATGATTTTATGATTCCATTGAGTTCAGGAGTGAAAATTAGATGGGGTTACAATTGGTCACTTTTTCAAAAAAGGCCGAAAAAACATAGTTATGAAAACGCCCCTAAAACCCTTAAAGTGAGGCTACCAAGGGTAAATTTATAATTTGACAATGTATTTGATAATTCCAAATCCGGAAATGGATTCCTTGGGTGAAAATAAGTCAGGATAGCCCAGGATAGAATTTTGGGGAAAGTACAGCTGGATCGGGTACGATGGGGCCGGGCCGGGTCCCTGGGGGCATTTTAGTAATTTTTCAATATAGCCTCATCTAACCCCTAGAAACACTATGGAAGTATCTAAATGGTACATTTGGAATTGTAGGACCCAGTTGAGGGCTCGAGTTGCTGGCACGCAAATCAAGGAGAAAATACTAGAGGTAGGGAACTTACCTCTCCTGCATGTATTTGATATTTTTGTTGGTGTATTGATGCATGTTATTGCTTTGCTTGATTATGTGAAACATATATGAACTATTAAAGCTCTGTTTCTATTATGCTATGGCCATAAGTATATTGCTTGAAGCATTGAGTTTGCAGATATGTCATTGTGTGAGCATGGGTTATGTAATGCAAGCATGTCATACATTAAACACATATCTTCATGCATATTGGTATCTATTTCCTACTGAGATTCTCTTAAATCTCACTCTCCCCTACCAACAATTTAGATAGGGCAAGTGGCTCGTGGAGGGAGCGGCTAGGACTCCTTCGAGATGAAAGTTGGTAGTTGGTTATCAATATGAGTTGGGATGACTGTATATGATTTGGATGAGGATTTGTTATGTATTTGAGATGGATTTGTGTAATCCCCATATGAGGGCTTGTAATGGGCGAATGTGCCCTATAAAGCTTGAGTTAATAAATGGAATCTAGAATTACTGGAATTATTACATTGCGTACTCTGATATATTAAATGTGATTTATCTTCGTGTAGTAATTGTATTCGGAATGTGAATGTGAGACCAAGTTATAAATGATTTCGAAAGGTATTTGTGAAAACCCCGTCTGGTATATGGGTTTATAAATGTTATTTGATTGTTATTAGTTTTTATTTCACTTTAATTGCATATTCTGAATATTAATTACGGAAGGGGGTTACAAATTCTTCCTCTAAACTCATCTTCTCCATGAATCACCAAGTGTAGCAAGCAAAACATCAAAGGAAGGGGAGAGAGAGAGAGAGAGAGAGAAAGGTGACACCTAGGAGAGAGAAAGTGAGGAATCAAGAAGTAATTCTCATAATCTCCTTCTCTTTGATGTTGTGATGTTGTTATTGTGATTCTTGGCATGATTTGTAGTTTGGATTGTGATTTTGTAAATTTGGGATGTTAAAACACTAAGGGGTTATGCTACCCAAATTTCCTCTAATCATGTGCAATTAGTATTTAAATGGTTAATCATGGGATTGGGAGTGAAAAGAAGGTGTTTGGTTGATTGAAATAAAGAAATTCCATTTTTCCTAATTTTTATGGGATTTCGTCCAGCAGCTGTTTTGGCTGTGTTTTAATTGGATTTTAGTGGTTTTGATGATTCTATTGGATTTAAAATGGAAAATTGTGCAGGGTTTATGTTATGTGCGAAGTGAGAAAAGCCTTAAAATGTAAAGTGTCAAAATACCCTTGAAAACCCTTGCATAGGGGCTGTTAGGGGTAATGTTGTAATTTGGCAGTGAATTTACCTAAACCAAGGTCAAAAATGGATTCCTTAGGCAAAATTATGTAGGAATAGACCAGGTCATAATTTTTGAGAAAGTACAGTTAGACCAGATCCCTGGGGCATTTTAGTAATTTTGCAGTTTTAAGCAAAAATAACCAACACAATACGTTTATAATAATACATGAATGAGTAATAACTCATTTGTTGTAAATTTGGGATTTTAAGATCGGACAGTAGCCCGAGCCCGATACAGAGTATCAGACCAACAGTCAATCAAGGGAAGGGCGATCCAGGTAGGGGACTTACCTTATTTGCATGCATTTGATATCTCTGCTTGTGTAGTGATGTATGTGATTACTTTACTTAATTGTGTAAAGCATATATATTTGAATAATGAAGCTTTGTTTCTGTTTATACTGTGGCCATAGTTTTGTTGCATGAAACATTGAGCATGTAAAAAGGTCATTATGGGGTATGCATCTGGTTAAAGCTAAAAAGTCATGCACATTGTATCCATCATGCATAGATTATGGTAACTATCTATTGAGATTCTTTTGAATCTTACCCTTCCCTACCAACCATTTAGACAGGTGGAAATAGAAGAAAGTGGCTCTAAGAGCAAAGATATAAGTTCCAGCTACATACACACCAGATTCATACCAGGAAGAAGGGTTGGTTATCTATAGGCTTTAATTGTTTTAAAGGTCTATAATATTATGTATAACCCGGTTAGGGAATTTCTGTATTATAATCAAGTACGTTATATCAATAATATTAGTATATTTATGCTATTCATATGTTACCCACCGAACTGCGTATTGTTTTCCACAAATACTCTGAAAAATGTGAAAATAATATAAGGGTGCTACATTTTGGTATTAGAGCAAGGATTCTAGCCACAGAATTGTCTGCTCAGAGTAAATGTGGTGGTTTTGGCAACAGGATAGTATACTGATATGCTTGATTATACAGTGATAGGAACAACGAAGTAAATTACTTCAATTAGTTCAAAAGCCCATGAAAGGACTAGACAAGCCCCAAGGAAATGGTGGATTACCTGGAAGGTAGCAAGTATTACCATACCAGAGAGATGATGGTACAAGGATGACACGAATGCCAAAGGAGCGGGTCCGAGTAAGGCCAAAATGTAGGGCCTCATCCTGAAATAGAATCACTAATAGGCTTATCAATGTTCAGCCATAGTTGCAGGTAGTTAAGAGTCAGGCTGATAAGCCACAAACAGACAAGATAGAGATAGATATGGATTCCGTTACCGATCTCGGTGTTAGAGCGGTATATGTGATGCATGGCTTACAACTAAATCAAGAGCTATGGCAGCACATCAAGGGTATATACCTGTAGGATGTCCGAGAGTAGCATATCCCAGTGGCCCAGAATACAGCATACACAGATAGGCTGACCCTAGTGGAAAGTGGTCAAGGATAGTTTAGTTTAGGGATTCCGGATGACATTGGGATCCGCACAACATTATACTCCTATCCGGACATAATATGTTGGGCTGGAAGAAGAATGAGATTATAGATTGGGTCCAATCGACAACTTTATAGACAACAAGAAACATATCAAGGTATGCATTTAGGCTCATGTATCGGGACTTAATATATCAATGCGGTTAGTGTTCACACACAATGTTTAGTCAATTGGTGACAGTTGGTATGACTCAGTGGACCAAGGACAGTCACAGGGTAGTGGTGGTCGGAGATAGCTGAAGCTGGTATCTACGTTTTGACACAGATACACAAAAGTTAAATGTGCTCAGCCTAGGGAAATCTGAGGATAGGTGACCCCCTGGGAAGTTACATGAACATGTTATGTTATGTAACACAAGAGAGTAACAACATGTTATACGATAGTTTAAAGGCTGTATATTGTTATAGGTTTTCCACGACTACAGTAAACCTCTGTTATGTGTAATTTTAGGAGTACCTATGTACCCAACAGATTGTGTAATGACATATATGCCCTTGTGATTAGGAGATACTTAGCTCTTCTTTGTTTCACATGGTGACACATAAAAGTGATGAGACTAGGAGGTACAGGTGCTAGGAGGGTCAGGAAGTTAGACCTAACCCAATACAACAAACACAAGGAAAGTTAACAGAACCGTAAACAATGGTCGATGATCATCAATAATGAACTACAAGAAGTGTGCGGGAACAAAACACAGATAGGGACAATCCTAGTGAACAAGAATATGAACAACAGTCTGAGGAACCCAAACGGGAGCCTCTGTTTACATTTGCTCCTAAGGGAGACAGTTTACAGACATGAACAACACAGCTCAATCAACAAGGGTATACTACTGACAGAGGCTGACACCCCTAGCTTCTGAGGAAGGTTTGGTCTCCAGTTGAGAGAGGACTGATTATAGGTTTAGTGTCAATATTCTAATCTACTTGAAGAGTAGAGAAGAATATGAGGAGTACCTAAGAGTGGTGCTAAGACACGTTGTCTCACAAAATGGGATTTATCAATTCCCAATACCGTGATACATAATATTAATGGACAGCTGTAAGAGATGCAGCAAAAGCAAATCACGGACTAGGGGAAAGTTAGCAAATAAATATCATTCAGGAAAGGCCAATATAGTGACTCTCTCTTCCATACACTATGTGATTATCTATATGCTTTATATGCCATATTTTGTTACACGAGTTGTAGACACACACCTGGTTGTGGCACAGAACCCAATTAGGATAGGGAAACAACATTTCCGGATAGGTAGTCGTCTACGCCGGGATATTGAAACATTTCTAGGCAGGCAGTAGTTTGTACTGGAACAGGGCATAAGTAGGGGTCGTATAGTCATATGATCCTGAATAATGCATGTAGCCAGTGAGGGCACAAGTAGGGGTCATACAGTCATATAATCCTGAATAACGCATGTAGCCCTGCCAATAGGGACCTAAACCAGGTTTGTACCTGAATGCCAACAAACAGTCAGATTTATGGTGTTACAAATATGTTACTTATATGGTGTATAGAATATTTATTTATCACATTTTCTATGAATAATTGTGTCCTACTACGGAGGCCAAATGGGATCCAACTCAGGTAGTCAGACAAGTGTGGGCAGACAGTGTAGCCCCACCTATGTTGCATTTATCAGTGTAAAACATTAGAGTAGGCGCTATGGAAACATGGTGAACATGTTCGAAACCGTAAGTGCACGGATCGTGTCAAGTAATAAAGTGATAAGTAAGATCATTCCCTTGAGGATTTGAGTAACAAATTAGTCAAGCAATGGGCTCAGTGAATTTGATTAAGTTGAGCCAAAACATGTTGTGTGGAAAGATAAGTTCAAAAGAGATTTGTTTGTAAAAACTAAGAGTTACTAAACAAAAACTTGATCCTTGTGATTTTAACAGTTGTAATAAACCTAGGATTGTTCATCCCCTTTGTATTTCATAAACTTGATTTATTTCCCCTTCAAGAATCATTCTATAGGATATATGTATGTCAGTCTAAGGTTCACAAGTGTTTGATTAAGCTTTCTCAAGTCATAACCAACTCTATATCTTCTTTTAACATGTACAATCTCTTGCTACCGTTAAGAGAAAATAAGCATTAAGCACCAACCTCAATATGACAATGCTAGGCTAGTAACTATATCTCTATGTTACTAACAAACCATCAATTTAGCTTCTAAACTTCAAGTCTAGCATAATTTTACCAAAGTTCTACAAATAAGTTAACTCTCTCAAGATTAACTTAGTTGAACAAATCGTCCATAGTGATGACCAGTCACAAATATATGCCATTAGATACTTAAGGAGAGAAGGAATCAAGTTTAATCCATACAAAGGTTCATAAACAATCCTAGAATGAAAGTTTAGCTACTCATGTTCAAGAAATTGATATAGAAATACAGAGCATGAACTGCCATATCAGCAAAATGAAGAAGATAAGGAAAGGAATCAGTATAACCAAGGAAAACCAGCTTAAATCTCTACAAATCTTCAATCCCCACTTGATTTCCCTTGCTTTGTGGCGAACCCAGGCTTAGAGGAGTGTCACTGAAAAGCCATATCATGGGGCTATCAAATAAAACTAAGCTAAATGCAATATAGGGCAACTAACCTAGGTCGATCTCTACGTGGAGCCTATATTTAGTTCCTAAGTAATCTAGTATAAATAACAAATTAACCAAAGAATATGGGATGTGAGTTTCATCTATCTAATTAAACTAAAGAGCTACTTGTTTATGAAATTTTTCAATGTATAAAGTGAGTGGGTGGGTGTAAATGCAAGAGGTGAATGTCCTAGGTGAATGAGTCCACTAATCATCCTTGTCTAATTTTAATTCTAAGTTCTTCTCTTAATTAAGCACAAGGACTAGCAAGAAACCTTACTAATCAATATTCCTAACATCTCAATTTAATCTAAACATAGACTCAATTGATTAATTAGGAATACCTTGAAGTACCTAGCTTATGATAGATTCATAAAAGATCCTCTTTACCACCAATTAATTCCTAGAAACCTAGCAAACAATTAATTTCAAGAGAATATAGGAAAGAAATTGAATAACAAAAGAGTGCTATAGTTCAATCACAATCCATGAGTACAAATCTAACACAAGTATCATCATCCAGATTACATCAACCTATTAAATCCTCATCCATATACACAAATCACAAACTCTAGCGACCTAGAATCATAATCTGTATATACATAGAGTAGAAGATGAAATTAAGATGCAAAGAACTCCCCTAGTTGCTCAAGGACTCAGGTTAGCTTCACTATCACCATCGGACAGAAGAATCTATCTGCTCATGATTGGGAAATTAGCTCCATCAAACTCTCTTCTCCACGCCATTACAGATCCAAAAAAAACATAGAAAACAGGGAATTAAACAAAGGAAAGTGGAAGGAGAAGGAGATGAGAAATAGTGGTCGATGAGAATGGAGAAAAATGCAATGGAGAAAATGAGAGTGAACTCCCCCAAAAGCTCCGTTCCAATCCCCTCAAGAAATGCTCTAATACCATGTGATATCCTTCTCTTCGTTTTTTTCTGTGCCATCTGATTCTGGTGGGTATAACAAAAATAAGGCTTTGTTTGGAGATGGGGAAAAATTTGAGGGATCTTAAGACCAAGAAACTCAAGCCGCCAAACAATGCCTAATTCCTTTCTCAAGCAAATTAAAATCAGAAAACTTAGGAAATAAAATCTGCACATGTGCTCTCCTCTAATTCCATCTTTGCCCTCCATTAAGCTCCAATGTACCATGTCATCACCTACAAAAATGAGATACAAAAAGGTAATATCATATATCATAATTAATTAATAATGGGAATAACAAATATTATTTAAAATATATCAATTTAGCCAATTTATTTCCCAAATTACCTTTGAACTCAAATATCATATTATTACCTAATTATGCCCAAAATAGTTAATCAAATCCCACAAAAGCCTAAGGTTAATCACTAAAAGATATGTAAATATTTAGCTCTATCAGTCATAGTTGCCTCTCTAGGTATTTCCAGATCAGGATCCTTGCTTTTAGTCTTTGGTTTCCACTTTTATACCCATTAAATGTCAAAACACATAGCGCCTGTATCGGGGGTTGGCCGCGGCCAGGAGATTTGTGGGTCGCTGCCAGTGAGCTTCTGTGCTTCCATTGGCCACGGCCAGTGATTACGTTAGCCGCGGCCAGCAAGTTACTGACCACTTTTGGGCCGCGGCTAGTAAGTTTCTGACCTCCTGTGGGCCGCGGCCAGTGTTTGTGTTGGCCGCAGCCAAAAACTCTGCAATTCCAATCTGTCCCTTGCTTTGATATGCTCTCATTCCTTCTTGTAATTTCGGGCGCGGTTGATGGCTTCAACTCCTTTCCACCTTCTTTTCATTGAATTTGGCTTTCTCTGGCTCCAGCTGTAACTGAATCTTTATCCTTTCAATACAAAGAACTCACAGAAGATCACAATTAGGTAATCATAACAGATATTCATGTATTTCCCCCACATTTATACTCTTTCTGTGCCAAGCATGTTTAGAACACAATTCCTCTATTTTGGCACTCCCAACTGCCTATTAATACATCCAAACTATGGAAGAAATAAGAGGAAATGTGTAATTCTGACAAGAATTTCATGAGGTTAACAGAACATACATATGATTTTTGAGTGATATAGGAGAAGCTGACAGTCGCACCAGTATTGATCATCCCAAATCATGTTTAGACCTATGTAGTATACAGTGACACAGCTTGTATGGTCAATAGTATTACACACTATGTGGTATACAGTGATACTACCTGAGGGGTCAATAGTATTACACCCTGTGTGGTGTACAGTGCAATGACCTATATGGTCAATAGTAACCAAATCCTTGTGGTTTGTGGTGACACATGTGAACTGGAATTAGGATGAGCCTTAGTGTCGTAGGGTATAATAGTGGCGAATACTGCTCGACAACTATAGGCTCACAGAATGAATCACCCACTCATGATACAGTGTATATAGTGGATGTTGCACACGGTAAATAGTGCACATGGTGACCAGTGCACACAATATGATTAGTAAAGGGGTAAATAGTCATTTGATCCTAAGTAAAACACATAGTTGGATTAGATTAATATACAGTATAGCTAGTAAAGATAAATGGTTATTTGATCCTGAACACCAAACAGGTTGACATGATTATAGATAGTGAACACAATTATAGACGGTCATGTCTACAGACATGCCTATTGGCTGTAAGTCCCAATGTATATGTTTGTATAGAGCAATAAGACAAGAATATTGAGTGCTATGAGAATGGAATGAGATACATTATAAGGCTAAGTATATTGATGCAATGTTCCGATAAGGCAATGAGGCCTAGAATAATATACTAAGTGTCTTGATGGACAAGCAGTACAATAATGGGTTGGGTGACCCATAAGTACAGAACGGGTTGAATATGTAAGTGTTGATAGGTAGTTCATCCACACATATCAGGTAATTTGTGATGCACACTTTATAAGTACGCATAACTTAGGGATGAGTTACACCGTGAGATAGGATTAATCCCAAGTTGTATACGTTCCAAATTTTGAGGACAAAATTTATTGAACGGGGGAAGAAATGTAACATCCCAAATTTCAATCACAAAAATTCCTTAGAGATAAGGGAATGCAAATTTTGGAGAATGTGATTATGTTGCCAATGAAGATTTCCTGTTAGACAGTGAGTTTGTCATGTGATTTTGGATGACCAAATGATGACCAAAAATTATGAAATTTTACAAGATGAAAGTAGACATCCTAAACTTTAATTTGATAGGTCATGGAAATTATTTGGAGATGTACACAAAGAGTTATGAATTTTTGAAGTTAGCCCAGTAAAACTGGTTAGCATCAGTGGTAGCATTCAAAGATTTAAATTATGCGAATGTTGAGCTTCTAATTGGCTAAATGATATATTTTTTCCTTGAAACTAGACTCAATAAGGGTTTCATAGCCTTTGGAATCGCTCCAATTGAAGTTCTATAAATAAAGTTATAATTTTTCAAAGTTTGATAAAAATTTTGCCCAGTTTTCCACCTTCTGCGAAAATGGCAAAGATGTAAGGGCAAAATGGTCATTTGACTAACAAGATAAGCAGCCATTATTTTTCCCTTTAATTGGGATAAATGTTGGGTAAAGTATTTTGGGTATCTAATTATGCCAAATGGCATTATCATAGAGCCAAGGAATTAAATATTATTATGTACAAAGTATGAGCACATGTCGTAATGCAATAAAATAATACATAGATATGTGTAAAAGCAAATGGGACTAAAGAAGGACCCTAAGTGGCATGAAAATGAGCCTAAAAGGGATGAAGAATTAGTTCGTTTCAAATGGCAAATTTATGACACCATTTCATGAAGATAAAGCCAAATAAATAACATGTGTCATAAAATTATTAAAATAATATAAATTAAAGAAAGGGGGAGGTATTATTAAAGCATTATCTTTATCATCATTCCACATTCTTCACACGCCATACACGAGAGAGAGAGAGAGAGCTTGAACAAGGGAGTACAAATAAGAAAGAATCAAATTAAGGTAAGCCTTGTGATTTTAAGTGCTTATGTAACTCCTGTCCTCACCAGGCCGTGATTAGTGTTAAAACACGTGTCATAATATAAATAAGAGATCGAGAATAAATAAAAACTTTTTCAAATAAATAAAAACACGTGCCCAAGCTAAAAATTTGTTAATTGGAAAAAGTGAGATTCAAAAGAATCTCAGTAGTAACATTTCACGTATATAATGCATAATATAACAAAGCATGTAAGCAAATATCACAATTCAGCAACACAACAGTATTCAATCATGACTTTGACCACAAATGTGAAAAGCATGACAATCACTAACAGCAACATTCAATCAATAAAATAATCACTCCCGTGATAGGCATGACAATCAGTAACAGCAGCATTCAAAGCCGGGCTACCCACCGTGACTCAATTGTTCATTTAATGATAAAAACAAACATACAATGCATTAAACATGATATAGGAGAAAGTGTCACTACCTTGTTCTTTCCGTTCTTATTCAGGCACAGGCCTCTTAGGTTCTGGGCAAATATCAAATCCTATCATCATAATTAAGGACGACAAGTTATCACTTATTCCAATACTCAAATAACTTTAAAACACTTAGGTTTGGTTATCAATAAAGTCCCTTAAGTAGCTATGAAAGGCTCTAACAATAGCTCTAAAGGGTTGGGAAGAACTAGATTGGAAACCACTTTTCAAAATTATAAAGTGCTGAAAACAAGGGTTGGCCATGGCTAAGCCACCCATAGGCCGCGGCCAAGAGATAGTCAGAAATTTTTGAGTCTCGGTCAGCTTCCTTGGGCCACAACCAAGAGAAGGTTAGAAACTTGTGGGCCGTGGTCAGCCTCCTTGGGCTGGGGCCAAGAATTAAACAAAAACATTTGGGCCGCGGCCAACTCCCCTCTGGTCTACGCTAAGAATTGCCCTGATTCTTGGCTGAATTCAACAGACCATAACTCTCAGCGCAGACCTCAAAATGATCCAAACTTTATATCAATTGAAAACTTGTAATGTAAACTACAAAATTGGAAAGTTTCACAACTTTTTGACACTATTTTCTAACTCAAAACATTGTGAAAAGTATGTCCCCGGCAGAAAATTTTCCTTGGCCAAATTTTCCGGTTTTGCAACCTAAGTCTCCAATGGTTCCAAAACTCAATCCAAAACCCATTTCCACATAGAATTTCACAAGGAAACCAATGGAGATACCAAAATAACCATATTCACATTCCTTTCACATGATATAACTTGGGCAACAACACAATAAAAATCCCAAAATCTCCAAATTTCACATTTAAGTCTCAATTCAATTCTATCTATCCAAGACACACAACAAAGCACCATTTTCATGATCACAACATGCCATACTCTCTAATACCCTAATCCACGAAAAATAGGGCAAAAATTCCAGAAATTCAAGCCTCAATCAATGGCCACAAAATGCATGTAGAAAGGTTTCTCTTACTCACCTTAATCACTTGTACTAACTTGTTCCTTGCTTCACCAACCTCTATATTTTCTTGAGTGCACCAAACACCACCAATGGAAAATCTAAAACAATAGAATCAAAGCTCTCAACTCAAGGAACAAGATTAAAGAAGAGAGTTTTGGCATTTGAGATCATTTCAAGGGTCTATTGGCTTACCTTTTCACAAGCTTCTTTCTCTTTCATTTTCTTCAATGGCATCTGAATGAGAGAGCAAGAGAGAGCGAAATGAGAGTGATGAAGATGATGGAATGATCACTCTTCCATGCACATGCCTCCTAGTAGCCAAAAATGGGGGAAGAGAGAGGGAAGAGAAATATTTTAAAATACAATTTCACTTTTCCCAACTACTCTCTCATCATCTCAACATGCCACATGTCCCAATCTCATTGTTTCTCATAAAGTAAGTAACCACATGGTTACACTAACTACTTCATTAGTCATTTAGTCACACTCGTCATTTCTTTTAGTTAGTAATTAATTTCTACATCAATTACTAACTAATTGGCCGATAAATTTTCCATTCTTTAAATTTTTCCCCTGATCATGGCACATTCACTTGAATTGCCACATGACACATAATTAAATTCCTTTCTCCCTTCTCCATGCGCCATTTCCCTCTATTTTAGCCCAATAATAACTTTGTCACATAATTATACTAAACTACAGGGTTTTGGGCATTTCCAATAATTAATTCGGGTCACAATTCAACTTTGTTTTCCCAAAAGTGTTTTCTCACATAATTACATTCTCAATAGAAGTCATTAGCCCTAAATCAAAATTTGGGGCATTACAGCTTAAGCTTCCTAACTTATGTAATTCTTCCTCTAAGCTCATCTTCTCCATGAATCACCACGTGTAGCAAACAAAACATCAAAGGAAGGAGAGGGGGGAGAGAGAGAGGTGACGCTTAGAAGAGAGAAAGTGAGGATTCAAGAGGTAATTCCCATAATCTCCTTCTCTTTGATGTTGTGATGTTGTTGTTGTGATTCTTGGCATGGTTTGTGGTTTGGATTGTGATTTTGTAAATTTGGAATGTTAAAACCCTAAGGGTTATGTTGCCCAAATTTACTCTAATCATGTGCAATTAGTATTTAAATGGTTAATCATGGGATTGGGAGTGAAAAGAAGGTGTTTGGTTGGTTGAAATCAAGAAGTTATATTTTTCCTAATTTTTCTGGAATTTCATCCAGCAGTTGTTTTGGCTGTGTTTAGACTGGATTTTGGTGGCTTTGATGATTCCATTAGATTTAGAATGGAAACTTGTGTAGGTTTCATGTTGGGTGCGAAGTGAGAAAATCCCTATAATATAAAGTGTCAAAATACCCTTGAAAACCCTCGCATAGGGGGCTATCAATGGTAATTTTGTAATTTGGTTGTGAATTTGCCTAAACCAAGGTCAAAAATGGATTCCTTGGGCAAAATTATATAGGAATAGCCCATGTCAGAATTTTTGAGAAAGTACAGTTAGACCAGGTCCCTAAGGGCATTTTAGTAATTTTGCAATTTTAAGCAAAGATAACCAACACAATGCATTTATAATAATACATGAATGAGTAATAACTCATTTATTGAAAATTTGGGATCTTAGGATTGGACAGTAGCCTGAGCCAGATACAGAGTATCAAACCGACAATCAGTGAAGAAAAGGACGATCCAAGTAGGGGGCTTACCTTATTTGCATATATTTGATATCTCTATTTATGTAGTAATGTATGTGATTGCTTTACTTGATTATGTAGAGTATATTTGAATAATGAAGCTCTGTTCTATTAATATTGTGGTCATAGTTTTGTTGCATGAAACATTGAGCATGCAGAAATGTCATTATTGGGTATACATCTGGCTAAAGCTAACATGTCATGCACATAACATCTATCATGTATGTATTATGATAACTATTTCTTGCTGATATTCTTTTGAATCTCACCCTCCCCTACTAACCATTTAGACAGGTGGAAACAGAAGAAAGTGGCTCTAAGGGCAAAGATATAAGTTCCGGCTACATATGCTCTCGGTTCAAACTAGGAAGAGGGGTTGGTTATCTACAGGCTTTTAATTGTTTTAAAAGCCTATAATATTATGTATAACCCAATTAGAGAATTTCTATATTATAATCAAGTATGTTGTATCAATAATATCAGTATATTTATACTATTTCTATATTACCCATCGAACTACGTATCATTTTTCGTAAATACCTTGAAAAAGATGAATATAAGATAAGGGTGCTACATTTTCCCAATTGACTTGACTGGCTGTATTAAATTCAAACGACCCAGGTTACAGTAGATTGTCCCATTTGAGGAAAACTGGTGGTTTCACATTGGTCATTTCATAATCATATTTTAAACCAAACGTGTTTTCTACACGCGTGAAGAACATAGTCCACACGTCCACACGTCCACACGTCCCACGAGATCATAAATTTTCAACAACTCCTGCACATCAATCTTGACTGTATAAGAAATATCACGCGAAGTTACGGAACGATAATGTTTGCTTGAAAAGACAGAATGTTTAGCTAATCTTACTTTTATTTGACCTCGCATTGACTGTTCTTGTATAAAAGAAAAAGGGTTGCAACTTTCACTCCCATCAACGTATAGCTTCTTCGATCATTATTACATCAAACTCTGATCTAAACTTATCCATCATCAAACATGAAGGTATATGTAGTATAAGAAATTTCTTGCTTGCATGTAATTAGTCAATGCTCTGTTTTTATCTTTTCGTGGATGACCCATTTGCTTTTGCTTATATATATGTGCAGCAAAAGATTGTGATGAAAGTGCATATGAACTGCCAGAAATGCAGCACCAAAGCACTCAAAGTTGTGGCTTTAGCCAATGGTAAGTGAGCGAGATATGAAGAACTTAAGTTTTTGTATTGAAGTGAATTAGGTTTATATATATAGTGACGAATGAATTTAAGTTTTGAATATGAAACTGAAATGGGAACTGATATTGTAGGTGTGAACTTCGTGGGGTTAGAAGGAGATGAAAAAGAGAAAGTGGTGGTGATTGGGGAAGGTGTTGATGCTGTTAAGCTTACAAACTGTTTGAGAAAAAAGGTTGGCCAAACTGATATTCTTAGCGTAGCAGCTGCCTAATAACCCAATTTCACACATCAATCAAATGATGCTCTGTTTTTTTGTTTTGTTTTACACTCTGTTTCTTCCTCTTTCTTCTTCCTTTTACTGTCAATTATCAAACTTTATTTTTTCTGAGTTTATATCTGAGCATAGGAGTTCGGACCTCAGCATTTTTATTTAGGCCATGAGAGGTTTTTTTTTTGGTTCCCCACGAAGGCAGATAGAAACAGAGCAGTTGCCAATTTTCTATGCTGTAAAAAGGCTCGAGCTGATTTATCAATTCTCTTGCAAAGTTGATCAATAAGCTGATTTATCAATTCTTACAATTATGGGTTTATATATATGAGAGGGAAAGAAAAGTCAATTTTTTTGGCCAGGAAAAGTCATTTATTTTTTTTTTATATTATCATCTGTTATTCGATTTAGAGTTTTCAGCCACCACCCCAACAGCATAAGTATATCTTTTAGGACTCAAACTTGAAATCTAAAAGGATATAACGAGATTTTATACTGCTAAACCAACTCTATATTTACCCAAAAAAGTCAAGTATTCAATCTTATGAGTTTGACGAGATCAAATAATCCCTTTTGTCCTTTTTCTAAAAGTCTAAAATTTAAATTGTCTTAGCCGTATTTATAAGAGCCTGATAAGAATTGTCTGAATATTTAATAAGATTATTTTTTTCATTTTTGTCCCTCATTAATTATATATATTGTATTAATTAAAATGTTGGTTATATATATATATATATATATTTACTTTATTTCTCTTTCTTACTTGCTTTTCATAAATAATTACATACTTAAATTAAAAAGGTTTATTTCAAATACACTTATTATTTTTAACTAATTTTAATCACTTTATTAAACTGCATAATTCAGTTATTGAACTCTTAGAAATAGGATTGAAGGGAGATAAAATAGTAAAAATTCGATTCACTTAACTTTCACATGAATTCGAAGAGATCAAATGGTAGTTAATGGAAATAAATACAAGAAAAAAAAAATCATTTTTATTTTAAATCTTAAACTTATCTTTCCATTTTTATCCTATTAAATATATATTACTTATTTTCTCCCTACAATAAATTTTGACAATTCTCTTTCTTGTACTCTCTTTATAAACAATAGTACAATTAAAAATTTACATATATGACACGTTTATTGTTTTTAACTAAATTTAGCTAACATTTTAAATCACATCATTAGTTGTTGCTTATAAAAAAGCCACATGGACTAGTCCAATTCATAGAAATATGAATTCGCTAGATGAAAGCCAAGCTAGCTTGTAAGTCTCTAATGTACTCTCGATGCCCCTCAAAATTTTATAACTTTCCAAAAGTTTTGTACTTGTTTTTTTGTGGTCATTAAATTCTACATAAAATAAATAATATTATAATATTTTATAGGTATAAAATGGTGCAATTTTAATTTTTTTTCTGATTTTTAAAAAACAAATAATGCATAATTTTAGAATATTTTTTCTTTTAAAATGCATCTCATTTTATGTATAATGTAATGATCACAAGAAAAAAGAACAAAATTTTTGAGATATTGGGGCATCATAAAGAATGTTAGAGAGAGACACATTTGAAGCCTCAGATCCCTATTGCCCCGTTTGGTACAGTGGAAGAGTTTTTATGGAAGTGGAAATGGAAATAGAAGTGAAAGTAGAAATAGAATTGGAGGTGGAAGTGAGGTTTAAAAGTTTGTTTGGTATATCAGTGGAAGTGGAGTATTATTTTAATTTAATATTTATATTTATAATATGAAAAGACTTATATGCCCTTGAGAATACCAAACCCTAGCTAGCCACCACAAGACCTCAAGGCTCACACCGTCAAGGATTGGCCACCATAGAAATGCCGGCCACCATAAACACCGGCACAGTAGAGAAGGCAATTGAAGTTCCTCCCTTCAACTTCCCGAACCTCTCTCTTGAACAAAACAAATCACACCCCATTATCATTATTTGATTTTAATTTCCCTCGTTTGTTCCATGAACCAAAATCCTAAACCTACTCTCTTTGATATGTTAAATAAGGGTGCAAAGCGCATACAAATAGAATATGGCATGAATCAGCTTAATCTATACATATAAGAACAGACGAAAAGATCAAAAGCTGAAATATTTATGGTAAGAGTGATGATGAATAGTACAGTGAATAGTGCAGTAGACCCAATTGGGTAGAGGGAAAGAGACACGACTTGGTCAAATCGAAGAAGAATCAGGAAGCTGAAATCAAAATCATGAAGCACCAGAACAAGAGAAACAAAAACGAAAGTTGTTATTGCGAACAAAGACAAGAGAGGGAGGGTGCCGTCCTAGGTGAAATCTAAATCGAACATCACAATGGCAGCTGGGTTCACAAGTTTGAATGTTGATTTTGCAAGGGCATTCACCATCGTCGTCGATTCTGCACATTCCCTAGGGATTTGTAGTCGCCAGATGAACGTTTATTGTTGTCGCCATTGCCTGAGAACTTGGAACCCTGAAGGTTGCGCGAGAAAGCTTGAGGGCAAAATTGGAAAATAAATTGAGTTCTATGGAAGTGTGGCCAGTTCCATGGGGGGCTAGATGGAAGTCACTTCCATCAGTTTTGATGGAAGTGGGTTCCCTAGTGGAGCTACCTCCAACATACCAAACATATCATAACCTCAATTTCACCTCCACTTCCATTTCTCACTTTCTACTTCTATGCCACCAAACAGGGCATATGTGTTTTTCCTTCTTGTTGTTAGTGTTTCTGCTCTTTAATTCTGATCTCCTGATATGTAGGAAGATAATGAAAATAATTATATATATGAATTATTTTCATTATCTTCCTACATATCAGGAGATCAGAATTAAAGATGGATATATGGACACAAAAACATACATTCCCTCAACCAATTCATTGTTTCAAACAGAAATGTTCAATTCCCTGAGATGTCTATTTCTTTTACCACCAGTTCGTATATTGGGATGTTGTACTTATATTTTTTACTATTCAACTCTCTCTCTCTCTCTCTCTCTCTGCGCGCTATAACGAATATGACTGCAGGCAACGAGACAGCTGCCTTGGAAAATGGGAAGCAGGAAAATGCAGTGAAGCTTCCCAACCAAATATTTGCATCCTCAATCAACACTACAGTCTACAGTAGCTATAGTCGGCAAATATTCCCAAAAGTTCAAAATATAAGAAATAAACTTGTGAGGGATGTGGTTTTTATATAAGTAATACACATTATTTTTGTTTCATCATTTAGTGCCTTTTTCGCAATCTTATTTTTAATTAATCATATATATATTTCTCATATACTCCCACAGTTTTTTTTTTAAAACAACAACTATCCTGATTGCATAAAATAAATTGACGGTTAAAATTAATTAAAAATAATAAATATGTAAAAAAATGTAATGTCTTTTTCAAATACAAGTATATGTATTAAATAAGGGTATTGGTTGATCATTTTGTTTTAGTTCTTTTTTTAAATTAAGATGTTTATTTTTCTTAAAAAAAATAAAATGTGAATTTTTTTCACATGAGATATCATTCAATTAATATTAAAATAATATGAGTTGTTGTGTTTTTATTGGATAAAGTTCATATGATGCCACACGTTTGGAGTATGTAGTAGAGAAATTCTTTTGTAAACATGGTTTGCCATATCATTTGTGGTTTGATCAGTTAAAATACAACTCAATTAATATTAATCCTCATTGGCTATTGATGTATTTCATATCTTTAATTTTCTTAAAAAAATGAATCCCTTAATTAAGATTTCACAAGTAATGAAAAAGTAAATCATGTAAAATCTTTTAATTTTATTAATATGCTAGCTAATATTTAGAAGGTGTCAAATCAGCTCATGAGTTGTTTTATTTTAATTGGTTAAACTATAAATGACGTGGCAAATCATGTTCATACAAAAATTTCTCATGTAAGTATTTCTCAATAAATATGGAGAAATACTTATATACTTCTAGAGTGACACCTCATCTGTACTCCGACTAATTAAAATATAATAACTCATCTTATTTTGATCCTACATATAGATGAGTCATCTAGAAAAATTCAAATTTTATATTTTTAAAAACATAAACCTCATAATCTAGAAAAACAAAAAAGGCAATTCCCTCCCATGAGTGGTTGTTTTTTAAAATCATAAAATTTGAATTTTTCCAGATGACTCATCTAGCATGTAGGATTAAAATAAAATAAGTTATTCTATTTTAATTAGTTAGAGTGCAAATAAAATGACGCTCTTAGAGTATATAAGTATTTATTATAAATATTTTCGGAGAGAGTATTTTTCCACTCATTCTCTCTCCTACTCACCCTCTCCATAAATATGAGTTTTTATTATAGTGTTATATATATTTATTATCTTTATCTAATTTTTAAATTTCAAGTGCATCTTCTTCAAAGGAGCCATATTTCATATCTGTAGGAGGCCACCTCATCACTAACCCCTCATCAGCACTACCACGTGTTAGCTCCGATAGCAACCCCATCATCGCCCATGACTGCCACTTGTCCTAGCATCATAATGTGCCACGCGTCTCCTCCTCATATTTCTTGAAAATGTGAGGTCTGCATATGTGTTTGCCAATTAAGCCAAAATGCCCTTACGTTATATTATTACAAACTTATATATATATATATATAACAAATATATATATATATATATATATTTGTTATATATATATATATATAATGTTATTAAAAACTAATAATGATTTAAATAAAAACTTGAAATAAGTGTAATTTATTTATTATACCTTTTTAATATAACTTAATTTCATCTTAAACAAATTTTAAAACTTTAATAAATATTCTTATAAATATATTTTAAATCTTTAATAAATCTTCTTATAAATATAATCAAATTTCTATATGTATTATGCCATTTGTTGAGTATGATAAATTATGAACGTTGATAGATTTAATTTTAATTTTTTTAATTTAAAATATATTGAAATCAAATGTTGTCATATTTTATTTTTTAATTATTTAATTACACACTATTAATATCTATTTGTTAATAAAAGTAAACTTTTACGAGTTTACTATTTGAGTCTACGAGACGATTTTACGTCATGGTAATGAGTTTAATTAAACTCGTGAATTTGACAACTAAGGTTGTCAACTTCGACTAGATAGTTGTTAATCCCGGGACCGGGATGCAATTTGCATCCCGGCCAAAAACCGAGATCAGGAACTAGGATTGGGGGATCCTGGTCCCAATCCGGGTTTTGAACACCCCTATGTTAGGGATTTAGAGGTAAAATTACCATTTCACACCCTAAAGTCTTTATACTTCACACTCTACGGCTTTGTTTGGTTGGAGGTTAGGTTAGGTTGGGGTGGGGTTAGTTTTGTTTGGTTGGAGGTTAGGTTAGGTTAGAGTAGGTTGGGGGTAAAAAAGTGGTGTTTGGTTGGAAGGAGGTTAGGTTAGGTGTTAAATGTTTTTTTGTCTTCTAGTGGTAACCTAACCTAGGTTCTGAAACTTCCAAAATTGGGGTTTTTCCTAGGTGAGAGAATAGTTGTCTTCAATTGTGACTAAATTGCCCATGACAATTTTTTAAAATTCCAACACTGCCCTAACTTGACCTCCTGATTCAACGAACTTTTCAAATAATAATAATTTTATTAATAATTATTTATATGCTTACACGAATAATTATTTTATAAATAATAATTTTATATAAATAATTATTATTAATAAATACATTATAAAAGAAGAAGGAAAATATGTAGAAGGGCGTTTTAACCTCTTCTAACCTAACTTAACTTAAATAAATCTCACTTAACCTAACCTTCGTTGAACCAAACAACATTATAACCTCTTCTAACCTAACTTAAGTAAACCTCACTTAACTTAACCTTCGTTGAACCAAACAAAGCCTACATGTGCACCTATACAATTTTCCATTCTAAAACTAATGAAATAATTAAAAAAAAAACCAAAATCCAGTCCAAACACAGTGAAAACAGGTCCGGACAAAATCTGGGATTTTAGGAAAAATGGAAGTTTCATGATTTCACTCAATGAAACACTTCCTTTTCACTTGTAATCCCTTGTTTAACCACTTATATACCTATTGATCATGATTAGTGTCAATTTGGACAACACCTACCCTTAGGGTTTGTGTTTTCCAAATTACAAAAACAACCAAACAATCCAACAAACCAACCACAACAACAATATACACCTTGAATTCAACAAGATAATCAATGTTTATAGTTTACCTTTGTTTCTCTCTCTAACTCCCTCCAAAACCGTTCTCTCTCTCTCTCTCTCTCTCTTTTCCTTCTTGCTCTTGTTTTTGCCTTGCTACATGTGTATTTCAAGATGGCATAGTGATTAGAGAGAGTCTTCATGATTTTGGAGGTATAAACACTTGAAATCACAACCTACTTACATTGATTTCACTTGTGCTCTCTCTCTCTTGTTCTTGATGTTCTCCAAACGCTTTCTCTCTCTTTGCTCTCATGTGTTGGACGAAAATGATCTTTGGGAAGGAGATAATGATCTCTAAATATAATATCTCCACCTGCCTAAAATAATAATATTTTATTGCTAATTTGCATGTGATATTTGACTTATGCCTTCACCTTTTTCCACTTGACTCAAAATACTTCCAAAGGTCACCATTTATGTCTAAGTGAATATTTTCTCTTTCCTTTCCTCATGTTGGACGAATGTGTGAGGCTTTGGAAGAGATAATTAACTCTTCAAATATCTCCTTCCACACCTTTTGAATATTATTTTAATGGTAATTGAACACATACCAACTTTTTTTGACTTTTCAAACACTCTTTTCACTTGCCATAATGTTTCTCTTTGCTCTCTCTCTCCATCTACATAAATATGGCCTTGTGAAGAGTCCGAATTCCCGGCTCATCAGAGTGATGAGAAAAAAAATTCTCATCACCAAAACGACGCAGTTTCATTTAAAAGAGAGATATGAGCTGTTGATACAGAAATAATCAGGGCTGTCTGTGACACATCTAATATCTTGAAATATTTTTCAAGTAACATGTAATATCCTAAAATAATTTGTAGTGCTTTTAAACCCATAAAATATTTTTTTCAGTTGTATCCAATGTATTAGCAGACTGATTGTAATTTTACCCTTAATGTATTTTTTCAGCTCCAAAAATCAATTTAAAATATTAGATGCTACTGAAAAATATTTTAGAGCGAGTGGAAATCAATAAATCAGTATCCTAAATTTTGGGTGCTCGTTACTACCAAGAAAAATACATTAATAGTAAAATTGTAGTCAATCTTCTAAAATAGTAGGTACAACTGAAAAAATATTTTAGAGGGTTAAAAGAACTAAAAAATATTTTAAAGTAATTTTTGGAGTTAAAAAAAATACATTAAGGGTACTACTGAAAAATATTTTAGAGTGAGTGGAAATTAATCAATCAGTATCATAAATTTTGGGTGCTCGTTACTACTAAGAAAAATACATTACTCCTAAAACACTAGGTACAACTGGAAAAATAATTTAAAGGGTTAAATGAACAAAAAAAAAATATTTTAAAGTAATTTTTGGAGCTGAAAAAATACATTAAGGGTAAAATTGCAGTCAGTCTGCTAACACACTAGGTACAACTGAAAAAAATATTTTAAGGGGTTAAAAGTAGTAAAAAAATTTTTAGGATAAGAAGAGAGATTTAAAAAATATTTTAAGATATTAGATACGTCACAGACAACCCTGATTATTTCTGTATCAACGGCTCATATCTTACTTTTAAACTAAACTGCGTCGTTTTGGTGATGATAATTTTTTTTTCTCATCACTTTAATGAGCCGGAATGCGGATGCCCTTGTGAAGGAGTTAAATGGCCTCTTGAATAAACCATTCCACCTCCTTACATAAAGCATATTTTAATGCCAATTAATCACATGACAACTTTTGACTTTGTAACTTATTTTACTTGGCTCAAATGGCTTCATCTTTTGCTTAATTGAGACCAAGTATTTAATTTCCCCTTGCCTCTCCTTGTTGGACGTAAATGCATCAAGAAAAGGGAATAAATATATAACTTCTTACTTTGTTGGAAAATTACCAATTTGCCCTTACATTTTTGCCATTACCTTTGTAATTCCGGACCTTGATTAAAAATTGACAGAATTTTCATCAAATTTTGAAAATTCATATCTATATTTATAGATGTCCAGTTCATGTGCTTCTAAAGGCTATGTGACCCTTATTAAGTCTATTTTTAAGGGAAAATATTGCCTTTAGTTAACTGAACACACAACATTCTAGAATTACCATTTATTAGACACTGCCACCTAAACTTGCCAGTTTTACTTAGCTAACTTGAAAAATACATAACTCTCAGTATACATATCCAAATAACTTATATAACCTATCAAATTAAAGCTTAATATTTCTACTTTTATTCTGGAAAATTTCACATTCATTGGACATCATTTGGTTATCCAAAAACACATGACAATCTCACTGCCACGCAGGAAAACACACTGCAGCAAATTGTAACTTTGCAAATTGTGTTCCAATGACCTAGAATTTATAACCAGGGGCTAGCAATCCACCTATTTCAGGCTTATTCTCAAGCCTCTACTCCCAAAATTTGGGATGTTACAATATCAGGTAGATATTTTGTAATATTTTATGAATGTAAAGTTTGATGAACTTCTGTCATTTATCCCTACTTTCTTTCAATAGCTATCTATGTGCATTGTGGTGGATTAAAATAAATAAGCATTGCACATTCAAGCTTTTTAAGATGGAATATGTCTGGCTCCTAACCAAAAGCCCATTTTATTGGGAGAATCTTGTTGGCTTGATACATTTAAGTGCTACAATATGTAAGATCAAATATGCCAACACTGAAGTAGAAACTTTGTTCTCATAAGTATTGATATAACTATGTATGGAGGCTTTAATAAATGATTTCCAAATCATATAATTTGGAAACTGCACGCTCAACATAATGATTTATTCAAATTGTATTGCAAACATTAGGTTGCAAACTAATAATAATAACACATGTAACCATCTTATAGATGCATCTATCATATATATGAAATACTTATATGGTTTACATGCTATTTGAATGGGCCCATATATTTCAGTTTAATATATTTCTAGAAATGCGTAGATATATTCATTCCAAGCCATAATTAATAATACTCTCATAATCATTTTCTTTGAGAACAAGCAGCACATAATAATTCTTGATTTATATAATATATTGATGAAGAAATTTCTGGTTCTTCCTTTGATGTCAATATGTAATTTTTTTTTATATCATATATGTGACTCTTAAGATCAAACAAGTTATAAAAACAATAAATTTTTTTGGATTGTAAACTTCTGGTTTACTATAACCAATTAATATTAAACTTTTCAATTCAAAATCTTAATCGGAATCAAATTTTTTAAAGGAGAACAATTATATTTTGTAGGGAAGTAGCTGGGAGATCAATAAGACTTTGTAGGGAAGTGTAAGAGCACAAATTTTTTCAATATGAACTCACACTTGTATTGTAACAATCCCCCCTACCAGTGTAACAATCTCCGATCAAAATGTGAGTCATATAAATATACTTCCCTTCTTGTATTTCAAAAGTGGTGACCAAGAGTAGAATAAGTCAACAGCTTATTTGGCATGTAGAAATCCAAATACTTCGTAGTTCACATACAATCATGTATTTCAAACCAATTGGGCTATCATTTTCAAACCCTTTAACAAATCGAAGTTCTAATGTAAATCTAGCTATGGGTCATAAATTTTCATGATCAATTCTTTTTTTGCTTATAGAATAAAAGGGAAAAACTATTGTAATTCTTCAGGAACTATATCAATTTTGTTTTATATAGTTCTTCAGAAACTATCATATAGTATTACATCACTATATAATTTCATTACTCATTTATAATATACTTCAATTTACTTCTTTTAATGCATTTTCAATGGATAAAATGTTTAAAATTTTTCATCATATAACCTTATTTATCAACCACATATTCTCTCAATATCCTTTTATTGAAAAACACTACTCCCTTTTAAATATATTTTGATACATCTCAAAACTTATTTATTGAATTTACAAAGAAATTCAAGAGAAATTTGAAGGTATATAAAAGGATTAAAATCAAAATACATAAAGATCACAATACAATGATACATGATGTTAAAGGTTTAAAGTGAAATGATGAAAATTAAATTGAACATATTCATTATTTCAGGAATATTTCCGAATATTATATATAATCATCATTTCTTTATAATCTCGAGACCTATAATCACATTTGAATCACCCATGCTTTCAAATCAAATTAGAAGGACTAAAGTATTATAAATAAAATCCCCACAAATAATGACATTTATCTCTATTATAGCTAAATAATTAAATTTTCATACCACATGTTCATACACAATGTAACAAATAAATTCAATCTATATATCACCTATAACGTCAACATTCCAGATAGATGAGTAAGCCTTGCGTTTTTTTGCATTTTAATAGAGACTATAAACTTTACAAGGGCATTTAGATAATAGCTTCATTCCTAAATGAAACCGTGACAGAAATTTTTATTACGAACAACACTTGCTTTCCAAGTCAGACAATTGTTGGAAACCCAACTCCAGAATCAAAACTTTGGTTCCTCACAAACAGAATTTTAGATTCAATTTAATATAACATTAATCAAAGACAATAACCTCCAAATGATAAAAACAAAGTTAATAGCATGAACAATATGCTACTAATGGTTCTTAAATTCATTAACGGATAGAATTCAACAAATTATATTATATACCAATGTAACAAAATAGCCTTATATGCTACTAATGGTTCTTAAATTCATCATAGTAACATCAATCCTCAAATTGTTTCACAACAGACATTACGAAAATGAATTTAAACACAATGAATTCCTATCATTTCACATGCCAGATAATGAACCTCAATTTCTTTAATAGTATCCACGCTGGTGTTTATTTTGAAAACCCAAATCATGCCTTTGGCTCATAAACACATGAAATCAAAATCTAAATTACTAGTATAGCTCAAAGGCCTAATCCTTTAAATCTTCACAACTATTCCTTTTCAGCCTTAACACTTCACTACCACAATAATGTTTATTAAATCATCCTGAAGGAAGCATGTTCAGCAGTGCATGCAACGTCTGTTATCTCTGCATAATATAAGGCATCTCTAAGTACCTTACCACTATCATGATATTCGCTCTGGTGCTTACTAACCCAAATGTAGTGTCTATGAGGTCTTAAATGAATCCGATTAAAGAGGAAAATTTAGTATTTGGGGTTCATAAACGCCATAGCCAACCATAGGCTGGTTTAAATGCTTCATGTGATGAGCAAGAATCTTCATATGATTAACAAAAAAAAAAACCTTAGGGTTGAAAATATTTTTTAAAAAAATACTGTTTCACTTTTATGTCCATCTTTTTATGCTTTTCTTTAAAGTCTGTTGGTGTACTTAACTGTTATTACAAGCATATATCTATGGGAACCTTACATTTATGTCCTGCCATTGCTGTAACACGTAGGCTATAATTAGCATATGAAATTGTAAGGATAACAAATTTGTAGTCAAAGAACAAGAAAAATATGCGCGCGCGCGCGAGCGCATATATATATATATATATTAGGCTCCCTTTCTTAGTAAAGAAATCATCCCGTGGATATTTATATGGTAATCAGGAAATGAGCTCTGATGAACAGAGAGAGCACAATAATAAATGCGAAAGACACACACATGAGGTAACAATATTTTTGTACTCAATTTTCATATCGCCTTATTTCAATTAAAATTAAAGATGCAACTTAAAAAAAACATGTTATTATATGTGTGTGTACGGAGAACTCATTAAAAACCAATCATAATTAATTTCAAATTAATTTTGAGAATTTCGTTTACAATTGTCCAATTGAACAACTAGACAATTTAACAACCCAATTAAATAATTAAGAAGATAAACTAAATTGATAATTAAATTAATAATTAAAACTCAATTAATAATTCAATTGACAATCTAAAGGTTTCAAACAAAAATTCCAACAAATGTCTCAAGTACAAAAAATTCCAAAATATCAATCCAATCTAAAAGGAATATGTTTACAATCTAAAACTAGATTGTTCTCAATTAATACAACTCAAAATCATTTATAACTAAATAATCTCAAGTCTTAAATTAAAAAGATAAAAGGAAAGACACTCTCTTGTGGTATTCAAATGTAAGACCTTAGGCACTAGCTTCCTCCATGCTCCTCCCCAGTTGCCTCCCTAAAAAGCTTAGGCTGCCATGAACATTTCTCCTCTTCCTCCAAGCTCTGACATCATCACAGCCTTCAAAAGAATTTGTGCAGGATTGGTTGATGGTTGATCAATGGACGTGGGACCCGTAAATAGAGAAATAATGGTATTTGAATGGGTATGGGGTCTGCGACTCACAGAAAGAATTGGAATCAAGATGATTATCCTCCCAGTGTGTCAGTCCGTGAGTGCGTGTTCTCTCTGCGTGTAACCGTGTGTTTTTGTAGTGACAGCAGCTAGGTTAATTAATGGGAGGAAGAGAGAGCTTTTGGAGTCCAAACTTGAGCCCATTAAAATTTAAGTAGCCTAATAAAATCCAACCATTAGATTCTATTTTAGTTTTCAAGAAAAATTCTGGTCCGTAGGATCTTCTAATATGCTTTTCCTTACTTTGCAAAAATTAAATATAAAATCGTGATCTATTATATATTTGAAAATATTATTCAATCATAAGATCACAATCAGAATATTAACAATTTAAGCTCAATAATCTCATAATCAATTCATATTTATGTTATTTCCTAAAATTGGCTAACAATCCAAATATTATCTAATAAATCCAAATTAGCCTAAAATAATCCCAAAATAAATGAATAAGGTGGGATAAAATATATTAAATTTGGGATTTATCAAGGGTAAAATGCGTAAATGGACTATGCCTCTACCTGACCCACACACAAAATTAGAATAGTCACACCACACATGCAATGTTCGTTAAAAGTCTCCATCCATAACAGAAGTAGAAGAAAGAGGAAGTATATTTTGATTTAATATGTGAAATTAGGTTATTAGGCGGCTGCTACACTGAGAATATCAGTTTGGCCAACATTTTCCTCAAACAGTTTGTTAGCTTAACATCATCAACGCGTTTTGGTTTAAAATATAATTAAGATATTACCATTTTTCCCTGTGAAACCACCAATTTTCCTCACAGGGGAGGATGTATTGTTATCCTGATTTGTCATTCTATTTAGTGAGCTTGGTTTGAGTTTTAAAGAGTGCAATTGAAGCTTTCTCATATCATGAATCACTTTACTCCTCTCCTGACCTATTTAGAATAAACTAAAGTTGTTAAAAATCGGCTTAGCCAGGAGGAGAATGATCAAATTCCAAAAGATAAAATCACTATTAGAATCCTACCGAACAATTTCTAATACTACTATATAAAAAAATTCATTAAAATCACTTAAATTACTCAAAAATCCCATATCCTTTAGGCGTAAATAAGTTTAGTGTATATTTATGAAAACATCCTTAACTAACACAAATCCTCCCTCCCCCATAGTTATTGGAGCCCCACCGCCGGCAACAAATAAATAATGGCAAAGCCGCTTATTGAGCAACTCTACGATATTAGTGGCTAAGAATGCCATAAAAGAATTGTTTTATTATTATTGTAGATATATAATAATAAAACAGTTGTTGTAAAAAATAATACCAAAGTTGTAATCTATACGATCGTTCTAACAGACCATAGGAGTAATATATTTATAAGATATTCATAGAGGAAACGTCTTACCAAATATGTCTCAACCATACATGAGATGGAGTATATCCTAGTTAACGTATTGCTTATATTTGCAACATCAAGTTAATTAATTAAAATAGAAAATTAAACTTAAAAAAGGGACTTATTTTATTATTTATCAATATAAATATTATTTTCAGTTTTATAAATATTTGGATATCAAACCCTTTATTTTTTGCATCTATAAAAAGTTTAAACACTAATAGCTACTTGCTAATGGTGTGACAACGTAAGCGGGATTAAGGATTTCCTCAATCCCTGAATCCTTCCCTCTCTATATTTTCCTCCGTACTCGCAGCTTTAGAAGGACGAGGAGGAGGTTCGTATTTGATGGGTTCGCTCCTTGTCGTGGATACATGGCCAGCTCCCAACCTAGTCCTTCTGAAGCTTTATAAAGCTTGCTAAGCACTGGCCATGTGGCCATGTGAGGAAAGTCGTATGATCCTAATCGCACACCCTTGATTCCTAGAAACTAGAAAGTGTGGTTTTTTTCTTCCTTACTGCCATTTGCAAGGTCTGATTGCACAAGTAAGTCTTTCTTTTTCCTTTCTTTTCGATTGTGAAAAGCAAAAAAATAAAAACTACAACTGTTGATAAATCCCAAATTTAATATATTTTATTCCTCCTTATTCATTTATTTTGGGGATTATTCTAAGCTAATTTAGATTTATTAGATAATATTTGGATAGTTAGTCAATTTTAGGAAATAATACAAATCTGAATTGATTATGATATTACTGGGCTTAAATTATTAATATCTTAATTGTTATCTTGTGATTAGACAATATTTTCAATTATATGATAAATCATGATTTTATTTGATTCTTGCAAGATAAAGAAAAGCATATTAGAAGATCATACGGTGCATAACTTTTCTTGGAAGCTAAAAAAGAATCCAATTGTGGAATTTTATTGGGCTTATGGAATTTTAATAGGCTCAAGCTTAGACCCCAAAACTCTCTCTTCCTCTCATTAATTAAACTAATTGCTGCCACTGAAAAAACACGTTCTATCACGCTGAAACGGGGAGCTGAGGGAGGAGGCTGAAAACCGAAAGAGAAAGGGAATCACCGTTCTCGTCTTTTTCGGCACCATCCCATCACACCTGACCATCCTCTCTCTCGCATAACAGCCCCACAACCATAATATCTATTATTTTCCTTTCTCCACTCACGCACAGCCACGCAAGGGTGTGTCCAAGCATATATTCATCAATTCAGCAACTTCTTTGGATGATGGCCGTGACTCGCTTGAAGCTTGGAGGAGGAGATGCTTTAATGGCAGCTTAAATCTTTTGGGGAGGTAACTTGGGAGGAGCATGGAGAAAACTAGAGCCTAGGGTCTTACATTTGAAGACCTGGAGTGTCTTTCTTTTTATCTTTTTGATTCAAGACTTGAGATTGTTTAGTTTTAAATGATTTTGGGTTGTACTAATTAAGAACAATCTAGTTTTAGATTGTAGACTTATTATTGATTTGGATTGAATTGATATTTTGGATTTGATTTGTTTTTAAATGATTGTTGGGATTTTTGTTTGCAAACCCTTTTGTTAACTCTCAGAAATTGATAATATTTCAGCATATTTTCTTCTATTTTTAACTATTTTTTGGATTCAAATTGAATATAAAAAGAGTTAATAGAAGAAAATGTGCATATCAGAGTAACAAGCTAAAGTTGAAGTAGAAAAATATATTTGTGGGCTTTAGTTCAAAGGAAAAGTTAAAATTTATGCATCAGAGACAAGTTTGGAAGCTTTTAAAGGATTGAAGATCAAGAGGGTGGAAGATGACAAGTCAAAAGCTAGCTCATGGGCCAAGAGGAAGTTGCTGTGTTGTTGGCTTCAGCTAACAATACATGTGCTGAAGCCAATGGACTTTCTGGACTTTCTGTGCTATATGCTTCAGCACTTGGCGCTGTGCTGAAGCCAACGAGGATCAAAACTTACTGTGTCATATACTTCAGCACACACATATGTGCCGAAGCATACAACAGACTATGCAACCATGCGTCTTACTTACTGAAACGCATGTGGAGGGTATTTAAGCAAGGGATAGGCCGAAATTAGGTCATTCTTCAGTTTTCAAGTGTTCCTAGGAGCTGGGTGTGTTAGGGTTTTGCCTCCTTGAAGAGTATTGAGCTTGGGTTGAAGTCTAGAAGAGATTTTGGGCTCCAATCCTTGGTTTTTCTCATTCCTCTTCTCTTTCTTTGTTAAGTTTCTGTAATGGCTGTAATTATTCTGCATAATTATAGCTTTTTCATGACTTTGTGTAGCTAAACACCTCATTTTAGGGTTGTTTTGAACCCTTGTATGGATTAAGCACTCATTTCCCCTTATATTTGTGATTAATGATGAGATTATGCTGATTTACTCTTTGCTTAATGCTTCTTATTGATTGGCCACCAATAAGGTTGTTGGGTTCACTTGATTAATGCTTGAGAGGGCTAGATTGAGTGTAGAACTTGAGTTAAACCGTGTGAGAGCTTGAAATTTGTGAATTGAATGGATAGCTTTGTTAATGAGGTAGAGATACACTCATTGACCTCACATAGCCAAATAGGATTTGCAATGAAATCAGGGTTTGATTAGTTAATTAAGAGATTAATGAATTAATTAAATTATACGCCTATTTGGAGACTCGAGAGAGCACTTATAGGTAAATTAGTATCCTTGGTTAGTATAATCTTTCATTAAGTAGCATATGTTGGAGGATTTAGTGAGTGCTTTTGAAATACAAGGGGGATAAACAATCCTAAGCTTCATTAAATACTTGAATTCAAAGAATCATTTGCTTTTATAAATTTTAATCTAAAGGTAGTTTTGAATTTCTCTTTCACCTCATTCCACATGTTTTTGGTTAAACTTGATCAATTTTAAATGACTCCATTCAACCTAATTAAACATATGGTTACATTGGTTAGCTTGCTTTTGTCATAGTCCTCGTGGGAATGATCTTTACTCATCACTTTATTACTTACGACCCGTATGCTTGCGGAAGCTAAACTGCGAACACCTTTGATTGTCAATTAGATTATTAATTGAGTTTTCATTATTAATTTAATTGTCAATTTGGGTTTAATCTCTTGATTGTTTAATTAGAGTGATTAATTGTCAAATTGTTTAATTAGGAAATTGTGAACATAATTTCCAAAACTATCTTAAACTATTGTGATTGGTTTTTAATGAATGTAATTAGCCACCACTTATTTTATTATGAGTTTTCTAGTGAAATAAGTGTTATTGAGCTTGAGGGTTTCCCATGTCTCAATTAGATGATTACGTTTATTAATTCCAATTTTTCATCAACCTCTCTTTAATTGGTCTAATAAATTGAATGGCTAAGAAAGCTAAATCCATATAAATCCTAAGTTGTTCCCTTCACCATACTTGAAGTAGGACTTCTTTACCTTTTCTTATTTGATTTTCTTAGATATTAGTTTATTTCTTTTCCTTAGGATTTTAATTTCCCTCTCATAAGAAAAACCCCCCAAAATTGTATTTTCATTATTCAGGTTACTTTCATTTTCATATAGGTTTTAGAGTCATTTGCATTTTGCATTTAGATAGTGGAGTCTTACATTTTAGTTTAGGTTCATTCTATTACATTTTTTATCACCTAAATTCAATTCTAGAAAAAACCCATAGATTGCTCTTAGGAAGAATGACTTAGGTTGCCACTATATTACATTAGTAGGTTGTCCAAGTTATTAATTGATTGCTTTAGCGACAGAAGCACACATCAATTTTGACCTACTCCAACTCCAACTTTGCTCCAACCAGTTTTTGATCTCCTCAAGTAAAATTCTGTCAAGGGTGGATCTCACCCCATCCCGCATAATCAATGACCTCCCATCAAAACAGACTCAATGCTTACCCCAAAGCTCTCTTAAACCCCCATAGCTCCGCCCAAATCTCCGCATGAAGTGGATTACCCCTTCCAACATTAAACAGGAAACCGACCACAACAACCCCGTCATAGTTTCGAGTCACCCCTGCACAAGCCGACAAGCCACAACCCTGAGGGGGAAAAATCAAAAATATCACCTTCCTCCACTTCTCCCTTGCACGCTTTAATGTGGTCTGCTCTGGTTTTTGACATGTCCTTAATTCTCATGTTACACGCCCCATCCTCGTTAATGCTTTAAGGCTCACGTTAATTCTTGCACCCCTATCGAAGTTATAACTAAAAGGCTAACTCATCCTTACCAATAGGACCTTTTTTAAGCCTATGATGAAGATTGATCAATTTAATTTTATTTTGTTGGAAAACTTTTTTTGGATGAGTTAATATTTTAATCCTCAAAAAATATTATTTTATTGTAATTTAGTTTCATAGTTTGAATTATTTATTTTACAATCTTAATTGTTTTAAGGATAATGCAAAATTTAATTTTTGGTTAGACGTTTTTTATTCTTTTGCAGTTAAAAGTACATCATAAGCTTCATATTTAATATTTATACTATATTATCAAATTCATAAAGCTTAATAAATCAATTAAAAAAGAAAAATGTGTGCTCTAGCTTCTTTGTAGTTTTATTGCTGGTTCACTTTATGCTGATGTTTTTTATGAATGAGATGACTATGTTTATTTTGGATATTCATACGTTTAGTGATAACGTGAATTTTCTAAAGTCATTTGTTGTCATTTTTTCTTTTTAAATTTCTGAAAACATCACATAATAACAAAGAAGTCATATGAGTGTGCACAACTAATAAATTTGTATTATTGTGTCACTTCACTTGAGTTGTTTAAATTAGTAAAAAATACATGCGAAATGAAAGTCAAAAGTTGGTACACAAAAACAAATAGAGTGGTGCTGTGATTGGTAAATTGAAGAATAAATAAAATAATGAGAGAAATGATTGACTTCTCTAATGTCTATCAAATAATTAGAGAAAAGATTCTTGCATGACCAATCTATCAACCTTATAAAACACAAAATTCTCCAAATCACATCAATGGAATGTGGGATTTTTTAGCTAGACAAAGATATGAAGTCATCGGTTGAAGACTAAATGTTTCTACTACTACTTTCTATCACATTTACAAACACACAGTGTATATATATGTAATTTATTTTTCTTATTAGAAGAGATGACTTGATAATTAGAGAAGTAACGAAATTATTTGAGTTTTGCTGTTGCCAACAATGACATGGATCGGAAGCCATATTCTCATCCCTACGAGTGTAAAGGGAATGATCCCCTTAGGTGGACGGCAACAAGGGCATGACTAATACAACAGCGTGAAAAATTTAAAAGAAAATAAAAAAGGTAATTTATAATAAAAACATGTAAGCAGGATGGGTGGCCTTCCCAAAGGAGGCCGTTACAATTCCTCAATGTCTTCCCCCGATATATATTCCTCAGTCCTTCTGAAGTTACTGCAATGGCATAAATAACATTAACAACATTTCAAAGAAAGGCTCGCTTGCTGCAATCAGTGTCCTTGCTATTGGGAGTGCTAATAGCAAGGACACCGATTGCAACAAGTAAGCCTTTCTTTTTCTTTTTCTTTTTCGCTGTAGTGAAAAGCCAAAAAAATCAAAACTACGCCAAATCTCCTAAATCCATCCATAGATGCTTCCCCAAGAACTCAGCTGGAGACCTGAAAAAAGTGACACCATGAGCGATTCCCAACGCCTCTTTAGACAGCAAATCCGCAGTTCCATTAGACTAACGACAGCTCCGACCAGTGTCTGATCTCCCAAAAGAACAGACCCAATGCTTACCTTCCTCCACCTCATATCCCAAGCTCTTTCAAGCCCCCATAGCACCGCCCAAATCTGAGCATAAAGGGAAATACCTCTTCCAATGTTAAACATGAAACCGTTGGCAACAACCCCGTCGTGGTTTCGAGTCACCCCTGCACAAGCCCACAAGCAGAAAAAGATATCACCTTGCAATTATTTAACTAGCGGACAATATCCTCTAATTTGCCCATTATTTAAGGAAAATCGTGAAGATTTATTCAACTTAATTCAAAGTAATTTGAATTTTAGGTCCAGAAGCTAATTCTAGTTAACTAAATTTTATTAATAATTAAATCTAGTTAATTTATTTTGTATTATCTTTTAATTAGTTAAAACTTTTTTTCTTTGTGTTTTTTTGTTTGTTGAATCTAGCTACCAAGGTTATAAAGTCAAAACAAGTTCAACCGTATTTTTGTTTATTTATTTCATACTTTCATTATATTATTCCGTATCAGTATAATTCCAATACCTAGGATTAAATTAAAAGACAACTAATGTGTAGGTCAAGTTCTTTATATCTATTATATCAAGTTTTTCAATCACACATGGGCACATGGCCATATATCCTATTTTTGAAAAATTATCATTTAACTATAAATTCATAGGAAAAAATAGGACACATATTGGAGAACTTGACATAATGCATATAAAAAACATGATTTTAAGTTTTGTCCTAAATTAAATTTCCTTAGTTAATATAATTAAAATTTAAAAAATATTATAATAAATAATTATTTAAGAATAGAAAACACACACGTACCAACATACATACCAAGCCACATTAATATATTTAATAGTAACCATAAAGCCTAGCACAGTTGGCACTTATCAGGGCTCCTTAAGCATCTAGTCAGGGGTTCGGTCCCTGACGGTATGTATGGGGAGGGTCTCATGGCTAGCACTAAAGCCCCTTTAGGAAGTTTATGGTGTGAGGGGATTAGCCATCACTACCGACAGTCGATTCCTTAGGCCTACCAACAAAATATATGTAATAGTATGAAATAAATAAAGAAAAGTACGATTGAACTTTATGATCTTAACACACTCATTATTTAGAAAGTTCAAAAAGAGTTTTATTAATTAAAAATCATGAAAAAATAAATTAATTAGGGTTAGTTATAAATATAATGTAATTTAAGTGATTAGGTCAATTTATGACTAAATTTAAGTTTGTTTGAATTAATTGGAAAAAAAATTGATTATTTTATTAAATAATGAGAAAATTAGAGTACAGAGAAATTGTGGGGATTAAATTAAGGGTAACTTACTATTTTTAAATTTTTATTTTGGTGGTTGACCATTCCAGATAATTTGAATTTTTAAGATGCTCTCCTCCCCAATAAAGGAATTGCTTTATGATGTTCATCGCCATGTTGTAATGAACCTGACCTTGATGTTTTGAATTAAGAAGGAATTGCTTTATTATATTATTATTGTACATAGAAAACAGACAAGAAAATAATATTAGAATTTTAAACTCATAAATTAATGAAAGACAAAAAATATCACTTGAATTTCAAAATATTCAATTAATGATTTTCTATTAAAATGAGTTGTCAATTGTTATATTTTTATAGTTGATACCTATACCTTTCATCTATAAAAGTTTAAAACCAACACCCTGAACTTTCATATTTTGACCTCTAAAGTCTAACCCCTTGCCTTTAAAAAAAGTGAAAAACTATCAAATCTAACGGAATATGTGACATGTCATATTAGTGGAAGATGGTTTTTTTTAAAAAAAAAATTGATGTGAATATGTGTGGTTCAATTTTGGATATAAACTAAATTGAAAAAACGGGATAAGCTAAAAAATGCAATAATTGAGATCGAGGCAGGCTTGTTGGTTTGTGCTAATTTGTTGGAGTTAAAGGAGCTGTTTTTAATGAAATATAAAATATTATTTGAAATGTGATTCCTTAAGATAGCTTTAGCGTATGGCTGGCAAACTTCTTAGTGAACAGAGAATATATTTTTGTAAACACTATTTTAATTTTTCAAAATACAATGCTTTAGTTTTAATGTGGATTGATATAGTTTGCTTTAGATATGAAGTTACCTTGGGGTCCTCGGGTACTTTTATAAGAAACAATCTCTCATAAGAGCCGTCCAAAATATAATGAACAAATCATTTTTGTTTGAAATTTTAAACTTCTCTTTCCATTTTTACACATTATCTTTGATGTACTCTCTTTATAAATAAGGATATAAGCAAAAAAAAAAACACATGTCTGACATATTTATTACTTGTAAATAAATTTAACTAATATTTTGCACCACATGATCAGTTATTACCTTTCTCACCTCTCTTTTACGCTAAGCCACATGCACAGAATCAAGTCTCAACCCCTCATCAGATCAGGAGAGGTGTGTCTCCATTAATTTCCCTCTCCATTTACTCTCCATTAAGTATATCTATTATTAGGTCAACTTTCAATAGTTGAGATTTAATAATATGTAAAAAATATCATTATATAATAAAAATCTATTATGATAAATATCAACCATTGAAAGTTGATCTAATAGTAGATACACTCAATGGAGAGTAAATGGAGAGGAAAATCAATGGAGACACCCCTCTCCCCATCATATCACTCCCATATACATCAGCCATTTTAGGAATTACGTGCGAACATAACAGATTGTGATGTTATTTGTTTTGGCTTTCATGCTCACTTCTCTTTTAGGGCCGGTCCAGCAAGCTGCCAATTCTTTTTCAGATTGATTTTGGTTTTGTATTTAGTACAGGGCCACATCCTTCGTCCCAAGAAGATATGCTGATGAAGATGTTGGCCGGTAAAGATCATGATTATGTGAATAAAAACGATAAATACAAACTTAATTTTATATATGCACATATAAAGACAAGGCTACTTTGCTAGCTACGATTTCAATTGCCAATTGAAGATTCAAATGCCACGGTACATGGTAAGATAGTGCCGCACGTCATCCACAAAGGAGAAGAGATGAAAATAGATGGAGGAAAGCGCGTGCAAAGAAGAGAGAAGAGATGATTCCCTTCTAATTAAGATATTAAATAAATCTACTAAGGAAATAAATTTCTTTTATAGATATATCTTTTCATAAATTATAATTCTTGAATCTATTAGGGAGGGAGAGGAAGAAAAGGTCTGAGATTTTCTAGGTTCTTTATCACATTTAAATAATAACATTTTTATTATCATCCTTTTCTTCAAGGAAAATCCCTTATAAAGCTGCCTGAAATAGAAAAATTATAAATCAGGTTTTTAAATTCAATAAATCTCTAATTAAGTTATCGATCCAATTTAAGATTTTAAAATATGAATTAAATGACTTTACTGCCCTCTCCACCTTCTTCTCTCCTATTAAAAGAGTTTCATTGCTTTGTAAATTTTTTTTTCAACAAGTATGTATATACACATATATATACATTAACATATAATAAAATAAAATATGACTTGCTTGAATCAAATAAATTTTTTGTGTTCCAGAAGCATGGTTCAACCGTTTCACCGTTTAGATCGTTTCAGGTCAGTTTAGACTAGCTATTGGGCCGGGAACCGGGGTGATTGAACCGGGAACCATTTATTAGTATTATTGACATGTTATTGTGTTATTTTAAATGATTTCAATATATTAGAACTTGGGATTTAGGAAAGATGATACATATAAGCTTTTGTATGTGTTTATTTTTAAGAAATGTTAAAATTTCATATTTATTTTTTATATTTATATAATTATATATACGTATAATATTATTTTTATTTAATTATTATGTTATCGGTCCGACCGGTCTGACCATGTGACCCATGACCCAATAGTCTCTAATAGTCTCTTTGGTTCGACGTCCGATTCGGCTTTTAACACATTGCTCATCCCATCTCTCTTCCCCTTCCCCTAATGTACACACACGAATTCTCCTGAAACATCATTCAGGTATGATGCAGCTTTATATTTAATATTTATACTATATTATCAAATTCATAAAGCTTAAGAAATCAATTAAAAAAGAAAAATGTGTGCTCTAGCTTCTTTGTAGTTTTATTGCTGGTTCACTTTATGCTGATGATTTTTATGAATGAGATGACTATGTTTATTTTGGATATTCATACGTTTAGTGATAAGGTGAATTTTCTAAAGTCATTTATTGTCATTTTTTCTTTTTAAATTTCTGAAAACATCACATAACAACAAAGAAGTCATATGACTGTGCACGACTAATAAATTTGTATCATAGTGTCAATTCACTTTAGTTGTTTAAATTAGTAAAAAATAAATGCGAAATGAAAGTCAAAAGTTGGTACACAAAAACAAATAGAGTGGTGTTGTGATTGGTAAATTGAAGAATAAATAAAATAATGAGAGAAAATGATTGACTTCTCTAATGTCTATCAAATAATTAGAGAAAAGATTCTTGCATGACCAATATTTCAACTTTATAAAACACAAAATGAACAGCTCTTGTAACAAAATTCAGACACACCCATAAGGATCTCTCTTCTCTTCGTGACCCTTGTTCCTCTGGTAAAGAAAACAGACAAGGAATTGTTTTAAGCGAGGCGCTTAGCTCTGCACCATCTTCTTCCTCTTTTATCTATCGCCACCTTGCAATAGATACTCAAAAATTAGTTTACAAATTAATTAAGCGTTTAAAAGGAAAGTTTATTCAAACCTCATAACATCAGTTGCATCTTCTTCACGCATCTCTAGGTCAAAGCAAAGGAGCAAGTAGCTTATGGCAGCAAAGAAGTAAAGCTACCAAGGTAGGTTGCGATGAAGGATGGATGTCATAGGGAAAAAGAAAAGTCGCGACGAAGGAGATCAGAGCAAGAGAGGTTGTGGCGGCGACAAACTCATTCAGTGCAAGGGTGAGAGCACCGCAGCAACAAACATGAGAATGAGATCGAGCGAAGATGACTGAACTCACAGAGTAATCGCACCAAGAAGAGAAGTTTCATATTTAAAGAGCGAAATTTAGGCGCGACAAAGAGGAAATTCAAAAATTTATAGTCGATTTTTTAAACCAGGTATATATAAAATAGGTCTTAAAAGGGTGGAAAAAAATAATTTTTAAATTTTCCATATTTAATATCGGTTTTTATTAAAACCGGTATTAAATGTTTGATATTTAATACCGATTTTAATATTCAGCCAGAGCTGCTCCTGTATAAGGAGCGAGGTATTGTAATGTAGCTGGAGAATCCGCCATTTCAACTACTACAATAGTGTATTCCATTGCTCGTCTTTCTTGTAAAGTAGTCACCACTTAAGCCACAGAAGAGGCTTTTTGACTGATAGCTACATAAACACATATTACATTTTGCTCTTGTTGATTGAGAATGGTATCCGTGGCTACTGCTGTTTTACCGGTTTGTCTGTCCCCAATAATTAATTCTTGCTGACCACGCCATTTTTAATTTTTTAAATATTTTTATATTTTTTTTAAAAAAATGCCCTATTTTTTTTTTAATATCACTTTTAAGACCGGTTGTTTTAAATATCACTTTTAAGACCTGTTGTTTTAACAACCGGTCTTAAAAGTGATATTTTAAAATAAATAAATAAATAAATAGGGCCTTTTTTGTAGTTAAACGTACAGATGAGTAGAAGGGATTACAGTGAAAAATCAATTGCGGATACTTAAATTTTTCATATTTATGACTGGTTTTTATTAAAACCGGTCTTAAATGTTTGATATTTAAAACCGGTTATTATTAATAACGGGTCTTAAAAGTTTAAAATTTTTAATTTTTTAAATATTTTGATAATTTTAGACCGGTTTTATAACCGGTCTAAATAATTTTTTAAGACCGGTTTTTTTTTTAGAACTAGTCTTAGAAGTTCTATATAATTACAAAATTGCCACCGGTCAAATTTTTTAAACCTTATATGCTATAACCGGTCTAAATATAGTGGTCTAAAAAGGAAATTTTGTACCAGTGTTGATCAACTAACAGTCAAAATTAATTAGGATAACAGTCAGAGCAAAATTGATTCATTTTTAACACTTTTTGAGGTAAAATTGTCCCTTAGTCCATTTATCAATACCTGAGATTCAAAAACATATTACACTCACTAGTAGACATACAAAAGAAAATGAAAAGATACAGGCCTTAACAATACAAACCCGAAACATGCAATTCATAGAACCCACCGGCCAAGGTCCCCAAAACAACGACCCAAAAATAAAAGTCAAAGCTAATTCTCAGTTTTCACATCATCCAATATCAACCTTATATCTTGGATCTTGCCGTGATACACATCAACAAATAAATAACAATGTCTGGTTCACAATATAAGAGTCAAATACCTAATCTCTTCGGTCCACAATATAGAACACTTGTAGAAGAAATATATAATCCACAATATAGGACACCTGTTATTTAATTAATGTATTTTTTTCTATTTTACCCCTGTGATTAATACTCACTTACCAATTTTGTCCACTAATTCTCTCTCTAAAATTAAAATTCTAGTACAATTATAATAATACATGGTGGCTTCTCTCTATCCTCACGACCATCATTTCCCATTCAACTGCTTTTATGAAATGGCTCTCTCTCATTGGATGGAAAAAAAAAAAGTAATGCTCTCTCTCATGGAGATTGAAAAAGCACATGGAAGTGAGTGAATAAAAATTTGAAAAAGAAAATTTTATCATTTTTTAAGCACATTTCTCAACAAGGGTGAAAATGGAAAAAACTTACATTTTAGGACATATTAAATTAGTTAACGTCATTTTTTTTCCTCGTGAATTAGTTAAGGTGCTTTATATTGTGGACCGGAGAGAGTACTTTATATTTATTAAGAAGTTAGTTAAAATAGTTAAAAACAATAAATATGCAATATATCTACCTTATTTTCCCAATATGCCCTTAATTATTGAGGGAATAAGTAAGAGCAATAATAAATGGAAAAAAAGGAAGAAAGAGAATGTAGGGGAGAAAAATGATGAGAGTGTGTGGCAAATTTGGAAAAAAAAAATATTGAATGTAAAAATAAAAGCAAAGTAAGTTTTATAAAAAAAAACCACACCCTCTCACAAGCTTGATTCTTATATTTTAAACCAGAAGGAGTACAATATTTTTAAAAAATACAAGGGAGGGAAACTATCACAGAGAAGTTTGCTGGTAAAGACAATGTCCGTGAATAAAAACCATAAATATGGATTTAAATTTATAAATAAAGTCCTCATATTGTTAGACTAGATTCGTGTGAACAAGCGATGCTACAGGCACGGATGTCACTCACTCCTCTCACATGTTTAGAGAGCCACAAAACAAAGCCCCCGACACCAATTTTTAATAGCCCATTCATTTTGAAAAAAAAAAAAAAAATAGCCCATTCATTTAACATAGCTCCTGTTCCAAAAACTTTTCTGAATTGTGACCAATAGGAGTTGGTCGAAGTGGTAAGCGGCTTAATTCCGTTTAAGCAAAGTCTCAGGTTCGAGCCTTATGTATGCAAAAAATTCTTATTGGGAGACTCTCCCACCATAGCCAGGTGTGCGACGCGGGTCGGATCCGGATATAGTCGCGGCAAAACTCCGATCAACCAGGTGGGCAACCAAAAAAAAAAACTTTTCTAAATTGTGGCTGCATAATCCAGGACTTGCAAGTTTAGCCAAATTCAGAGGAGAGGAGAGTCACGCTTGTATTTCAATAAATGAACAATTCTTTACCCACATGACTAAGAATACGGAAATAACTAATCAATCAATTACACCAAGTGGATCAGTTCAGCCCCGTACTATATATTATACCATTACCTCACTTTATCAATGAGCTACGAGATGATTAATATCCATACCTCAAGTTTTAAAAAATAAAAATAAAAAACCACAAGGAATGCAAATTAAAGGAAATATGTCATGTTCCACTTCAACCGCAGCAGGCTCCGCCCTGAGAAGACGAGCCGTCCCTGCCTCCAGATGGTCCGGGAATTCCACCGTATCCCACTTTTATTCCATAAGACTGCCACCATATAATAAAACATCAATATGGAACTGTGTAGTTTACTTCAAAATCGTCATTCACATTAATCCTCAAATTCGTAAGATTATAACATATGTCTGAAAACCTTAAAAAGAAAAAGAAACTGATCCTCCATATTTGGATTCCTTAGCACGTAGAGAAGATGAAAGACCCTAACCTCATTTGATACGTCAAAAACTCCATCCTGAATCTTTTTGTATATGGTTGAAGCTGTTTTTATGAATGCCTGCATGAGGACATGTTATATCAGAAGCTTTGCTAAGATTAGATGATCCAAAATTCAACCCTTTAAAGGTAGGGGGATGGGGTTTTCAGCTTTCAACAAACATGTATATAATGAGAATTTTGACCTCTTCAACATTCTGAGCCGTTTTTGCTGAGGCCTCCATGAAGATCAACCCATGCTCTTTAGCAAACTGTTCACCTTCCTCAGTGCTCACTGCCCTTCTGTGAGCAAGATCACACTTATTGCCAATCAACATTATTGTCATATTTGCATTGGCATGCTGCCTTGCATCTTCCAACCAGCTAGCCAGGTGGTTGAAAGTCTCCCTCCTATTGATAAGACACAGGTCAGAGTCTTTCACATTGTCCAAAGTGTAATTTGCCAACAAACACTATCAAAATAAAACGGCACAAAGATGAATGAATCAACATGATGTCAAAATTTTTCCTAGCCCCATCAAATTTAGCATGTATAACACTCTTCTCTGGCAACGAAATTACCTTAACTAATACTGACTTAACTAAAATCAATTTCAAACAGCGTCAGTAGTGAAAATTCTAGAGTCAAGAAGAATAGATAATTGGCAAATCAACCTTCAATCATCAATGACCATGGAAACTCAAAAAAACAATGTCTAGAACCAGTGTTGTTTTTCACCTCCAACAATATTTCGTTCTTTGGCTAACAGTACATGTTCTCCCTCAATAAATCCAGATATATTCATTCATTCATGCCACAAAATTAAAAATCAATTATCGTACAAGTAAATCTTGAGACACCTTCAAATATGAAGATACCTGGTTATATCATAGACAAGCAGAGCACCTGCAGCTCCCCTGTAGTAAGACCTAGTAATAGACCTGAAGGATTCTTGACCAGCCTGACATATTACAAGCACACTCAGTACCATAAATCTAACACAAAATCAGGACACACTAAAATATGATTAGCGCTATAGTTACTGAAACAAGCATGGTGTGATCAACAAAGCCATTAGAACAAACAGAAATGAGTGAATCACGATTTTTGCTCCTAACTGCTATGGTGACCACTGTTCAACATATTATAATTAGCAATATGAGATAATCAGCTCCAACCACATATATTATTTAGGGAAGACATACCAGACCCTCTAAAGGGCTAGACAGCAACTAAATTACCTAACAGAAGATGCCCGATTAAAAATATCACAGTTGATTGGCAATTCCTTAAATGGAAAGTAAAATATGTAATACAGAATCCCAGATTTAAACTATTTAAGGGTTTGGATCAAGTTCAAGCACAGGAAAGGGGAAACAAACCGTATCCCATATCTGCAATTTGATGGGTTTATTATCAATTGTAATCATCCTAGCCCCAAATTCAACACCGATGGTTAAGTCATGGACAGGCTGAAAGCGCTTGTCAGTGAATTGAAGTAGAAGACATGACTTCCCTACACCTGCAGTTAAGAAAAATCGTGGCTCAGTCCCCAACAGATGAAATCGTGAACTGATTTTCTGATTACAGTTACAATTACAATATATATTAAAAGGAGAACTACAAAAAGAATAAAATGCAGAAATAGATCCTCCTAAAAGCACCGCAGTGTCCGATGATGCATGAAATACAAATATTTGGACATCGCAGCATATGTTCCTCAAAAACATGTTATGGAGAACGTGATGGTGAAGAAACAGAATCACGTCTTCTTTTGTGTCTATCATCTTTATCCAAAATCACCATTCAATTATCAGTAACAGGGGGAAAAAATGGAAAGCGGTCCTATAGCATGTACGGTATGGCTTTGAGTTAAGGTAGACGACTTCAACAATTGTTCATGAAGTAGACAATCCAAAATAACCAAAAAAAAAAAAAAAAAAAGTCATTAAGATGATTCACCAATAATTCAATCAAACAAGTTACAATAGACAAAGGGCTTAAGGCTTCACTAATGAAATCAAGCAACCCCAGATCAGGAAGCAACACTAATCCGATTGTTAAGCAAACTAATTCTCATAACCGAAATCAATCGAAATTGAGGGGGAAAAAGGAGAGAGGGAAATTACCGGTATCACCGATGATGATGTATTTGAAAAGGTATGCGTATGACATTCTGTGTATTGGCGATATGGATGAAGCGCGAAGACTCGGTGTTCAGATCTTTCCAATTCAAGAGCTCTTTCTGAGAAAATAATCTTAAATATATACAGAAAACCTCAGGAGGAGATATAATTGTAAAGCAATCAGAAGAAGGAAAGAATTGAATGAAAAGCGCAGAGACAGAGAGAGTCAAATTGAAACAGAAACTTGAGAAGCAATTTCCAGAGAGGCCAATACGTTTCCAACCCCGCTTTCAAATTCTCTGTACTTTCCTTCCCTTCCGCTTGTCATACTCATCATCTCCGTCAATAATAAGCTGTACGACACGTGCGAATTCATGGCCCACATTTTTTTCTTTGTAATGAATTGGGCCTTCTTACCCTAAGATGGGCTCACTATAATAATATTAAAAAAATAATTAATTGTGAGCCTCGTTTTTCTCACATATATATATATATATATATAATTAAGGAATATTTTGAATTTTGAATTTTAACACCTTCATAACTCAATTTCTTAGTTATAACTTGATCCAACTCAGTTTCTGAACTCAGTTCACTAATCTTTTCATATTTAATAATCTAATCCTTTATCATACCTAACTTATTTGGAGTCATTAATTAATTATCATATGTGGGGAAAAATATTACCTTAAAGCCATTAAAAATTGAAATTGTTGGCTTCCAGATCAGCTCATGCGTATTTGATAAAAAATTGAAATTCACATAATAAGCGTAGGCTATACTGAAGGAAAATTAATCTTTTAGTGATTCAAATTGGAATGAATAACATAAAATTACAATAATTGGGAATATGTTTTTATTACTTTAAATAATATGATTTTTATGGATAAAAATACAATTTTTATATAAATTTTACATTATATAATTTATATATATATATTTGATATAAATTATATGCTTGGATAAAATGTTCTGATCCCTTTAAAAGTTTTAAATAGTGATAAAATTATATGATGTTTTTCTATAACATAAAATTATATATATATATAAAAATGCTTCCCCAAATGTATCTTTATTCCTCTAATAGTCTAATTCTATATATGATTTAAGTTTGGATGACTGAAAAAACACTATAAAATCAATATTACCCGAGAAAGCTATCATGCATAATAATTGCTAAAAGACAACTCTCTCATGATATCAATATTACCCCAGAAAGTTCATGATGGATGGGAAAAAGGTAGCAAAGGAAAAAAGGTAGCATGGTTAAAAAATTGGTTCCATATTAATTATCTTCAACATAAAGGAATGTCGTCCACATTCAATATTTAATTTGGATACTTTCTTTAAAAAATAAAATAAAAAAGGCACGTAATTCAAGCTGTAAAGACAAAGCAAGATTTCGTGCTGGTTTAAAATAGTTTAATTTTGGGCAATAAGTTTTTATAAATCATGATTCACGGTATACGAGGTAAGTATGTGAGAGGAGTTTTATCTCGGCTTGCGTACTAAAGACTTATTTTTTAAGAAAACGCTAAACCAAACAAGCCTAAAAAAAGAGTCATGATTAAACCTATTTGGTATGAAAGATTTCGAAGGCAGCGGAGGAGTGGAACGATTTTATGAGCTAAATTTCAAAAAAATTGAGATATGAAGTTATAAAATTTTAATAAAGAAAATATATAAGATAAAAGAGTAAAAAAAATAATTAAAAAATTTTAAATCAACTTTTCTTATTTTTTTAAATCCAGCTTAATAAAATTTTCTTCCCGCTCACTTTTTCTCTCCTTCCCTCGCCAAACAGCCCCGGAGAAAAAGTAGTGGGAGGAATAATATATTATTGTGGCTAGGATGTCTATTTGCTTATATGATCATATTTTTTAGGGAAAATCACTCTTAGGTCTCACACAAACAACATATTATTAAAAATGATCTTGGAGGTTATAAAACACACTCAACAGGTTGTAAGTACCCGCAAAAGAGTTGTAAATAGATACCTTTCTGATAATATGTTGCTTGCTTGGGACCTAAGAGTGATTTTCCCTATTTTTTACAATGAGCCTCTGTTTTTTTTTTTTTTTTTTTGATCTCTTGTGTTTGACTCCCTTAACATTATCTTAATATTGGTCATTGATGAAGATAGTGTTAAGCCATAATTAATTAGGCACCACCGCCCACAACCTTATCTTTTTCTGACTATTTTTTAGTATCTATAGCATGTTTAAAAAAAATAATAAGATGTGACTATACATGAGATGATATAATTAGATTGTGTTGAAGGCCAAAAAAATTAGATCGTTCATCATCCTGAGGAATGACCAAATGAGTGGCAAAAAAAGTCCTATAAATAAAATGAGTACTCTGCTAATTAAATTTCTTTTGGGAGGAAGAATATGGTACTTATTTATAATTTTTTTAAATATCGAAATCGTATTTTATTTTTAAATTTTGCATTGATAGAAGTAGAAAAAATAAAGGGTTAAAGTGCAAATTTATCAATAAAGTTTTGTCCGAGGAGCGTCTGGCACAAATATCTTTTAGAAGGGGTAAAAATACCAATGAACAATTAATAAGGAGCAAAAATACCAATAAACAATTAAAAAGGGGTATCCACCACAAAAACCGTTAAATCCGTATTAACGCCATTAGGGGTTTTCTTCTTTTATAATTTAACGCTGTTAGTACGGATTAACGGTTTTTGTGGTGGATGCCCTTTTTTAATTATTCATTTGTATTTTTGCCCCTTCTAAAAGATATTTGTGGTTGATGCCCCTTTTTAATTGTTCATTTGTATTTTTGCCCCTTCTAAAAGATATTTGTGTCAGACGCTCCTCGGACAAAACTTCATTGATAAATTTGTACTTTAACCCAAAAATAAAAGCCATCATGAAAAAATTACTAATTTTAAAAAATAACAAAAATATTAAATATAGATAATAAGCTAAGGCATAAATAAATAGTTTAATCCAGAGAAATTAGAGATTAGAGACGAATGATGAATTCGGATGTAAGCTTAATTGCTCTCATTCTTTATTATTTCCGTGTTAAAATTGAATTGAATTGTTCGTGTGGATTATGATAATTATTTATGTGTAAATTAGGTGTTTACTGTTTACAATCTCAGAGATTTTGAATGAAGTAGAGAAAGGTTTATGAAATTAAAAACACATACTTAGTTTACTCTATTAATTACGTGCATATCGCATCAATATTTTGTTTCGCTTTGTGAGGGAAAATTTACTCCTTTTAGTTTATAATATAAGCCCCTTCAACTAATTCATCAGAATTAAAAAATAGTAATTAACTCATTAAATTTACCTTAAATTCAAGAAAACTTTCAATTTTATCCATATTAAATGAGGTTTTAAATGGTTAACAAAAAAAAAAGAGAGATTTTGAATGAAAGAGAAAAATACAATAAATCATACCTAAACATTAACTACATAGGCAAAATTAACAAATTAATATATATTAATTACTCTCAAAGTGAATTATATTATGGATCAAGTTATTTTTTTTAAAGTGACTTAAATTGTGGATCAGAAGGGGTAATATTAATATCCAAATCGTAACTTACATGTTAAGCAAAAGCAACCACATAAATAAAAACAACTCAAAAGGCAAAACTAAATAAATAAATAAAATTCTCCTATAACACTATTTCCCCAAAGAATAGTTATTTTGGGAAAATGATAGCTAGGTCCCAAAGTAACGAAAAAATATTAAAAAAGTCCCTTTGAAAAGTCAATGGTCAGAAAAATCCCTAGAGACTTTTCTGACATGAATTCCCAATATCCATTTACCAAAATACCCCCCAAGTAATTTAATCACTGTCATTGGTTACAACATGTTATGTTATATTTACAATATCGAAAGTCATATTAACAACACAGTCAATTACATTTACAACATGTTATGATATATTTAATGAGTTATAAACGTAACTGAAGAGGTTGTAAACGTGACACAATCACGCATTTTATATACATGTTATGAACGTAACTGATTATGTTGTTAATATGACTTACGATGTTGTAAACATAGCATAACATGTTATAATCAATGATAGTGGTTAAATTGCTTGGGGGTATTTTGGTAAATGGACATTGAAAATTCATGTCAGAAAAAGTCCCTAGGGACTTTTCTAACCATTGACTTTTCAAAGGGGCTTTTTAATATCTTTTCTGTACTTTGAGACCTAAATATCATTTTCCCTATTTTTTATACCTTACAAAGCAAAACCCTTGTTACGTAATTATTGTGTACACAAAAAATTATTCAAAATAGGGTAAATGTGCAAAACCAGTAATGATGTTTTTGCGCTTTGAGCATTCAATAAAATAAACATTTGATAGGTGCAAATGTGGTGATAATCAATTTTTCATGTAGCGAAATTGAGAACGCGGTTAAGTTATCATTACGTCCATCACTTTTCTCCTAAGTGCCACGGCACTATGCAACCATTATCATCACTTTTCATAACTAATCTAAATAAAATGCAGATTTTGTTATTTGTTTGTTTTCTTATTGGTATATTTACATTACTAGAAAAAATACCTTCAAGACTGTTACAATTAGATCTCTATAGACGGTTTAAAAATATAACTGATAACATTTTTATAAATATTGATATAAATAACATTAATTGAGAGAAGAGACTATATTAACGGCAACTTAACGACGTTCTCAATTTTGCTCATTGAAAATTTGTTTATGACCTCATTTGCACCCATCAAATATTAATTTTGGTGGATGCTTAAGGTACAAAACATTATCACTGCTTTTTCACCTTCACCCTTTAAAATAAGTTATATCCAATCACACACTGTGAATTACTCTCTTCATTTCTTTTTATAAAGTATCTAAACATGGAATACATTTTTTCTATTTTTACTGTCAATCAATTATATGTCTCTTTCGTCAATTTTTTCCACTCATTCTCTCCCTCACCCACCTTTTTTATAAATAAGGGTGTTTTTGAGAATTAGTTGCTTTTTTTTATATTTATTGTCTTTAATCAATTTTAACTAACTTTTTTATTTATATAGTTAACTTATTAGTATCTAATAAAAAAGAAAAGGGTGAGTATTAGGTTGCCATCAAACATCCTAAGAGACATCTAGGATTGAAAAAATTGTGACATAAACGAGTTTATCACGTGCCCATGACTCAGGAACTACACCATGTAATATGCTCACCTAATCATTAACATAAGAGTTAGATAATTAATCAATAGGGATTTAAAAATAGTTAAATTAGTTATTAATTAAAATAATTTTTTTAGGTTTTCTATATCGTCCATTAGTAATTTGTATTGGAAACAACCTCACCGAAGAAAACAATTTTAATACGTGTAATCAATATAAATAAGTTTAGAATAATTATAAAATTGGGATATATTAAAACAAAACACAAGGGCTATATTGAAACAAAACATCATAAAGGGCTACATTAAAGTATTTTAAAAACTGAACAACAAGAGGCTGCTAGTTAGCTAAAAACAATTAGAATATAAATTTGAGAAATAAAGTAGCATGATATCTTCTTATATTTAAAACAAATCCAGTATCTGATGACTTGTATATTAAGTACACGAAAGAGTAATATACAACAATTTTACAGTGATTTTTCAAGTTTTCGATATTCTAGTTTTTATGATATATTAGATCTTTTAAAATAATAAGTTTTGAGGGAAAAATCTTCTCTCTGAGGATAAAGCAAATTATTATGATTTTCCTTTAACAAATCAAAATATCCTTATATTTTTGGGATTGGCTATGGTTTTTTTCTCTTATAAATTCTTTTCCTCTCCTCTTCCTTTCCACTACATATCTCAACTTTTAAATTTAAATTTGAACGGTTCAAATTTAATGTTATATAAAAATATTTCTTTTAAAATATTTTGTTTTGTAATTTTAAATCATCATAATTAAAATTTAGCAGTTTTTGAATGTATTTATTTATTTTTTAATGCTTTAATATTTTATTAATATTTTTATAAAACATTGAATATAAATAGCTTAATTTTCCATCTAAAAGCAAAGATAGATAATGAAAGAGAAGAGGATGGAAAGATAATGATAAGAGCAAAGGAGAAGAGTCAAACATTGTATTCTTATAGTTTTTTTTTTTATACAGATGAAAAGAAAACAACTACTCTACTGGAAAAGTAATAAGAGAATCCTCAAGAGGTAGCACAAAATGAAGACCAGGAAAGCATGCTAGAGCCCTTTTTGCAAGATAATCCGCCTCTTGGATCACCCCTCGACTGCATATATCAATCTGAACGTTTCATTGTCGCTGCAACAAATTGTTGATTTCCACAATAATATTCTCATAAGTGTGCAATTCAGCAAAACCTTGGCTAATCAGCTGCGCAGCTTGAGAACAATCTGTTTTGACAATTATCTTCCTAAATCCACGATCCCAAGCTCTTTTTAATCCCATTAGGCATGCCCATAGTTCTGCACACAGAGGATCCCCTCGTCCGATATGCAACATGAAAGACTCAATTAGCCTACCCTCATGGTCCTTAATGATCCCCCCACATGCTGCCACCATAGTGGTGAAAGAGTAAGCTCCATCCACTAAAACACATACATATCCCTCTTCCATTAAGTTCGGTGGAGGTTCTTTAACAGCTTGGGTGCCTCGAATCCGCGTATTCTGCAACTTGACCGTGGCGGACATATAACTTGCAAGATTGGCCTTGGCTCTCCCGATAATGCTTTCAGTCGTGTAATCCGTATGATTAAAGATACAATCATTGCGACGCTTCCATAAGAACCAACAAATGAACACAAACAACTCCTTCCAAGATTCCTTACCAAGGCCCATATTTTGTGAGAGATTTATGATACACCAGTCCCATAGATTGCAGTAAAAGAAACGGTGTTTACAACTCGGATTTAAAATGCTCTCCCACATTTTTCGAACTGCTGGGCAATCCCGAAGAATATGCAAACAAGATTCAGGATCGGGGTTGCACCAAGTACACGTAGCTAAAACCGCTATGCCCTGCCTCCTTAATTCATCATTAGTCAAAAGCTTATTGTGGAGAGTCAACCACATAAAAGTCCGGCAACGTTGTGGAACAGATAACTTCCAAACTCTACTCCAGATTTACGTAGCAATAGGGCCATTATTCTGCAGCAAATTTTAGGCAGATTTAAGAGAAAAGTTACCATGCTTCTCTAACTTCCATCTCACTATTTCGTCTCCATTAGGCCGCCTTACTCGTTCTGTACCTTCCAATACCTTTCCCCAATTGTCACGGATACCCACCCACAATCTAGATCCTGGGCGCCGAGCATTAATATTAGGCAAGAGATCCTCACCACACTGGTATTTGTTTCGAACAACCCTTGCCCAAAGAGACTCCGGATTCTTCATTAAACCCCATCCAGATTTGATCATGAAAGCTTTATTCTGAAGTCGTGAATGCCGTAACCCAAGTCCCCCTCGTCGCTTCTCTTGACAAACATTATCCCATGCAACTAAATGCACTTTCCTTTGTTCACAAGTTGATCCCCAGAGAAAGCCACGGGCTTTTTTATCAATTTCATCACAAACAGCAACAGGAAGCGGACATGTTTGCATGGGGTATAGAGGTATAGATTGCACCACTGACAAGATAAGAGTATGTCGACCTGCTAAAGAAATAGTATGGGCCTTCCAACTACTTAGCCTTGATTTCACCTTGTCAACTACATACTGATATGTATCACTCCTGACTCTATCATGATGCAATGGTGTTCCCAAATATTTCCCAAGATCAGATTTGTATGTAGAAATAAGTCGGAAATTGGTTTTGACAATTTTGAACACGAGCTCGCTTTTTTTTCCCCCTTTGCCAATAAAGACAAGTCATAGGATCATATTGGAATTGGCTTCAGTTTGCTGCCTTCGAGTCCGCTGCTCTTCCTTTTCTTCAAAACTACACCGTCTAGGTGATGGGTTGAATTTTTTTTTAAGAAAATAGTTTATAGGATTTTGAAGTATTTTTTTGAAAGTATCTAATATATTAAAATATTTTTTAAGTAAGATACAGTATCCTAAAATAATTTTTAATGCTTTTAATCCATTAAACTATTTTTTTAGTTGTACCCAGTGTGTTAGCAAACTGATTATAATTTTACCCTTAATATATTTTTCAGCTCTAAAAATAACTTTAAAATATTTTTTTGTGTTTTTTTAACCCTTTAAAATATTTTTTCAGTTATACCTAGTATTTTAGGAAACTGACTACACTTTTACCATTATTGTATTTTTCTTAGTAGTAACAAGCATCCAAAATTTAGGATACTAATTTATTGATTTCCACCCACTCTAAAATATTTTTTCAGTAGCGTCTAATATTTTAAAGTTATTTTTAGAGCTGAAAAATACATTAAGGGTAAAATTGCAATCAGTCTGCTAACATACTGGGTACAACTAAAAAAATAGTTTAAGGGGTTAAAAGCATTAAAAATTATTTTAGGATACTGCATCTTACTTAAAAAATATTTTAAGATACTAGATATTTCCAAAAAAATACTTCAAAATACTAGAAACTATTTTTTAAAAAAAAATTTAGCCCATCACCAACGGTGTAGTTTTGAAGAAAAGGACGAGCTGCGGACTCGAAGGCTGCGGACTGAAGCTAATTCCGATCATATTAGTTTGATCAAGACTAACGGATTCTAAATATTATGAATGGAGCTGTATAAAATATATAAAAAGATACGCTTGAACAATTGAGCTTTTTTTTTTTTATTATTTGGTCTAGGGTTTTTCTTTTTAGATTTTGAGTGTAAATGGTTTCCCCTCTTTCAGTAATTACAATTCTCAGGATTTGAACTTAGATTCTCCTCTCTTTGAATGTGTGGCCGCTTACTATCTCAATCAACAGGTAATTGAGTTTTATATAATGTGTGTGGGGGCATAAATTCCTAAGCTTTTCAATTTTCTCAAATACTTAGGCCCAAAGCTATAATTTGCAAAATTTAGCTTTGGGAGATATTGAAAAGCTACCAACAGGCTAGGATATACTAGAATGAACTAGTTTTTTATAATGAGACGGATTAAGATTCGAATCTCCGCCGGTAGAAGTGTTTATATTTAATACTCGATAGTGCCTTAAAGAGTATTACCTCTAATAGGAGGATACATATACTTAGCAGTATATATATATATATATATATTGAAAAGCTTGGACCATATAAAAGGTAAATGAGCCATGCGACTTTAGACCCAAGAGCAATAAAAGAGATTAGGCCCATAATAAAATTCCCCTTATTCCCAATTAAAATTTTACTCATGGAAATGGAATAATACCTAGGATATACCCATATAGTCAACTGTGGAATAAAAGCATGATGAAAATAAAAAATTTCCTAAAGTATGCTTTTAATTTGTTATATTTATATGAGGTTTTACTTTAATCCCTTAAATTTATAAAGTATACTTATAGTCCTTAAAACTTAACACTGGTAATGTTATTAATGGAATGGTAAAAAAAAAGTTAATGTTATTAACGGAAAATACTAACTAAGTAAAGTTAAGTAGTGACTAATCAATATTGACCAATAAAGCTTAAATTTTTAAATGAGAAGTATTATTATTTTAATCCAATATGTCACACTTTTAAATTTTTAATTACTATTTCAATTAATTAAAAATGATAAAAAAATTCCTAGGACATTGTATATTGCCTCCTCACTGTTCCCTCCTCCTCCTTACCTCCTCCTCCCTTCATCTTTGTGGGACTCTCCCATCTTGATTCATAAATTTTAGCCGTCCTCTCATTTTAACCTAAAATCAAAACTCGTGTTCCTCTCTCTTGTTTTTCTTCCATCAAGTCTATCAACATTGAAGGCACCTTTCGTATGAGTCCCTAATCTTTTTTGGGGCAATTACAATGAAATCCCATATAAGAGAAAAAATGAAAAAATGATCCTCGAAGTTGTCAGTGTAAGCTCTTCAACTTGTTAATGGACGTTTCTCGACTTATCATTAACAACTTCAGGGACCATTTTTTCATTTTTTCTCTTATGTAGGACTTCATTGTAATTGTCCCATCTTTTTTTTATTCTTCCCAAAAGCAAGACTTGGACGACACTTATATGGATGATGGGTGTGGTCAAAATCAACATCCCCATAACCAAAACTTATCCAATTTTTTCGTCTAAATTTTCTATCGGGAAGGGAATTAGGGCATGTTTGAGTTAGTATCAGAAAAATACGTTTATGTAAGTCAAGATAAAACGTCTCTCATATAGTTATCTTAGGACTTATTTGTTTAAGCGTTTTGTACAGGAAAAACGCACTTATTACGCAAGCCGAGAAAAAACTCCTCTCACATACTTACCTCGTATACCGTGAATCACGAATTATAAGCACATTTTGGACAAAAATAAGCCATTCCAAACGCACACTTATACACTGTAAATCACGTTAAAAAAACAGTTTCTACCGCTAATCCAAACAAAACTTAATAGATAAAGAATTTGCAATGGTAAAGAGATGCTCACGAGTTTGTCCTCCTTCTCTTAAAATTGGGTGCCTACTATTCGTTGCTGGCAAAAATAAAAGGAGAAACAAGATTGGTGAGAAAAGAACATTCTCTAATACTTCATTAGAAGATGGATGGAATTTCTGGATCAAAAAGATGGGGCAATGACAAAAGGAGGAAGAGAGGACTGCAAATACCCTAAGATTTTTTTATTATATTTTAAATAATTAAAATGGAGATTAAAAACCAAACACATAGGATTAAATTAAAATAGAATAAGATCGGTATTGCACAATCACCACTTAACTTTACTTAATTAGTATTTACTGTTAGCAGCATTAATGGTGTTACATTTTAATGATTAAAATTATACTTTATAAACTTAAGGGACTAAAATAAAATTTTGTGTAAACATAAAGTGTTAAAAGGATACTTTAACATAAAAATTTTCTGAAATATAGAAGTAAAAAATTTAAAACATGAAAGATAAAAGAAAAAAATTTAAAATAAATCTCATATTGCAAAGCTTATTACTTTCGAAATTTTTAGTTGGTATAATTTTTTTCAATTGTATACAACATATTTTTAACTTCGTACAAATAACTTTAGGGTTGCAAACAATTAAAAATAATGTTGTATAAAACTGAAAAAAGGTTGCACTTTGTTGAAATCAGGTTGTTTAAGTGTTCTTAAACAAATTTTTAATACATCTGGGTAATAAATTTGGCAATTAGAGATTTTTCAAGCAATTTTTTCATAATAAAAGATAAAAATTTTTATCCGATTTTTTCGGCTTTTTTACCAGTACCCTATATACAATAAAAAAAAAAAACCGAAATGCTATAAGGTGGGAAATATTTACCAATATACTACACCTAAAATTCATCACGCCAAGAAAGATTTTATATTTGTACAGAAATTCATCACGCCAAGAATGATTTCCACTATCTGATGTGATGTTATGATTATTTTTTAATTAAAAAGCAAACTCGTTCTTTGCAAGAACGATTTCACTTTTTCTGATTGGATTGTGAGAGAGAGAGTGAGTGTGGGAGCTATGAGGGGGAGTGTCACTGTGGGAGGAAAAGGGAGGGAGGTAGAGAAAAATACATGACTTTTAAAATTTATTTTTCTCTCAGTTCTACTATCACCAATTTCTCTACATCCCTCTTAGACTCTCACTCGTTGTTGTTAAACTTACAAGTTGATTCTTCGAATTAACCGTTTTTATATTTTTAATTTATAAAATTGTGTAAGTTTGTGCTTAAACTCATGCTAGCCATAAACTTAATTAAACTTGCGAGTTTACACACTAAATTTACTCTTTTTACGTTTTTATCTCATAAAAGTGTGTCATGTTGTTCTTAAAATCGTGTTAATTCTTAAATATGATCAAAATGAGTAAATTAACATGATTTTAAGAACAACATGACACACTTTTATGAGATAAAAACGTAAAAAGAGTAAATTTAGTGTGTAAACTCGCAAGTTTAATTAAGTTTATGGCTAGCATGAGTTTAAGCACAAACTTACACAATTTTATAAATTAAAAATATAAAAACGGTAAATTCTAATAATCAACTTGTGAGTTTAACAATAACGAGTGAAAGTCTAAGAGGGATGTGGAGAAATTGGTGATAGTGGAACTGAAAGAAAAATAAATTTTAAAAGTCATGTATTTTTCTCTATCTCCCTCCCTTTCTTTTGTCTCCATCCCTCCCTTTTCCTCCCACAGTGACACTCCCCCTCATAGCTCCCACTCTCTCTCTCTCTCTCTCTCAATCCAATCAGAAAAAATGAAATCGTTTTTGCAAAGAACGAGTTTGTTTTTTAATTAAAAAATAATCATAACATCACATCAGATAGTGGAAATTGTTCTTGGCGTGATGAATTTCTGTACAAATGTTAAATCATTCTTGGCGTGATGAACTTTAGGTGTAGTATATTAGTAAATATTTTCCACCTTATAGCATTTTGGTATTTTTTTTTTTAAATGGATATAGGGTACGGGTAAAAAAGCCGATTTTTTCTTACCGCACAAAAGTAAAGTAGGCAAAATAATTGCGACCAAAATAGTTGGAAAAACAGCCAACTGGACCGATGAAGTCAAAAGCTTTCACAAGGACTTCTTATGTTCAACCCACTTTACCTATTAAATTCTACCCTGAATTGAACCTCATCATGTAATCAATATAAAGATATGGTTAATTTTTTTTGGTTGAGATATTAATAAAATTAAATAAGTTATTTAATTATTAATATATTATGTATCCTTAGATTATATATCAATTTATAAATTAAGTAAAATAGTTTAAATTTTTTTTAAATAATTTAATTAATTTTCTTAATATCTTAGAAAAAGAGTTTAACTTAAAATAATTCTCATGAAAAAGACATCTTTGGAATTTCCACGTTTCCTAAAAGTCAAAAACAAAAACAAAAAGGATAATAATTGATACAAAACATAATATTTGCAATAACTTTGTTTGTGACTTGTCTTTTTCATTAAGTTTTTTTTTTTGGGGCGGCCATTGAAGATTGAAAAGGCAAGAATGGGAAAGATAAAACAAACAAAGAAGCAATCAATGAAGAAATGAATGTCCTCTAGAAGAATAGCACCTTGGATCCAATTAAACTTTTTAAAGGCCAAATCTTTAGATTTATCAGTAAATCTTCAACATCAATTATCATTAATTAATTAATCCCATATATTACTCTTTTTTGTATTTGATGCCTCCAACGTAAATATCTATAAGAAAAATATTAAAGATTGTGTCACAATTAAACTATCTTATTCATGTCAGGAACGAATTTATATTTTCTTAGGATCAATTAATTACTACAGCTGCTAATTAGGACCATAACTACTAATTTTGTTTTTACCAAACAGAACTACTAATTTTGTGGAAAAAACAAATCTTGCAGCATCAATGCTTTTGGGCAAAACATGCAGATAAACAAGCAGTAAATCACAATAAGTAATATTGACCAAAAAAAAATCACAATAAGTAATGAGTGACCAATAAAAAAAATAATTAAATTGATGAGCATCACTCATTCATTCACTATATTCATTTTATATACATACAAATTTTAATTATTAAATTCCTCTCTGTATGCCTACACATTTTCTATTATCTTATGATGTTATGATGTTTGTCATTGTTCTTAACATTTTCCAATCTCTCTCTCTCTCTCTGCAATTTGCTAAACAGGATTCAATTAAAATAACAAAACATTTTTTTATCAAAAATTAAAATAACAAAACATTAAAGCATGACATGCTTGTCCCTAACCTCAATTTCCGCTAATCCTGGTCATCGCATGGGAGAAAACGAAGAGAAAGAGAAAGGGGTGTAAGTAAATGAAGATTGTTTTGTGAAGTTATTACTAGTAAATGAAAAAAAGAACAAGTCTAGCAGTACTGGGAGCTTTTAAAGAGAGTCAGGATCCAATCCAATTTTAGATCTCAAAATCTTCATCTATGAAATCCTAATTTTAGAACTTTTTTTTTTTGGGTTCTGGGGTTGAAGAAGCAGTTATTATTTTTATTATTATTTGCCCCTGAGATTTTGCTTCAACGTTTTATGGCATCTCCTGGGAATCCAAATCAACACCCACAGCATCATCATCATCAGCAGCAGCAGCAACAACAAACAGGTCAATTTGATTTGCAAAATCTTTTCAAGCCTTCATCTAATCCGTCAAATCCCCAAATCTTAAACTCTTCCCCTTCTTTTCCTGTACCGTCGTCGCCTTCTTCTTCGTCTTCTTCTTATCCTACGCCTTCTTCATCTTCTTATCCTCCACCCGCTGGTATATACCCCTATTATCCTCACTATCTTCCTTACCAGACGAATCTCCAGCAGCAGCAGCAGCAGCAGAAGCAAGAACAACCTCGTATTCTTACTCATCTTCCCCAAATGCATGTACCACCAAGACCTATGTTTCAATCGCCTTCTCCTTCGTCGTCCCCACTAATTCCTTCATCTCCGAATCTTAGTAATAACACCAGTGGGGCCCGATTGATGGCTCTTTTGGGCACACAACAAAACCCTTCTTCTCCTAATCCTGAACCCACACAATCCTCCTCTGTTCTGACAGTTTCTGAATTTGCAATGCCCGCAAATCCGACACTCTTGCCTTCTAGCCCGTCGGCTCCAACGAGGATGCTCAGTAGCAAGCTTCCTAAAGGACGTCATTTGATAGGAGACAATGTTGTCTACGACATTGATGCTCGATTACCAGGAGAGGTTCAACCCCAGCTCGAGGTCACTCCTATTACTAAGTATGGCTCTGATCCTGGGCTTGTGCTTGGCCGTCAAATTGCAGTGAATAGATCTTATATATGCTATGGACTGAAACTTGGTGCAATCCGGGTCCTTAATATTAATACTGCATTAAGATACTTGCTCCGGGGTCACACCCAGGTTGGTTTCTTTAACAAAAACCTTTCTTTGTTTTGTTATTTCCTTGAATTTTTCATTGAGCCAAATCTAGCTTCTTTTGATAGAAAAATTGATGCATCGCCTCAGTAACTCAGGGCGGTACACCCATTTCCCTTTTGAAACATACCAATGCTGTAATAATATGTTTTAAAGTAAGTTTGGATTAATACGAAATTCAGTTTGCTCATAGCAAGTGCTTTAAGGGTCCTGATGACTTTGAGCTTTCCAATTCCTGTTCTGAGAAGTGTATTCTTTTCACTCTAACAGCCTTTTTTCTATCGTACTTGCTGCATTAATTTCCTCTCGGTGTGAGATTAAAAAGAACAAGATTTTGTCTCTTGTTTTTAGATTCGTGAAGAACTTGCATTATTAAATCTCAAATGAATATTGGTTTAAAGTTCTTTTTAATTTTAATGTGAGTTTTTCCCGTTGCTTGTGACTAAGGTAGGAAAGAGTACAAGCTGCAAATAAGCGTTTTTATGGATGTAAATAAATTTAAGTTGTTTCTGTTATCCTTTTTTTATTTTTGGTGTTATCTTCATTTAATTGGTTCAGTTCATGGAGCTATTGATCTCCAGCTCCCCTATATTAGTTAATTGTGTACCTGTGGACTTCTTTTGTGTTATCCCTCATACGACTAGCCTAGGTAGCTTTTTCATCATGTTGGATGTTTTCCTTCTAAATTCATTATCCTTTGAATTTGTTAAGCTCTCCTTGTCTTGTATAAGAAATTCACTGCTGCTACACTCAATTGATACGTGATAATTTTATTTTTTTATACATCACCGTTCATCTATGTAGAGAGTAACAGACATGGCTTTCTTTGCTGAGGACCTTCACCTGCTGGCTAGGTAAATGCACTTCTATGCTTCTTGTTTGCCATTAAAATTGCATTGCACTAGTGTAATTATTTACCCCATTTGAATATGCTATCTAACTCACAGTGCTAGCACTGATGGGAGAATTTTCGTATGGAAGATCAATGAGGGTCCTGATGAGGAAGACAAACCTCAAATTACTGGAAAAGTCATCATAGCCCTTCAAATATTAGGAGCTGGTGAATCAGTTCATCCTCGAGTGTGCTGGCATCCCCACAAACAAGTAATAGCAACTTTGTAGTTGTGATCATTTAGCTTAAATCCTCCTGCCTATATTAATTGATCTAAGTTTTAATTTCTTTGCTGTCCATTTCTTGGAATTGACCAATAGGAGATTCTAATGGTTGCTATTGGAAACCGCATCCTCAAAATTGACGCCATGAAAGTTGGAAAAGGTGAAGCTTTTTCAGTAGAGGAGCCTCTTAAATGTTCCATTGATAAGTTGATTGATGGGGTGCAACTTGTTGGTAAACATGATGGTGATGTCACTGAGTTGTCAATGTGCCAATGGATGAAAAGTCGATTAGCTTCAGCATCAACTGATGGCACGGTTTGCATTCCCCCTCCTTGCCTTGTTCTTTTGCTTTGTATATCTGTCTTCCAATTTTACAGTGTGCGGACCCTGAAAGGATAAACATGTCTGATCCCCTCTTCAGCAACACGGCTTTCCTCCTCTAGGGGAGGAAGTGTTCATGTCATGAACTCACGATATTATCAATTGGATTTTACTTTTGATAAGGTCAATTGTTCCATCAGATATAACAATTTAAACCTATGAATACAGAAGTGTGTGTGAAATAAATTATTTTTTATTTCTTTTTGAACTTATTTTCTGTCAATGGATGGGATAAGTAGTGTATTTTAAGTCTAACTAATTAGTTCATGGCATAAACCTGTAGTTGAATTGTCAGTATGAAGAATCATGTTCAGTTTCACTCTGTCTTTTGCTTATCGATTACTCATTTGTGCTCACAGGTAAAGATATGGGAAGAACGCAAGGCATCACCACTTGCTGTTTTAAGGCCTCACGATGGCAATCCTGTTAATTCTGTGACATTCTTGACTGCTCCTCACCGCCCTGATCACATTGTCCTTATAACAGCGGTATATGCTCCTAGTTTCTCTCATAATTGGAAATATGATATATGATTATAAGCTTCATCTGTGGGTGCTTTTGGACTTTTGCAATGCTGGTTGACCATTTGTTCCTTCTGCTGAAGATGCCATCCAGTGTCACCCGAGCATTTAGATAAAATGATTTATTATTATATATTCCTTTGCTGCAGGGGCCACTAAATCAGGAAGTGAAGATATGGGTCTCTGACAATGAGGAGGGCTGGTTATTGCCTAGTGACTCTGAGTCATGGAACTGTATTCAGACTTTGGATATAAAAAGTGCTTCCGTAGCCAATCCTGAGGATGCTTTCTTTAATCAAGTTGTAGCATTGAACCGTGCTGGTCTATTTCTGCTTGCTAATTCCAAAAAGAATACAATATATGCTGTACACATAGAATATGGACCTAATCCAACTGCTACTCGCATGGATTACATTGCTGAGTTCACGGTCACAATGCCTATATTAAGTCTTACTGGCACTAGTGATAGTTTACCAGATGGAGAACATATTGTACAGATTTATTGCGTCCAGACACAAGCTATTCAACAGTATGCGCTTAATTTGTCTCAATGTTTACCTCCACCCTTGGACAACATTGAACTCGAGAAAACACCGCCCAATAGATCCCGTGCCTTTGATGGATCTACTAATATGGAAGCTGTAAATGTGTCTCAAGTTCATTCTAGCAACTCTGAAGCTGGTCCCATTCCCAGTCTTCCTGTCAGTTTGTCTTCTTCTGATATTTCTGGTTTGCCAGAAGGTTCTGCTTCAGGCTCAGAAACAAAGCAACAAGATGTGCCTTCTTATAATGGTGTTGAACATATCCACAGTAATTCACCTCCTCTTCCTGTGAGTCCAAGATTGTCACGGAAGTTATCTGATTTCAAAAGTCCAACAAATAATATAGAGATTACTTCATCAAGTGCTGATCACAGCAGTGAGCAGACATACTTTGATTGTTCAGCTGAACAGAGAATGGAGTCTGAAAAAGATGGTACACGTGATGTGCCTGCATCAGTTGACAGTTTAAGGAAGAATGATAAACAAAATGAAGCTTCTGTGGCTTCCAATACCTCTACAATGTTCAAACACCCAACCCATTTGGTAACCCCCTCTGAGATATTCTCTACATCTGCTTTATCTTCAGAGAATCTCACTTCTCAAGGTATTAATGTAGCTGAAGCAAAGATTCAAGATGTAGTTGCCCATAGTGATGTGGTAAATGCTGAACTAGAGGTCAAGGTTGCAGGTGAGACAAGTTCAAATCAAGACAAAACCGAGTCTAACAGAGAGAGAGATACTCACACTACTGTTGCTGAGAAAAAAGAGAAGTTATTCTATTCTCAGGCTTCTGACCTGGGCATTCAAATGGCCAGAGAAACTTGTAGCATTGAGGGAGTTTGCCAGGCTGATGACACGAATAATATTGATTCACCTGATCAAACTTGTAACCCTGCTAAGCAAGAAAGTCAAGATATGAATAAGGTTGTAACTGCCAGCCTCAGTGAATCGGAAACCACTGTTGCTGCTTCGCAATCTCCAGCACCATCTGTGAAAGGTAAAAAACAAAGAGGCAAAAATTCTCAAGCATCTGGTTCGTCTTCCCCATCTCCTAGTCCTTTTAACTCAATGGTCTCTTCAAACTATCAAGGTGGCAATTCAGAACGTTCTACCATGGACGTTGTTTTGCCCCAGTTATCAACTATGCAGGAGATGCTAGGCCAGGTGTCAATTCACAATTTTTTCTTTTCTTTTCTTTGTTTTCAAGTTGTCTTTGCTTCTTTCAGCCTTATTGTTGAACCATTTTTGGAGTGTAATATGGATTACATGCATGCTACATGTATAGCCAACGTTAATTGTTTTCAGTATTAATATGTACTGCTCTTATTTCCTCTGGATCAAACCAATTTAATTTTATAAAACATTTCCTTGATGATAAAATTTGATTTTTTTTTTTGGTTTGTCAAATTTTATGGGAGTTTCCTGTAGGCATTTAGTGAAGACAGAATGCACAGCATTTTGCAACCTCAAAATTGATAGACCTATATTTGATGAAATCTGATCCTTTACTTTGATGTCGTGGTTATGCATCATTCATGCCTTTATTCCATTTCAATTAGTCTGGAGCATCCACAAAGTGCACATTATCTCTAACATCTACACTAGCATGATGTATTTTATGATTGTGTGATTTTGTAGCACCATGTAGTTGATGTTGTTTTTAAACTGTTAGGTTCTATCATTATGTGACTTGCCCTTGCAATCCTTGAAAAAAATCCCTAGGGCCCGTTTGGTACGTTGGAATTGATTTTGATGGAGATGGAAATGGAAATGGATATAGAAATAAGTTTTAAAGTATGTTTGGTATGTCATGGAAATGCTATGGAAATGAGACCAAGTATGTATATAAAAAGACAAAAATACCCTTGTTAATTAAAAAAAAAGCCCAAACTTTGCAACCCCTATTTGCAGACAAGAAACAAGATTTCAGCAAGTTCTGGAGATCAATTTCAGGAACCCCCAAACTTTGCAAGCCATTGTCGACCAAGTTCTGGAACCAACAAGAAACAAAAATCAAATTTCAGCAAAATCAGATTTCCACAAGCAGATCTGGAAATCAATGGGTTCTAAGATGTGAAGATGATGAAGCAAAACGTTCAATGTAAAGATGCTCACCGACAGTGGGCTTGCAAATTGCTTATGGTGGGGTACGGAAGATCGTCGGCAGTGGGGTAGAAGAACAGGATGCTGCGCTTTTGAGATTGGAACACTTGAGCATGAAGGAGAACCTTATATCGTAGTGAGAGAAGAGGGTCAAATTTGAAAAGAGGTTTGCTGGAGGCTGCCGTTGCCAGTCACTGGAGGTCGCCGTCAGGTTTTGAGCAGGGATGATGCAACGGAGTAGATTGGGGGAGATAAAAAATGAGGGGTAAAAAAAAAAATTCCATGGAATTTCTCATAATTCCACAGGTTTTTTGATGGAACCCAAAATGAGGCTAATTCCATGTCTTGGCTTCCACATGGAATTTAATTCCATGATCTTTCTTTGTACCAAACAAACTTATATGGTGGAAATGAATTCCATTTCCATATCCACCCCCTCAATTCCTACATACCAAACAGGGCCCTAGTCTTTCCTGGAATTTTTTATAGTAGTCTTTAAGAATTAAGATATCTGGTTTTGTCACTCTTATCTAGATATATCAAAGAATGGCCTGATTGTCTTTGTTTTTTTAATAACCTTTTCTTGTTTTGCAGTTAATAAGCATGCAAAAAGAAATGCAAAAGCAGATGAATGTGATGGTTTCTGTTCCAGTTACCAAGGAAGGCAAAAGGTTAGAAGGATCCTTGGGTAAGAACATGGAGAAAGTTGTCAAGTCTAACTCTGATGCCCTATGGGCTCGATTGCTAGAAGAAAATACAAAGCAAGAGAAGTTAGAGCAGGATCGTGCTCAGCAAACATCGAATTTGATCTCCAATTATGTAAACAAGGATTTATCCACTCAATTGGAGAAAATTATTAAGAAGGAAATATCTTCAATTGGAACAGCTGTTGCTCGTTCAATCAGTCAAATCATCGAGAAAACAATATCATCAACTGTCATGGACTCATTTCAGGTTAAAATAAATATTTTTGTTTGAATGTGAGCATTAAACTAGAGTGTTCTTGTGGTTAGATTGGAATTTTTACGGGAGAGAATTGCTCATTGTGAATGCTCCTAGTTATCCCTTGACAATTTATTCTCTTCAGAGGCAACTATAGAAAATAGTTAATTGTCATGTCAAGGCAAACTTCATCATTTTCATATTAGAATTGAATATTCAATTTAATGAAATATGATTCAGTCCAATGTGGTATATTTCCACTTGAGGTTTTTGATAAAAATAATGTAGGATCACATCTACCTAGCTACTACTTAAATGTTGGTAATTTTGGTTTGCAAGAGTGACATTCTTCTATAAATACTGCAGAAGGGAGTGGGAGACAAGGCACTGAACCAATTGGATAAGTCAGTAAATTCAAAACTTGAGGCTACAGTGGCTAGGCAGATACAAGCACAGTTCCAAACTTCTGGCAAGCAAGCTCTTCAGGTAAGCTCATAATCAACATTGAACGCTATTTTAAAAACGACTCAAATGCGTAATCAACTATATTTTGAAAAGACTTCTTAGCCTATAATCAATATAGGTCAATATTTTCAAAAGATCTCTTCAAAAAAAATTTCTTGTTTTCTATATCCTGTTGTTGATATAGAATAATGGCATCGCATGACCCGTGCCAGTCCTTTACTGGGCGCTGTGTATGGAATTGTTCAAGTGATTGATGACCTACAAAGTTATCAATCTTCTGAGGATATTTCATTAATTTGGACAACTTGTCATACGCATGTTCTCTGTAAAACAAAGGATATTCATGTCAAAACTCTATTGACCTCATGTTGTTTGACACATTTACCATATAGTAGGGATAATAGTATACATGATAGTAAACCAAGCTGTTCTGTGTTTCTGCTTTCTCCTCTCTTATTATGCAACTGACTGCGCAAGGTAACTGTTAGTATAAAGTGCAAACAAATCGCTTAGACGAGATTCTGTTCTCTGTCTGTTGAAACCCAAGCAATACTTGACTCTATTGACACTCTCTTCAACCTCTCCTTTCTTTTCCAATATCTGATATTGACATGCGTCTAGTGGGCTTATATTCTTCATTTCTTTGCTCCTTTATACAATGCGTCAGAACATTTTGATATTTTTGGGTTGTTTAATTTGGATCTTCAATTCCTCAAGGTTTATACAAAGTAAAGAAAATCTCCCTCTCAAGTGGCCATGGTAGATTGTGAGTTCACATTTATTTTGCTTGGTTTTCCTGCCAGTAGCACAGTTGATATTTTAGAGATCAAACCCAAGACTGAACATCCCAACTTCATGAAAAACATGACTTATCAAAATTCAAAAGTACAAATCCAAATCTAAAATCCCATGACCTAGCCAGCAATTCTGACCTAGTGAAACTAGAGAAAAATAGCACAAACTATTGATAACTGTAGATGCTGTTTATAGGGCGATCTTTGGATTAGATTCTGCCTGAAATCCAAACTCCATCCAAAACTAGTGCTGTGCACCCTCAGACTTCAATTTAGAATATAGAATGAAAGTCTAGCCGAATCAGGTCTGGAGAGAAATTGTTTGTAGGTCCTATGAGATTGAAGTGTTGGCGACAAACATCAAGTAAGGCCTGATAGTATTATTATGCATGAAGCATGCTTTATGATGATGAACTATTTAAAATAAGGATCCCAAACTATTAATGTCAGCCTGTAATCCTTAACATTTACAATCATATAGTATATAATATCCAATGTAATTCAATACAGCTTGGTTTAGAGACTCCCCTAGAGCCTTAAGTTTTGCAATTTTTTTAGTTTGTTCATGCTTAGTATTTGGACCATTGCAACTTCACATGACTTGGTTTATTGCCTTGTCAAGACAACATTTGAAAATAAGGCCTGTTTGAATTCTGAATTAATACCAAAGGCTACGGAACTTGCAGCTTTCTTTCAATGTCCGAAAGCTGTATCATTTTGGGTTCTTCAATTTGTTAATTTTCTATCCTCCTCAAATTACCAAAATATATTGTTACAAGCTGTGTTTGTATGCAACAATCGCTTAGAATTTGGTCTCGTGCTGGACCATTTGTCTGCTCTATTTTTGCAGGCATGAATGGTCTGGAACTAATTACCTGTTTGTGTAGTTGTGGTTAATTAATTGTTTTGGTGTTTCAATTTGTAGGAAGCACTCAAATCTAGTCTGGAAGCTTCAATAATTCCTGCATTTGAGATGTCATGCAAAGCTATGTTTGAGCAAATTGATGTGGCATTTCAGAATGGACTTGTGAAGCACACTACTGCTATTCAACAGCAGTATGATTCTACTCATTCTCCTCTAGTCATGACTTTAAGGGTATGTGCGGTGAGCCTATTTTGGAGAACAAACATAAGTGTAGCCTTTAGATAAGAGACAGAAGAACTCCATGGCTGGTGTTTGAAGTCTCATACGTCTGATTCCTCATGCTTGAGTACTCAATTTGTAATTTCACCCTTTCACAGGATACAATCAATTCGGCATCTTCAATTAGTAAAACTTTGAGTGGACAACTGGCTGATGGCCTACATAAACTATCAGAAATTGCAGCTACCTCCAAAGTGGCAGATACCTCAGTAACAAATATCAGCAATGGTTTGCATGAGATTGTACGTTTGTGTTTGTGATCCCCTTTTACTCTTATTTTTAACAATTTGTGTTCTTGCTGTTTTTCACTGCAAAACCACTTTTATATGACAGACAGAGGATCCAACCAAAGAACTCTCAAGGTTGATAAGTGAAAGAAAATTTGAGGAAGCATTCACCAGCGCTCTTCTTAGAAGTGATGTTTCAATAGTTTCTTGGTTGTGCTCTCAGGTATGGCTGCAATTGGTGTGAATAATTATTCTGAAGAAATAATAAAATTGAATCAAGCATAAAAATGGAGAAGGAGGAGGTTGTTTATGTTATCTTTAGTTTACTGAAGGACATTTATAAATGCTTGCTATCATATTCACTGGGATTAATTTTAAAAAAAAAAAAAAAAATCAGCTCCTTATATTTAGGTCTTCCAAGTCGGTGCCGTTAACGTCTGCTTTCATACCTCCTTAATTAGGTTGATTTGGCTGATATATTGTCGATGGTGCCACTGCCATTAAGCCAAGGAGTTCTTCTGTCTCTTCTCCAGCAACTATCATGTGACCTCAATGCAGAGTCACCCAGAAAATTGTTATGGATGACCGATGTGGCTGCCGCCATAAACCCGGCAGATCTTTCAATCGCGGTGCATGTGAGGCCAATTTTGGACCAAGTGTCCCGGACACTGGGCCATCATCGGACCTTACCAACTACTTCTTCATCAGAAGCAAGCACAATTCGCCTGCTTATGCATGTCATCAACTCTGTGTTAATGAGCTGTAAATGAACTTCACCTTGTATTTTATCATCTGTGCAGAAAATGGAAGCCTCGACTTTGGTTTGTATAGAAATCCAGATAGTTCAGTTGATGAGGTGAACTATTTATGTAGCTAGTTGTCTTGTACAATTGATTATTTGTGTGAAATAGCCTCATTTCTGTCTGTTGTACTTTACATCTGAGATAAAGTCCTCCTCAAATTGAATCTCTCTTGCATTTTTGTTACCAAAACGCCCACTTGAATAGAACAGTGCGATCCTTCATCCAAGTTGATAAACTATCACACTCGTTAGAATCTTGATTCCTTTGTTATAGTGATGGAATTGAGAGGATTTTCAATTTACTTTTTGGAACGGCAATTGGAGCCTTCAAAAATAATTTTTTAATCGTGATTTATGGTGTAGGAGGTAAGTATGGGTCTGGAGTTTTGTTTTGGTTTACGTGAATAAGTGCTTTTGGGATGACTTTCACAAAATAATTAAGATATAAGACGTGGACTAAATTTAATTCAAATATTGAGTGTTATTCTGGCTCTAATTAAGTTTTTATTTTTCAATCAATATGGGTTGGTCGAGGTGGTAGGTATCTTGATCTCTAGGTATAAAACAAAAATCCCTTGCTAGGAGACTCTTACCCCTTTTAAGGAATCTCAGTCGGGTTGAGCTAAATTAGCCGGGTTCTTGGTAATAGGATTTAGATACAGTTGATTCCATCGTAATCGAAAAGGAAGTTTTCATTTTTCAATCACTTCTCTCGTTTCTATGCGCCGCCTTTGAGTGAGTAACATGATAATTCTTAGAAGTATTTTTATAAGTTGTCATCAATATTAAATCATCAAATCAATCTTGTTAATTTCTTGGTACGGTACAATAAATAATTTCACAAATGGCCATTCTTATCTTCATCTATTTGCATTTTAAAACTACACACAGAATCTTATTCCTGCAAGTAATAGTTGTCATTATCACAAGTATCCAACCAAGTTCTGTATAAAATACTGAATGTGGAGCTGATTGTTGTCAATAAGATGCTCTTTTTAATTCAAAAAGATCTGGTTGGTTCTGTGATGGTGATCTTTGTGAGCACTAAAAAGTGGAACTGGCTTCGGTCCTTTTCTCTCAAAGAAAAGGACCGTTCTTTTCTTTTTATAGGTCGTCTGATTGATATCTCAACGATTCAGATTTAATATATTACTCCCTCCGGTCCTAATTATAAGATAAAGTTGACTTTTTTGGAGAAATTAAGGAAGCTAATTAAATCACTTTAGAGTATTTATATTTTTAGAATTCTTATGTTATATATCAGTTTATTAGTCAAATTAATTAGTTTGAATAAAAAAATAAAAAAAAATATTCTAAAGTGATTTAATTGGCTTCCTTAATTTCTCCAAAAAAGTCAACTTTGTCTTATAATTAGGACCGGAGGGAGTATTATAATAATATTTTTAATATATTAATATAATAATAATATTTTTATAATATATTAAATCTGAACTGTTAATATCTCAATCGGACGGCCTATAACAAGAAAAGGATAGTCCTTTTCTTTGAGAGAAAAGGATCGAAACCAATACCCTAAAAATTTTGGTCTTAAAGTGAAATTTTGGTGAGAGGATTGTGCACTTCTCTGCTGGCCGGATATGGTGCTTTTTTTTAGGGTACCAATATTTTGCACTTTGCTCCTATCATATTGATGTTCTGCATAATCTTTTGCCATATTGTTGAAATTCTCTAAATATTCTGGCTGATAGGACATTAAAATTATTAAAAAAATTCTCAACTCTTGTGCATAAGCAAACCTACATAACAAGAGAGGTTTATCGCTTGCCCATTATCTTTTGAAAAGAAATTAGCCTCTGTTGTCAATGAAAAATAGTTCTGATCTTTTAAATAAAAGATTGATTAATACTAAGTTAAAAGGATAAATATTTAGTAGGAGTCACTAATGCTTTATACGTATATTATATATATATATATATATATATAATTATTGGGAAATTTTCATATTAAATAATAAACCAATTTGATATTCTTCAACTAACATGTCTTACTTGGAGTGTGAGAAGGATACACACTTATCAAAGCTTGAAAGGTCATTTGTTAAAAAAGGGGCAGGGCAGGGTAGTGTGTTATATTTAGTTAGTAAATTAACATATTAATTATTGACAATGAAATAGTTTTGTGATTTTAAAAATTCATATATTCATTAGGTTTATGATATGAGGGTAAAAAGTACACTCTTCTCCTTTTTTTAAGGGGAGAATATTAACTCATATCAATTATGTTAAATAGAAAAGGCGAGGAATCAAATTGAACCCTTTTTTTTTTTTGCCATCAAATCCAACCATTTATATAAATAAAAAAATCATTTATTATTCTCACTAACCTATTTAGCTATCCGTACAAGATATTTCCTTTGTTCTAAACATATTCTCTGAGAGTTTTGGTTTAATATTAAATATAAGGTTGCATTCTCTTTTGTCTCTCATTAAATTTTTCTTTCTCACGAAACCTCTATTTATTGGAGAATTTTTATCTCTGCCTACTAAATTTTAATAATTAAATGATAGGGATATTTTTGGAATAGTGCCAGTGTGCCACAAATTCTTTACATATCAAATATACAAATTGTCAATTTACCTACTTTTTCTTTTTAATTTTATGAATTAGTTAATAGAAACTTGTATTGAAAACAGGAGAAGGAGGCAGTAAAAAGTTGAAGCAAGTGTTAGGTTGAAAAAAGAAAAATTGTTAAAAAAAATCCCCAATTGTGAAATTTATGATTCAAAGATACTTGAAATTTATTTAAAAACTTAGATGCAACCTATATTGACAATTATTATTAACTATGTGCGGAATAATGACAAAATCCCCAAAGAAATAAGAAAATATTTGGTTCGAGTCGTATCCGAGGACACTCTCCTTAAAGGATATTCCGCAGCCAAGTTAATAGGAAGCGGCATTTCTCTAGGATTAAAAGAACATTTCCTGTAAGAATACAGGGCGACAAAACTAGTGGGAGATAAAATAATTCAAAGAGAAATTACGGAGGCTTCTATTTCTATTCTCTAAATAATATCACAATTTGGGTATTTATAGACACTGAATCGATACCTTAAAATGGTGCCTCTCAAAGACTACACCTCTTCAATTAAAATGTCATAACTATCTGTTAATTTCATGAACCAACACAAATCCTTTAATTCATAAGACCATGACTTCTCAAAATATATTTCTTTATTTAAACATATTTCATAATATTGGAGAGACTCTCTCTTTGACATACCTATATACAATATTTACAACACGAAAGACATTACACATTGTTGAAGATATGTGCATCCACAGGAGATTAGTATCTTTGGGAAATAAATTTTGCAATAACAAAATTTTCAACAATTATTTCAAAAAAAAATTACAATGAAGTTTTAAGAAAGAAATTTAATTAATTAAAACTAAAATAATAACTGAAAAACATACAATAATAAGTGTCAGTGCAAGAAATAATAATAAACTTATACTCCTTATTTGTCATTGAGACTTCTTGATAATTAAGTCCCTCCCTTAAAAACTCATTATAATTCTCTCGAAAAAAATGCAAATGTTGGGTAATTTAATAGTAGTTTTTAAAAGAATGATAATAAGAAATTGGTGACATAAATATGAGGGGAAAGCTTAAAAATGAAAAGCGCGCCATGAATTAGCGGTCTATGATTAACCCAAATTAGGAACGTAAAAGAAGGAACCAAACGCCTCTCCCAGATCGGATTGCTGGTTGGTTTCATTATAGGGCCCTACGCGAAAAGGATGAAAGGCGTGCGATGTGAGATCAGAGAGAGAGAGAGAGAGAGAGAAAGTGATGAGAGAGACCTCTATGTGTTTGTGTGTGTGATCAGCGTGATTTGAATGATTTCCGGTTTCCATTGCCGTTTTAAGCTTTAAAAATTGCGTAGCGTGTGTGCAAAGCTCACTATTCCTAATCATTCTTCTCTCCAAAACCTCTCTTCTTCTTCTTCTTCTTATACGAACAATAACTCAATCCCTTCGCTTCAACCAATTCTTCTTCTCAGGTACCGATCTCTGTTTATCAATTGCTTTCCCGATCGTAATGATTCTGATATGAAGAAGTTTCGAAACCGATCGTTTCTATATTCATTCAAGTTATGTGTGTTGTATGCGTTTCTTGTGGGAATTTTTGTGGACATGGCGGTTTGATCCAGTCTGGGAGGATGAATTTGGAATAAAATGTGGTATTCATAATGCAAACTTTGATGCCTTCCTTTCAGCTTTTGCTTTGGTATTTGCATCTGCGTAACGTGTCTTGGGAGTGTGTCAAATTTCTTCTTTTAATTTCTTTCTCAGATGTAGTTTGATTCAATTATTCTTTTTGTCTGGGCCTACTAGTTTGATTCAATTCAATATCCGAGATTGACGAAATATGCCTTCTTTTTCCCTGTACTACTAGTTTGATTAAATTATACATTGAATTATACGAAAGCTACACAAATATCCTCTTTATATTTTGTTAATTACCTTTAAAAACAAGTACGCACATGTTTCTCTTGAAACTATAGAGTAAATTATATATTCTGTGAGTTTTACTAAAATTGCCTTGCGTTTTCTTTTCTTTGTGATGAAATTTTAATCCAATTAAAAAATTACGAAATTCAGTCTTTGATTTAGAAAAAGTTTGTATAAAATTTAAAATCAAATGAAAGATTTGGATTGTAAGGAAGTAAGAATTCAGAAACGTAGATGGGTGTTAAGCAACTTACAAAGTCTTAAAAAAAAGAAAAAATTGCTAATAAGTCTTTTAAAGATGATGCCTTGGCCAATGGCAATTGGGCTTGTAGTGCATGTAAGTTTTCTCCATGAGTGGAAGGTTACGAGTTCAATTCCACTTGTATCTTTAATTAAAAAATATAGATGATGCTTGGCATTACTATAACTTTGATGAGTTTTTATTTTATTTTATTACTTGTATGGCTTTTGCCTTTGATTATTGTGGAAGTGCATAGTTGTATAAAAGAACAATCCTTCTAATTTACAGACATACAATACAGAAAAAGGCTATCTGGGCATTCATAAATGGAGAAGGAGAAGATGAAGAGAGCGAGAGAAAGAGATGATGAAACCGAGCCTCGATCTCTTGATAGTGCAAAGAAGAGAGCTCTGTATGGCATAAACCTGGCGAGGGAGAATCAACAGAAAGAAGTAGAATCAACAGAAAAGGCTTCTTCTTCAAAGACACCACAACAACAACCTTGGGATTCCCACTTAGCATTAGGGGTATTTGATTTCCCATGGCTTAAAGATGGTGTCATGTCCAAAACAGAAGACAATTATTTTTTGGATTTTGAGGACAAATTCTCATCATCTCTAGAAAATCAACATGGTATTCATTTCTCAGAAGCTTACTGTTACTGTGAAACTCCAGAGACATCAAAGATGGTGATGGAGACTGTTTGGCAGCCATTTGAGAGTGATAATGGGTTGGAGATTAAAGCAGAGGATGTTGATTGCATTTGGAGCTCTCTCGTCAATAAGAACAACCATGAGGGGAAGATTTTGATGTAAGTTGTTTCTTCTTCCTGTCTTCTGCTACAATCTCTGATGGAGTTTATTATTACAAGATGTCAAATCTGGGTTAGGTGTATAGTGTTTAATATGATTTCCATATATACATATTTCCTTCCTTTCGTTTCTTTTCTTTTTTGCCCTCTCCATTTGGGTATGCAATCACCAATTTTGTTACAATTTTTCTTGATTGTTCAAATAAATCTGGAATGGAAATTTATGTTGATCAGTTGAAAATTATGGTAATGAATCGGTGAAACTTCAAGCTATTGCCGCTATCAGTGAAATTCTGCCGTTGTTTCTGCAACTCGTATACTTGAAATTTTTTTGCCTTAACATTCATTCAGGCCCTGTTTATTACAATTATAGATTAAGCTAATTATAAACAGAGGTTTAACCAGTAAATGTATCATAAATAGATCTCATCAAAGGATGTATCCGTCCAACATGTATTCCACACACACACACGTCCATGATTATGTTGATATATCTACTGTAACTTTTCCCCCAATATTTTAATCTAGAAATCCTAATTTTTTCCCCCAAGCTTTGTAAACTTGGGAATAGGAAACTTCATCATATATTGAATATTGAAGCTCAAGTTTGAGCATCAACGTAATACACAATAATTAGCCATGTTGCTGGTATTTATAACAAGTCCTAATCATAAATTATTAGTATGCCCAACAGAAATAAGGTAGTGTGTGTGTTTAAATAGACAAGGTCTGTTAAAGAATAACGAAGATGAATGACATTTTATTGCATCTCTTTTTGTATTTTAAATTATCTGTTTATTATGTGGTTGGAGTGTCTGTGTGACAAGTTGCCAACAAAAGTCCTGTATTAATGAGTAAGTGGATGTTTGGACAAAGAATTTATTCTGCAATTCAGACAATGGATTCTTGTGTCATGTTGAGAAATGGTTTAAGAGGTATAGACCAGAACACAATGACAGAACAAAAAATTTAGGGAAATGACAGCTAGGTCCCAAGGTAACCAAAAAATACTAAAAAAGTCCCTTTGAAAAGTCAATGATCAGAAAAATCCTTAGGGACTTTTTTGACATAAATTCTCAATGTCCATTTATCAAATTACCCCCCAAGCAATTTAACCACTGTAATTGGTTACAACATATTATGCTATATTTACAACATAGTCAGTTACATTTACAACATGTTATAATATATTTAATGAGTTGTAAACGTAACTGAAGAGGTTGTAACACAATCACACATTTTATATACATGTTGTAAACGTAACTGATTATGTTGTTAATATGACTTACGATGTTGTAAACATAGCAAAACATATTGTAACCAATGATAGTGATTAAATTGCTTGAGCTTATTTTGGTAAATGAACATTAGGAATTCATGTCAGAAAAGTCCCTGAGAACTTTTCTGACCATTGACTTTTTAAAGGGATTTTTTTAATATTTTTTTTCCTGTATTTTGGGACCTAGCTGTCATTTTCCCAAAAATTTAAAGTGTTCATATATAATTTAAATTTAAATTTTCTTAAATACTGTATCTTGTTCAATGTGTCTGACAACATGTGGGATCAATATCTAGTAAGTGTGTTCAGTTTGGTGGATCTTATAAACTTCTTCTGATTCAATTGATTAAGTTGCATGATTCTCTTACAAAATCCAGCTCTCTTTCTCTCTCTCATTATTACTTAGGAGAGAATCTTCTCCCGTTTGAACTGCTCAATTTTTTTTATTTTTTTGGTAATATAAAGAATAAACTCCTTAGCAAGCCCATGATTTAATGGGCTTTCCAATTTGACCTGCCATCAATTGGGCCTCAAAATGAAAATATGTTTAAAAGCATGAATTACAGGTTGTCCCAAAAAAAAAAATGAATTACAGGTAAACTACATGCGTGACCAAATCACACTCATTGACACAGCTATCTTTGAATTTTGGGTTTCTTCTATGAGGAGGACAGAATTTGTCCCTTTTTTACTTCTCTTTCAAGTTTCATTATTAAATTTATGAGGAATATTTGTTTGTTGGTTTATTTAACTACAAATTTTCCCTAAATCCTGTTACAACCTTACAAGTATTCAACCGTGTTTTTTGATTTTTGATTGTTTCGTACAAGAAAACTTTAGGTATTCAAACACGTGAAACTTATTTTTTTCAGATGTTCAGGTACGAAAATCACAAAATTAATTTTTTGTAATATGACTCAAATGGTTAAACACACACACTCTCTCTCTAGAACACTTTTTTTTTTTCAATTGAGAAAATTAGTTAAAAGTACCTGTTTAAAAATTTTATCAATCAAATAGATTTGAATTTGAGTGGTTGCAATCATCTTCAGTGCAACTCTTTTTCACTTATGTACAACCTATTTTCGGTTATATGTAGATGATTGGGAGAATTGTTAAAAAAGATCTCATGGACAACTTATTTACTAAATGGGACCTGAGAAGATATCTTGCACATGGAGGGAAGATATCTGCACACGGAGGGAAGATTTCTGCACATATAGGGAAGATTTTTGCACACGTATAGGGAAGAATTTTGCATACAGGGAAGATCATCTGTACACCAGAAAAGATATTCTGCACACGTGGAAGATTATCTGCACGCGAAGGTCCCATTTGGCAAATAAATTACCAATGAGGGATTTTTTCACAATTTTCCCTAAATGATTTCTATTTTAAAGACTTTTCCCACATAGTTAAAGACAAATTACTTATAATTAAAAAAGAGTTACAACTATTAAAAATGAATGGCAATAGGTCATTTTCACCAGTAAAATTTCTAACAAATGTTTTTGACGAATTTTCCCATTTAAATTTTTAACACGTTCCAAAGGGTGGGTTACCAATCACCATGTTATAATGTCTTAACACGTTATCTCTCTTTCCCTTTCGTAACCAAACGTAAAATGTTACAATGTTTTCAGAAATAGCATGATAGGTTAAACCAAAAAAAAAAAAAAAAATTGTTCCATTATTATACGTTGAAAGCCAATGGATGTTACTGATGATATAAGATTATTTATTTTTTGCTAAATTTTGCTATAGTGATGTGAACATGACATCTGCTTCTAATTTTTTTAATGAATTTTATATCTAGCTAGTAAACATCTGCGTAGAAGTAGCTCAAAAGCTAAAAGATGGCGAGTATTATAGTAATATAAAAAAAAAGGTAATTTTACTTTTATATAAATCAGAATAGAAGAAACTTGAAGAAAAGTTAATTCTGGCTGTTGCCCTATCAATATGGACAAGGAATGAGGTAAAATGAAGATGAAATGCATTAAATTGAGTAGATAAAATAATGGATATGACCCCTAATTTTTAAATGGCGATGCTTTCAAAGTTAGTTCCGATTTTCTATTCTTAAATTGAAGTGTAGAACATCCATAACATTCATAAGGGACAGATAAATTTTTAAGGAAGAAATTCTACTTTTAATTATATTCTAATATTGAAAAATTTAAATCACAAATTAGTAATTCATTTCGTAGACGTACTTTTATAAAATAGCTTGGATTGTTTTTGTGATCCTGTGTCCCAAATTCACATTTGCCCTCAATCAAAGTGTATGTGTTTTTTTTTTTTGTTTACTCCTCCGATATCCCATCCCTTTTGGAGGTAGATTAATCCGGAGTTGCCCTCGGTACAAAAGGACTTCTCAATAATTAAATTCGGGTCCTTGAGGCAAATGACGGAAGAGGCACTTTGACTCCCCCTCTCAAACCATCCGAGCCACATCCTTGACAAAAGTGTGTGTGTGTGTTTTTTTTTTTTTTGCCAAATTAAAAGTGTTTCATTACGTACATGTATGTTATCAATAAAAGGTGAATGCATTTGTCTTTGTCATATGAACGATTTTAAAGATGATTCAAAGCTATAAATATAGAGATAATTAAATGTGGGGCCAATGTTTATTGATTTGATCATTAAACAAATGAGAAAGAGTTGGAGTAGATTCGTTGACTTGATTGACGGCAAAAAATATTCATTGATTTGCTTGATAGGCAAGTATTAGTACATCTTTCCATATTCGAAGAATAAAAAATTATTTACTCTTTTTACGGGAGAATTAACCATCATAATTAAATTAACAAGATTTGTCTTGATCCGACCCAACAAATTGAACTGATTATTCCAGATTAGACGGGAGAGGGTTCCAGAAGTGTATTGGACTCCACCACTTCAGAATTGATGGCTATCAAAACAGGGTTGGAGGTTCGGTAAAGTTCTCATTTTTTCCGATTCATGGGATGCTTTTAGTGCTCGTTTGGAAGAGTTTATTTTTGGGTAATAAGTGTTTATAATTCGTGATTCACGGTATACGAAGTAAGTATGTGAGAAGAGTTTTTTCTCGGCTTGCGTAATAAGTGCGTTTTGACTGTTCAAAACACTGAAACAAACACAGCCTTAATCCTTCTCAAGCGTGATTATTCCTTATCCCATCCTCTGAGACCGGTTATCTCTGAAGTTTGAGATAAGGTTTGTTTAAGATAATTTATTTTTTATTTATAAGTGCTTATAAATCGTGATTTATGGTAAATGAAGTAAGTATGTGAGAGGAGTTTTATCTCGACTTAAATAAGCATTTATTTTCCAAAAAAAAAAATTATTTCAAATATGGGTGTGTTTGAAACAGCGATAGATAATTGGATTTGTTTCAATTTGACTTGTTGTAATATTACTTTTGGTAAAAGCTAAATTGTGTAATGTGATTTATGTTTGGATTGGCGATTGTCAATTGAGCTTTTACAAAAATAAAAACTTGTTTGGATTGGCTTAATCATAAGGGCTTTTGTGATAATGGTAAGAGAGAGTGGGTGAAAAAATATTTAAAAAAACAAGTAAATATTTAAAAATTACTTTAAAATATTAGGTGCTACTGGAAAAATATTTTAGAGTGGGTGAACATCAATAAATCAGTATTATAAGTTTTGGGTGCTCTTTACTACTAAAAAAAATATATTAAAGGTAAAATTGTAATCAGTTTCCTAAGACTGGGTACAACTGAAAAATTATTTTAAAGAGTTAAAAGCACCAAAAAAATATTTTAAAGTAATTTTTGGAGCTGAAAAAGTACATTAAAGGTAAAATTGTAATAAGTCTGATAACACACTGGATATAGCTGAAAAAATATTTTAAGGGGCTAAAAACACCAAAAAAATATTTTTTGAGTGGGTACAACTAGAAAGTGAGTAAAATTACAATCGGTCTGATAACACACTAGATAGTGGGTATAACTAGAAAAATATTTTAAGGGGTTAAAAACACTCAAAAAATATTTTTTGATACTACATACTATTTAAAAAACATTTTATGAGAAAAATCAATATCATATAACTAATTTCCAGACAACCTAATCTAGCATAAAATGCCATTAACTTTTAACAAAAGCTCCATTATCTAACTTCTCCCAATTGAGTTTTTACCAATTGGGCTTTGGCAAAAGCTCAATAGCAAATAGGCCTCCCCAAACACTAAAAAAAAATGCTTGCTGCCAATTGGGCTTTTAACTCCCCCAATTGGGCTTATTGGCCTCCCCAAACACACCCAAAGCTATAGTCTCATTGATAATTGTTGCATTACACATGTCGAGCTAGGATTCGTGCAGATTTTTTAGTGAGAGATAGACATCGAGACATAGTTTGTGTTTGGAAAAGTGATTGAAATGTTTAAAAATAGTTTTTTAATCATGATTTACGGTATACGAAGTAAATATGTTAGAAGAATTTTGTTTCGACTTACTTTAAAAGTAGCTTAAATGCCATCTAAACGCCTATCCAAACACTCACACACTTGGTATAGTGTTATTGGAGCATATACCTAGCGGTTGTCTAAAAATGTACTTGCAAGATAGGCAAGGATTATCTTTGATTTCTAGGCGTTTTACCTGGACGTATTTATATATCAAGCCCCGGCTTGCCATTCTAGCTCCAAAAAAAAAAAAAAAAGATTAGATGGGAGAGGAGTCTCTTTATTTCTCTTGTCATCCACTTCCCTCCAGTTCTTTATTCTCATGGTTAGATTAACTCTGAATGATTGAGATTCAATATCTTATAAAAATATTATTATAATATTAAATAAAAAAAATGTATATAAATAAATTTAAATTATTAAAATTTGATATAACTAGTTTATATCTTTACACTTTTATTAAAGTATTCTATGTATAATTTTTAATTTTTATACGATATTGAATCTCAACCATTTAGAGTTAATCTAATGGTGAAAATAAAGAAGTGGAGAAAAGTGGACGGTAAGGGAAATGAAGAGACCCCTCTCCCATATTAGATTAAGCACCAAACCAAACCAAAAATAGGGAATGGAGTCTCTCCACTTCCTCTCCACTTAATGTTTCTACTATTGGATCATGTTTTAATAGGTGTGATTTAATACTATGTATTAGCGTTATAATATTAAATATAATCAAAATCTACAATTAAATTTCACCCATTAAAACATGATCTAATAATTAAGACACTGAGTGGAGGGGAAATAGAGAGGGGAGTTAGTGGAGAGACCCCTTTCTTCCAAAAATACGGCACTCGAACATTGATAATACAAGCTCACTCTAGTATATGAATAGAAGTAAATAGAGTTATGCAAAGTATGATGTACCTCGTGTTTAAAACCCTAATGGAGTGCTGCATAGGCATCTCTGCTAGGGTTTCCACCTTTCCCTCATTCTTAAGGATTTCTTCTCCTCTTTCAGTGGGAGCCTTTGTCCTCTTATCAGAGGTGTGGTCCTTGGCCCTTTTCCCCCTTGGTTTTATCGGCGAGAGTGCGTTATTTGTTTGGTTGTGTGGATGGTTTTGGCCAGGGGAGTCGGCCAACTCATGAAGCAGTGATAATGGGTTGGGTTTCAAACTAATCGGAGATAGTGAGGTGGTCTCTCAAAGATGGACACAAGAGAGCCAGCCGATTGGGGATGGATTTCGAGAGCAAAGGTTATGGGGGCGAGTTCATTGGTGTGACTGAGGCGTCAATTGGGAAGATGAATCTCTAATGGGTGCCACTAGGTTTAGAGGAAACTGATTTAGATTGGAATCTGCAGGTCCTTTGATCGTACTCTCCATTGATGAAGACAGATGGTTGGTTCATCTACTTGCCTTGTCCCTTGTTTAGAGATGTGATGTTCTCCTCAAGAATCTTTCTCTTAAAGGATTTTGATTTGGAACCACTCTTTGTGGATGGATTCCTATTGAAGCAAATTTGGTAACTACTTAGTTTGTCAAAGCTTTATTGAATGGTCTTGCCCGATTGATTGAGTTTAGTGACCTCCTCTTTATCTGTGATGACAAAGGGCGTGCAAGGAGTTTTAGTTGGATCTTGGTTGTTGTTTTCTTTCTTTCTTTCATGGTGTTTTATGATTATTGTCTTCTCTTGTTTTATGTTTTACTGTCGTTGTTTCAGTTGTTTTCCTATTCCTAATTGTTTTCACTTTGATGTAAGCTCTAGTAATGTTTATGGTTCAATGAAATTTCCTTGTTAGCAAAAAAAAGAAAAAAAAGAAGTAGAGCTATTTGACTCAACTGACACCAAATACTTCCTTAAATTTTAACCTAAAATGTTATAAGTTCAACCCTCTATGAATATAATGGGTATGAAATTTCCCCCTACAATTGGATAGTGTCAATATGTTGTTGAATATTAGTGACAACACACATCTCAATAAGTAATAACTTTAATTTATCAAATAACAAAACAATTAAAGTAGCGACAACTAATGATAATTTTACTCTAAAATTTAATCCCATACTAGTACCGAATTTCACGATGATCTGGTCATTTCAACATCATGGGAACTATAGATATAGGGGGTATTTTTATGATCGTTTCTCTAATACTTATATATATATATATATATATATATTGCCGTGACTAATACTTATATAATATTAAAAAAATAAAAAATTTAATACATATTGTAGCCCCCAAAATTTAAAAAACATGGAACTGCCACAAAATTTTAAAACAGGATAATTTTAGAAACTTTTTTTAAAAAAAATGAAAACCAGATAAGGTTTGGGTGTCGATTATGCGTAGGGAAGATATTAGGTATCCCACAGCACCTATTCATAAGAATAGTTACCTTAAGTTAATTATTTAAAAATGAATATGACCTTTAATTTTATTATAATTACCAAAGAAGAAAAGAAATTAAGAAAATATTTAGAAAAAAATAAGAACTTAATAAAGAAAAATTTATTTTTTTATAAAGTTGGACTTAATCTAAGAATAAAGTCTAGGGCCTATGTATCTTTTAGAGGGATTAAAGCCCACATAGTTCGAGGGTAAAATGCGTATCACTTTGTTTGTGTTTTTTAATGAAAAAGTTTTTTTAATATATTGGAGAAAATGATTTTTTTGCTTGGTATTTTTTATTTTATAAAAACAACTCTTCTGTTTTTTATTGAATAAAAGAAAGGTTTTTGGAAGGCTCTTGGATTAAACTTCATGAGGAGATTCCCATAATCTCATATTGAAGAATAATCTATTTTTACTTGAGGATGCTCTAAAAACCTCACACCATATAAATCCCTTTTAAAATCAATTTCATTTGTTTGGATAAAAAGAGAAGCTTTCTTCTTTACTATTTTCATTTATGAAAATGGGTTAGAATAATTTTTCGTTTTCCTTTCTATAAAGAAAACTTAGGTTAGGGGGAGAGATGAAAATAACATATAAGTAATACACATCCAAATAGTGAAAATAAGTGGTAAAAGCAAATCATCACATGTCAAGTCAATAGATGAAGGATGCGTACCTTCTTTGTGATCTAAGTAATACACAAATATAATTGGGCATATTCTAGCAATATCAACAAGCATAGAGTAGTATAAATATTGTTGGGGTGGTGGAATGAAAGAAATAAAAAAAAAAGAAAAAAAAGAAAAGAGGGATGAGTGGTATAATCCAAGGTATTAAAACCCGGACCGGGTATTGAATCGATCGGAGTATTGGGTTAAGGGTCAGTGGGTCAAATTGGGGCCAAACTGGAGCTAAACCGGGACCAAACCGGTGAGTAATTGAAAATTTTAAGCTTATAGTATGAAATTCTAAAGGAAAAAGTAAAAAAATTTTTTTTAAAAAAATTGGGACCCGGAATGGGAACCGGACCTGTCTAATGACCGGTTCGGTGAGTTCTGGGCCGGATCGGCCGATCCGATCTGGGTCTGAGAACCTTGGTATAATCACATGAAACTGAAAAGATTAAATAGAAAAAAATAACCAAAAAAAAAAAAGAATAGAAAGGAAAAATATAAGGAGAAAAAGAAGTGAAAATAAAAATAAGATAAAATAATCTAAATCATATTGGATTGCACCCTCTAGCAATTAGTGTTGTGGCTCACAAAGATGACAATAATCACAAGAGCATATGATTTCCTTGGGCATAAAGACGAAATAATAAAAATAAAGGAGAGAGAAAATGAAGAATAATAAGAAAACAAATCCATCTAAATTTTATATTGGATTCACCATCTAGCAATTAATACTTAAGCTTGCATATGTGATAATCATCTCAAGAGTATAGGCTTTTCTTGGGTTTAAAAAAAAAAGTTAATAACAGGAAAATAGAAGAGAGAGGGAAAATGAAAAACAACAAGAAAATGAATTAATCCTCATCATATTGGATTCCTCCCTCTAGCTATTGGTGTTGAAGCATCACATATATGACAACAACTATAAGAGCATATGCTTTCTTTGGGGGTATGAGGAAAAATAAGATAAAAAATAAGAATAATAGACTTCACTCTCCTCATTTCTTTTGTCTTTGCTCTCCCGATTTTTCGGGTGTCTTGCTTCAACTTTTGGTCTCCTATTTATAGTTTTAAGATAAGGTTTTCTTCATAAATACTCATTTCTTTTTGAATTTTTATTTTTTATTCTTTTTTAATTTTATGTTAATAAAACTTCCTAACTTGACCCAATGACCATCAATTGTAGATTTTTTTTAATTTTGTTTACATTTTCCCATAAGTAAATTCCTAATTTAAATCTATCAAAATGAGAGATAGTTTTTGTTTTTTTATTTTTTTATTTTTTTTATTTTCCCTTGATGAATGACAAAGCCAAATTGGATCACAATCATCATCAATAAAATGCTTCTTTTTTTTTAATTATTTTCGTTTTTATTTTATTTTTTTATATTTTTCTTTATTGATGATTGCCAATTTAGACACTAATAATCATCAATGAGAGGATTTTCTTATTTTCTCTTTTATTTTTTTATTTTTTCCTTTAATGATTATTGTCAATTTAGATACCAATAATCATTAATGAGATGATTTTTTATTTATTTATTATTATTATTAGTAGGGTCCAAACAAAATAAGACGTTCACACATATATAATATATTTAGAAAAAATGAAAAATTTAGGGGTATGTGTGTTGGCAATCTACCCTTGACTGAGGAGGTCGTGTCGAGTAGTTGTCTGGTTGATTCCGTCGATACTTTTCACATGAAGACATCCACCGTTGTGGCCTTCATAACTCTCTCACATTAAAAATCAATCAATGTCCAAACAAATCCATTCCAACATTTTTCTCTCTTTTTAATATCTCCATTAATTCTTTAATCCTCCATTCTCACATGCTTTTATTTTACTTGAAAACCATTTATTAATTCTTCACTTTCAATTTAATTATTCCATCGTTTTTCTAACAAAGGATTCATGACTGCCTCCTCACAGAAATGGATTCAGCTTGCGTCCTTTTCTCTGAAGAAAAGGACGCTCTTTTTTTTATATCAGCCGTCGGATCAAGATCTCAACGGTCCAGATTTAATATATTATAAAATATTATTTTATATTGTTGAGATCTTGATCCGACGGCTGATATAAAGAAAAGGAGCGTCCTTTTCTTCAGAGAAAAGGACGCAAGCCGGTTCCCACAGAAACAGCCTCTTCGTGCTCACCCAAAAATTTGTCTATTATTAATAAAATCAATAATTGAAATATCAAATATGAATTGGGTTGACTCGTTTTTATTTAATTTTGGATGGTATGAATGGAAGCGTCTTTTTAAAAGAATAATTAAGAACTATAAATAAAGCCATAGTGTTAGTTGTTATGGCTTTAAAAATGCCTCGCTTTCTTGCCTTCAACCACAATACTGCCATCCCTCTCTAATTATACCAATATGTTTTTTTTTCATACTATATAATTAAAAAATCATAATTTTAATTTAACCTCCACAAGGGTATATATTTATATCAAATAGTAGGTCTATAAAAAGGGGAAATTTCAAAAAATTAAAAAACCTTCAAAATATCAAAATCCCAAAACAGTTTTGCTTTCTGCCATAGATTAAACATTGAGTACATTTTTAGTAAGTTACAGTTCATTTTAATAGGAAATTACTGATGTGAGATTTTTAAATTCTGAAAGCATTTTTCAAAAATTTTTCTTAAAAAAATTATATTTATAATTTTGACCACTTACAAATTGTTTAGGCAGTAAAAGGTGGGTGTGCAAACAAAAATTCAAATTTAAATCATTCTAATATGTAAAAGAAATATATAATTTCATTTTCCTAGTTTAGTATAATTTTTTAACAAATGAGAAAAAAATTATAAAAATATAATTTTGATCAAATTTGGACCAGGAGATGACCTTAACACAACTGTTCAAAGTATTGTCAACAACAAGAAGTTGTTCATCCATCACGCTTGAATAAGGTCTTTGCATGAAATATAATATTAATATGTTTGTGTGTTTAAATTTATTGTATAATAAAAAAAACATTTTCATATATTAAAAATGAGTGGAAGGGCATAATCTCTTTAAAACAGATGAGCATTTTTTTTGCCAACAAAAAACAGTTGGGTAGTATTTGAACTTCGTAAATGAAGAATCATATTAAAAAATATTTTTTAATTGGATCCTTTAACATTCAAATGGGATTCAAAAGTATTGTAATTTGTAAATTTGGTAATATTACCATATAATTATTCAAAAAAGTTAGGAAAAATTACAATCAAATCTTAAATAAGAGAAAATAAAAAATAAAAAAATGGTCTAAAAAACTTGTCAATGGAGCCCCTGGTATTGTTAATGACCCGCACTTGATGTTATTAATGTGATTATTTTTTCATTTTGAGATTTTAAAGGATCATTTTTTATTTTTTCTCTTATTTAGGATCTGACTGTAATTTTTTCAAAAAGTTGTACTGAATTATTTAGGTCGAAATTCCCCTGAAGTCAAAAAATATCTGATACAAGAAAAATATAATTTTAATTTTAGCAAAAAAATTTATTTTCTTGCTAATTTTGAAGAGATTCATTCACCCAAATCATGACCAAAGGGGAAAAAATCCAAATCCAAATACTGAAAACTCTATAATTATTAATTAACAAATAACATAGGATCTATTAGCCAAACCCGCGAATCATGCGTGTTTTAGTTATTGACTTTAAACTGGCAAGTACACTGTATAGCCAGCCAAGCCAACTGTAACATTAACGTCTCTCACGTGGACTCCACGCGTTTCCTCCTCAGCCGCGTGCGCGTAATTAATTTTAGCAATTTAATTTATTCACATTTCTTTCCTTCCTGGGGCTTCCACAATTTAGTTCCGTCTTTAATTAATTAATTCTTAAACAGCATGTTATCAGTCTAATCTTCGTCTTGTATGATTTTCAGATTCTTTGATTTTTTTAAAAATTTTTCTTCTCTTTTTCCCTTAATTCTTCTTCCTTTCCCTTTCGTGCTAAATAACACACACCCCAACAAAGATTAGCATCATCTCTGATTTTTCGCTATTTCTCATTTTGGCATTTCTTATCATCTCTTCCAGTCTCTCCTTCCAGTCTCTCCCTCTGACACACACCCAAACCCTTTTCCCTCTTTTTTGTTTATTCTTCATTTTCTTCTTTTACCCTTAAAGCCCTTCCTCCTCCTCCTCCTCCTCCTCTCTTTCTGATCGTGCATTTTGCAGAAAAGGGTACGATACAATCCATAAAGAAACGGGTCCTATGTGTTTTGGGGTTACAGAGCACATTGATCAAACATAACGCATCCTTCTATGTTTCAGATCGGGGGGAAAATGCGTTTTTCTATCTATCCTCACAAATCAGTGTACGCGCCATAGATTCGCTCCTTCTTGTTGAATCTCCTGCTTCGAATTCTTCCCCCCGCCCCTGAGATTTCTGTCATTTCCATAAAATAAAGTGAGTTTCATTTCTTTTTCTGAAAAAGTTTTTGTTTCTTGGGTTGGATTTTTGTTTGCATCAGTGGCCTCTAATATAGAATCTGCCCGGACGCTAAAGGGACGCGTAGCTTTTTGTCGAGAAAGCAACAGCAGCGGAAGCATCTCTTCTCTTTCTGTGTTCCCAGCTTTGCCTCCTTGTAGACAACGCTTTTGGGGGTTCTTGAAGGTTGTGATTTTGGGGTTTGAGTCGAAATGGTGGCTGTGAGAAGCGTTGTGCTGGTGCTGCTTTTTATAACTGTTATTTCTCCGATTGTTCTCTACACTGATCGTCTTGGTAACTTCAAGTCACCTTCTGGTAAGTTTATCTTAGATCTCGTATGTTTTAGTGCCCATCCTGAACTTCCCAGACCCTTGCATTTCGCTAATTCTTGGTTTCTGTGTTTCTTTTTAATGCTATGTGCAGCCAAGCAAGAGTTTATTGATGAAGTTGCTACCTTCGTAAGTGATATCTTTGAGGGAATTGGACTCATTGTTTCAGTGAAGGTATCTTTGAATTTCTAAATTTGATCTCATTATTATTATTTTATTTTGCCAGGCTCACAGTGCTGGAGAGGATGGCCATTTGAATCTGCTACCCCAGGTAAAGATTCATCTTTTCCTTTGAAATCCTTGGAATTGCTGTAATTTTTGCTGACATTTCTCATTCCGCAAACAGGAAACTTCAACAGTTCTTAAAGAACCAATTGGGGTTGTGTATACTGACGGTTCAACCGACAGCAAGACATCTCCCCAAGGTATTTTGTTTGGGATTTCTCTTTTTCTCATTAAGATTATTTTCGTTTATTGTTCATTTCTAGCTTCTATATGTTAATTTATATTCTGATCTAGCTGTCTCGTTGACCTAGATTTGCAATTGGTTGAATCAAGAGAACATGTACTTGCCAGGGTTTTGTCAACTACAAATGTGGTGGAGCAAGGTAAAACGCAGAACCTCATCAGAAAGGTGACAGATGGAATCAATCAAGAAACTAAAGCTGATGCAACTGGTGAAAAAGTAAAGGGTGAAGCTGCATTAGAGGGCAATGACATCAATGCATCTCAAAACATTGTAAGTAACCATATGTTTTCCTTTTGACTTTTCAATATTTTGTTTAGGTTGCATCATATTCGCCGCATCATGTTTACGAAATATTAATCTGTATCTTACGTCTCCACAAGACAAATTTTCAAGGCTTCCGGTCATGCTTGAACATCAAAAATTCATTTCTACGAGCAGGTTATACTTATATATCATCTTTTAAATAATGTATTCAATGTCTGGTTTACTTTATTGGTTCTGTGTCTTGAATTATAGCATGTTTGGCATCACTTATTTTTAGACAATAAGTCCTTATTACATAAGTCGAGATGAAACCCCTCTCATGTACTTACCTCGTATACCGTAAATCATGATTTATAAGCACTTATGAGTAAAAAATAAGTTATCCCAAAAAAGCACTAGTCGCCTTAGGGGCATAAGGTCTGACTTTCTGCATTGGTAGCTCTGGCATAACTCATTTTTAATTGCAATTGAAAATTTGGTTTATTGTGTTATTGTCAATGTTCTTTTGGTCAAAGTTTTGTTTTAGAGCATGTTATTTGTTTTCGCCTGCATCATGTATCCATCATCATAAGAAATAACATCACTCGTCTTGCCTACTCCCCTCCCGGTTTAGCAAGGAAAGGGGACGAATAACTTGCTACTATGCTGTTTACATGTTGCTTACCTACACGCTGTACTTAATTATGCAGCCTTTCTGAGTAATTACGTTAATTAAGTGAAGGAAAATGAACTTAAACACATAATGAGATTTTCTTACTGCATTTGGCGCATCTTCCTTCAGGTTACTAAGCAAGAGGAACAAACAACTGGAACTTCTAACAAAGTAGCCAATAGCATGCATATTTCATCTGAAACCAATAAGCCAAATGCCCAAACACCATCAGATGCTCGGGTACGACAACTTAAAGATCAACTTGTGAGGGCAAAGGTTTATCTGTCCCTTCCTGCAGTAAAAAGCAATCCCCACCTCACTCGGGAGCTTCGTTTACGGGTTAAGGAAGTTTCACGGACACTAGGGGATGCAACCAAAGATTCTGACTTGCCCAAGAAGTAAGTGATCTTTATGGATACTGTTATAGCTGTCAATATGATGTCCTGTTATGTATTTATTAGTTTGTGGTTTCCTCTTTCAAGTATTTTCTGTAGCTGCAGGATGCATACATCATAAATAGTTCAATTTTCATTGAGCTTCATTTCATTAGGTGTTAATTTGCATTTGTTCTATGAATGCAGTGCAAATGAGAGAATGAAGGCAATGGAGCAATCATTGATTAAAGGAACCCAAGTTCAAGATGATTGTGCTGCTGTTGTGAAGAAACTTCGTGCTATGATCCACTCAACAGAGGAGCAGCTTCGTGCGCACAAGAAACAGACCTTGTTCTTAACACAATTGACAGCAAAAACACTGCCTAAAGGTCTTCATTGCCTTCCACTGCGCCTTACAACTGAGTATTATTCATTGAATTCTTCTCAGCAAGAGTTTCCAAATCAAGAGAAGTTAGAGGACCCTGAACTATTCCATTATGCGATATTCTCAGATAATATATTGGCAACAGCTGTTGTTGTGAATTCAACTGTTTCCAATGCTAAGGTATTCATTTTTGCTATGAAAAACTTCGTTGACATCTTTTTGGTTGCCAAACAATTGTGAAAATCAAATGGAAAATGTGTTGCTGCTGCACAAGGATGTAAATGTTTTTAACCAACTGTTTACATTTCAATGTGGCTCAATTTAGCGGAGAACTAAAAAAATGTTCAAATGTTGCAATTCTATTTCTGATTGGATTGTAATAATTTATGTTGATTTGTTTTTGCAGCACCCATCAAAACATGTTATCCACATTGTTACTGATAGGCTTAATTATGCGGCAATGAGGATGTGGTTTTTGGCAAATCCACCTGGCAGGGCAACAATTCAAGTTCAGAACATTGAAGAATTTACATGGTTGAATGCAAGTTACAGTCCTGTTCTTAAGCAGCTGGGTTCTCGATCTATGATTGATTATTACTTCAGGGCTCATCGGGATACTTCTGATTCAAACCTCAAGTTTAGAAACCCGAAGTACTTATCTATCTTGAACCACCTTCGGTTCTACCTGCCTGAGATCTTTCCCAAGCTCAACAAAGTGTTGTTCTTGGATGATGATATAGTTGTGCAGAAGGATCTTAGTGGTCTTTGGTCAATTGATTTGAAGGGCAATGTAAATGGTGCTGTAGAAACATGTGGAGAAAGTTTCCATCGTTATGATCGCTACCTCAATTTCTCTAATCCTCTTATCGCAAAGAATTTTGATCCGCGTGCTTGTGGATGGGCATACGGAATGAATGTTTTTGATTTAGCTGAATGGAAGAGACAAAACATCACAGAGGTGTACCACAACTGGCAGAAGCTGGTAAGTGTAGTGTTTTACTTGTCAAAAAGTATTCTTGATATGACTGATTGTCACATGAAAATTGGTGGCCCAAAACCTTTCCAACACTAACATGAACTTGATTCATTTTTATGACAAAAATAATTCTAACTGTAATTCTGTAAATATGATCATGGTAATACAATTTTTTTGTTGTGCCAACAGGCTTATAGCGCATGTATTACCGTATTACCCTTGGCTTTTAAGATTTAGCTAGCTTTACGTTGCATTACTGTTCTTCACTTCCCTATTGTGGTTTAAAAACATGGATTTGAATCTTTTCAAATGACCTGCCAGTCACATGATAAGAGTGGTAAACCCAAGAAGTCTTTTTTGTATATTTGTAATGAATTATTCTGTGTTTATCTCTATTGAAGTACACTTTTCATGCACTTTTTAGTGCTCTTATTATAAGGATGAAGTCTAATATTTGTCCATCTACTGATATTTCTTGTCATATTTAACTGTCATACAGAATCATGACAGACAACTGTGGAAGTTAGGAACACTTCCACCTGGTCTCATAACATTTTGGAAACGCACTTTCCCACTGAACCGAGGCTGGCATGTCTTGGGTCTTGGCTACAACCCCAATGTCAACCAAAGAGAGATAGAGAGGGCGGCTGTTTTACATTACAATGGGAACATGAAACCATGGCTGGAGATAAGCATTCCTAAGTACAGAACTTACTGGTCGAAGCATGTTAATTATGATCATTTGTTCTTGAGAGAATGCAACATCAATCCATAGATGAGAGTATCATGGTACGTTTAATCTTAGCAGTAGCTTTGATGATGCAATTCCATCTCCACTGGGTTGCTACTTTTCTTTTTGAAGGTTTGAAATTCTTTTGTACACCCTTTCCTGTATTTTTGGTTGTTTTGGGCAGAGAAGAATTAGTTCCAAATTAGATAGTCAATTTGCAGTTCTTGATCCTATGCCTGCAGAGACACTAAACTTTATTTGTAAATGAAATGAAGGGGCTAGATTTTTTTTATTATCTGTGGTTTCCTTCATATTCTCATCTTTCTTTCTCCTTGTTTAGCCATTTTTGGTTGGGCAAAAACTCATATCGGTCCTCCAAAAATGGCGTGATTATCACTTCGACACTAGCAAGTCTTTTGTATCGCTTCAGTATTGTGAAGAATGATTTCATTTCAATTTCACCCTCAAGGCTTTTTTGTTCATTTAGTCCAAATATGAGAGCTTTGTATTCTGTATCTTTTTCTCATCTAAGAAGCCTCTGATCTTACATGACTTTCGTGTCATTCTTTTTGAATGTATTATTATAGATAATGTATAGAGAAAAAGATTAGAAAATATCACTTGAATTTTAAAATATCAAATTAGTCTTGTTATCTATAAGAGCATAGGGATTAATTATAAGAATATAGTAATTGATAATTCATTTTAATAGAAAATAACTTATTTAGCTGCACCCACAAGTTTCTCTTAACTTTTTCAGTACCAGGTGGTTCGGGACTTGTGGCTTTTTGTGAGTGGAGTATGGGACGGGAGTTACCCTTTCCCACTAAAGTCATGTTTGGTTGGGTGAATATGGGGGAGTTGAATACTTTAAAGTAAGGATAAGAAAACAAGGCTAGATAGAGAGGAAGGTGGAAAAGGGGAAAAGAAAGAGCATGCTTGTAAGTTTTGTGGATTGCTTATTATGATGGGTAGGAGTAAAGGTGGGGGATGCGTCACATTGCATAATAATAATATGCCGCTGGAGGTGGGCCCCAGGACAGCTATTTGTGCCAGCAAGCACTTGCATGAATATATATATATATATATATATATGAATGATTATAGTAATTAATAAAAATCCAGCAGCACCACAGGTAGGATCTTGTGATCACGTGGTGGATCCCATTGGCCGCTTTTCATTTATTGTAGTACTCTTTCTTTTCTCTCGTTTTTTTTTATTTTTGGATTAGAGAAGTATATGCTAACGGTATGAAATTACAATTGGGATCAAACCTATATCTTAAAAAAATGCACAAAGGAATAAACAAAGACTGCAGGATTCAATTATAGATCATCAATAAGCAGCATATAAAATATTCAATTCTCGTGACTAAAAGCTATCTCAATAAGAAATGGTCAGAAATAGAGATGCACAGTCAACTATAGGAATCAATTGTAAATCGTCAAGAAGAAACATTTAAGATCTTCAATACCGTATTACAAGCACACACTCGCAAAGAAAATGGACGGATGAGTATATGAGTGTTTGTGAGCGTGCACTTGAGTGAGCGAGCGAGAAAGAGAAGGGTAGAGAGAGTGAGAGGTCTCACAATCACAGATATAAACACGGTGATTACTTGTATGCGCAATTGAACGCTAAAGAGAAAATGGTAGCAAAAAAAAAAAATGCTTACATCTTTGCCCATTAAAGAACATAAGAGCCTTGTGAAGAGCCAAAGTGTAGTTATCAGGAGGCGGAGCCTTATGGTGGTGGCGAGGGACAACCTTGACGATGAGGGTGATGAAGCCAGCCAAGAAGGCAGAAACAAGAAGCGTCCCCACCGTCCAAATGAAGATCTTACGGCTCACAATAATACAACCCAGATCCACATACTTCTTCTTCTTCTGCTCGCCAGGTCCAAGAAGCCAGCTCTGCTGGGTCTCGTCCAGTGGCCGAGAAAGCGCAGCCCGATCGAAATCCTGCAGATTCCGGCTCCGGTCATCGTCGGTGGCGGAATCCGTGGCATTAATCTCCAGCGGCCCACCCCACGGATCCCTACCGTACATACTCATTTTGGAAGCTGAGCTTAGAGATCTTCAGTCTCCAGACACCCCCACCGACAGAAGAAGACAAGCAGATCTGAGAAAGGCAAAGAATGAAGAAGAAAAAAAAGACGATGTTGGAAGAAATAAGAGAGAGAAACAGAGTTACATTAGCTAACTAGTAAAGTGATCAACCCAGCAAGCAAGGCAGTACATATATACAATTATGCTATCACAATTATCTGATTCTCTCTCTCTTAGTGGACTAATGAGAAAAAGGTGAAGACGATGGGGGGTGGGACTGTTGCTGACTTGCTGTGAAAAAGAGGACTCAAGCTGGACTCGTGACGTCGGTAGATTGCAATATTTTATTCCAAACACGGTAGTTAGCTGTAATTTTCTCTTTCAATAATTTCGTTTATTTTTTGTTTAAGAAATTAAATTAATACAATGATTACCACATCATAAATTCATTAGATGGCTTATAGGGATAAAATTTCATGTAAGGAAAGCTTATTTCTCAAATTCAAATCTCGAGTAATTTCGTTTATTTTTATTTTAGGAAATTGATACAATCATTTCCACATCATAAATTGTGAATAATATGGCTTAAAAATATCGAATTTTGAAATAATTAATATATTTGATATAAAATATATTTATAATATAAAATTTATAGTTGAATGATTCATATCTCATGAATGGTGATCTAAGCCGAGCTCTATGTCTATGCAATACACATTTAATTTATGAGCTAATATATGGTGGTATTTAGTTGTCCCAAATAGGATATTTTTTATGTTGTAAAGGAAATTAAGTTTAAAATAATACATTGTTCAATTTATGATTTTGCTTTTATTGGGTATAAAATATGGAAGAGCTGTACACTTCATATAATTTATTAGAATTAAGAAAAGATGTATAAATCATTAAATTTGTTTAAAAAAGTTAAATTTACTCATATTTAAAATCGTAAATCACTTCTTGATACAACAATAGCATGGCATTAGGTGGGGTAGGTCATGTGTATGGATTGCATAGGGTAATTGTACTCTATCAATAACCGAATTTTTAACTATGTGAATCACAAGGAAAGAAAATTGAAATAAGATTTAAACAAGAGCACTCTCAAAAAAAATTGTAATTAATACAAATTTAGTTAATTATAATGAAAACCACTCTCCTTAAAATATCCATATGTAACATATTAAATACTGAAGATAAAATTGATAAAAGACTTAAATCTATCATGAAGACTAACTTGCTAATTAGCTCTTGTAATTAGGACCTAAGGAATATGTGTGTGTCTGTATATATGCGCACATATAAAGAATATGGAAGAGTCTGAAATTATTCCTTCTTACATGACATGGTAATTAAAAAAAGGGCTAAAGGTTATTTTTATTTTAGAAGTATTCACTTCATTTTATTTCGCCATTTTTGAGATATTAACTTAGACCATCCATTTTGAGATAAATCATATTGATAATGACATTTTAACCAATTTGTCCATTGATTCATTATAGAATTGGGAGCGCTCTTATATTTTAATTTGGAATGAGATATTCCTCGTATTCCAAAAAGAGGGTTAATTCTGTTTTGGAAGTTTTTTTAAGACCAATTTTACTTTGAAAGTATTAAATTTTGAGTAATTTTGCCCTTACTGTTAGTTGACCAAATTCGAGATAAATTTTCTCTTAACTGAAAACTTTCAAAATAAAATTGTATCTTAACAAAAATAATATTGATAATAAAATTGTCTTGAAAATTTTATCTTATGAGTAAATTTGTCCGAAATTTGATCAATTAACGGTAAGGACAAAATTACTCTAATTTTAACATTTTCGAAACAAATTTGACCCTAAAAAAACTTCTAAAACAAAATTAACACTTCACAAACAAAAATGTCCAATAGACAGATGGAGAAAGGGAGACGGTGACGGTGAATATAATTATGATTGATTGGTGGGATCAAAATTGGTCAAATAATGTCATGGGGGTTAATAGATTAATAGACAGTAGAGACTTACCTTTCCTACTTATTTTTTCTCCAATATTTTAAAAATTGTTTATTTATTTAATTTGGACTTATGTTGATTCTTCAAGTAACAACAGTCCAATAAGGGACCAGGACAGCCTGTCCACAACAATAACCACCAAATATATCCTTCAATCCTAAGGCTCTAAAAAGCAAGGGACCAAAACCAAACTTAAAAAAGAAAAAAATAATAAAACTCTCTTCCGAACTTTTTGTTCTTTTTCTCTGGAAAGAATTTGTTCTGCTTATTTGCTGGTACTTATTGTTTGTTGTTTTATGAATAATTATTTTTTAAGATGATCTGAATCGTTCAAATATGATTTAAAAATATAATTTTTATTTTTTTATTTTGATTGCTTTAATTTTAGGGAAAAAGACAAAAAAATAACTTTAAATTTGCAAAATTCTAAATCAGGTATTTCCCAAAAACTGAATTGTGAATTGTTTATTAAGTTTTATCATTCCCTTATCAACTTTTGACAATAAACTTGATTTGAGGTTTTGCATTTTCAAAGTTCTTTTTCAATCTTTTTTTTTTCCTCAATTTTATATAAAGTGAATACTCGATGGAAATATTATTTTTATTTTTATTTTTATTAGATAAGTAATCTTTAAAATAAGAAACTTGTGAACTTCAATTCATTAAAGATAATGGAGTGAATTGGTCTTCACAAATGTTCCAAGTGAAATTAATCAAAAAATTCAGCATGAAATGGCAACGCAGAACACACAAATGTCCCAAGTGAAATTAATCAAAAAATTCAGCATGAAATGGCAAAACACACACACACACAGGGCCAGCAATCCATAATACCAAACAAAATTAAATGAAGAATAATTATAATCCCATACATTAATTATGAACAAAAAGCCTAGTCACATCCAATCCAATGATTCAAGTTTTCATTTTCAAACAATTGCAGGAAAAATTCCTTACTTTTCTACTGGCAGGTCCTTTATATCTATAGATATCATGGTATTAAAACCCGGACCGGGTATTGAACCGGTCGGGGTACTGGGTTAAGGGTCAGTGGGTCAGACTGGGACCAAACCAGAGCTAAACCAAGGCCAAACCTGTGAGAAATTGAAGATTTTAAGCTTATTAGTATGAAATTCTAAAGAAAAAGTAAAAAAAAAATTAAATAGCAACCCGAACCGGATCGATCTACCGGCCGATTCGCCGGTTTTCAGGCCGGACCTGCCGCTCCGGTCCAGGTTCAACAACTTTGATAGATATACATATATCGTCCTCTTTTTACCAATAATTATTCCTGCTGAATTTTTTTTAGATGGCATTAATATTTCATTTTACCCGGAATACACATACACCCAAGAACTAGCAGGCCTCAACAAATATGGTAAAAATAAATATCCAAAAGACTAAGCACAGACATAATTAATCATATAACACAGGACCAGAGGGGAACTTAAAGTTGTAGTATAGTTAAACACTTGTATCAAAGATAAAAACAGAGATCCATTATTAGCTAGTCATAGGGAATTGAAAGCTTGGCCTTCCTCTTAGCCACAAAGGGCATTAACCATTTCAAAGCATGTTGAATTTCACAAAATTGTTAAACCAGGCTGTCATAAAATTGTTGTTATCATCAAATAGTTACTTTTAATTACTACATCTCACAAGTTTTATTCTTTTCTACCATAATAGGGTTATTTTGGCGTTGAAATGTTAAGTAAAATGATTTTAGAACCAAATGTGTTATATTCCCACAATACTAAAAGAAACTGCATGTGATTTTTAGCTCATGAATGTGTACACATTATGTAGACATGCCCCACTTTCTGGATAGTATCAAAGAATCAAATATTACTTTGAAGTTTAAAAGTGAAACAATTTTCACGTTAGTCTATTCTCTGTACAGTGCACACTCATTAGTGTGAGATCAACTTCTTTTGCAAATTGTAAGTCTCATTCGATTCTATTAGCAATAGTGTCATAAAACATAGGCAAAGAAAAGGTTAAACAGGATCAAGGAGATTAGTATAGTCAATTCAGCTGAAAGATCAATTATACATATACAGGATCAAAAGTTACATCCACTGAGCATTCATGAGATGCAAATTTTTTTTATCAAAACAAGCACTTGATGAATTGCTCGGCAAGCAGATAATATAGTTGCAAAATTCCTAATTTTCTTGATAGTTGAAGGGTAAAATTAAGAATTTAAATTGACAAAATCAAGTGAATGAGGATTTTCCTGTCTCACCTACACTAATGCATTTAGTTCAAATCTTTGAATCTTTAATAGATGTTGCCAAAGAGCAGTAAACATTTTAAAAAGAATACACATCTAGGAGAGAGAAGGAGAGAGGCCAAATTTAACTTCTCGTCACCAACCTACCATGGATATTGATCAATCACAACCATAAAACAAAAACAGAAAACGAAAATGATGCCCTTTCCCCTATTCCCTCTTCCTATACAATCCAATTGTTATATTTCGATCCAATTCAATTTCTCTCTATTCATAGGGATCTTATTAAGGGCATTAACCATTTCAAAACATGTTGAATTTCACAAAATTGGTAAACCAGGCTGTCATAAAATTGTTGTTATCATCAAACACACACAAATCATCACCATAAAAAGTCATATTCCAATTTTCCATCATCATACACACACAGATCAACCTACACGAACGCAGGGGTTGAAACTTTCACAACCAAAGGGACCGAAACACCATGGCAACTTATCTGAAAGCAAGTACTCTTCAAGCAAAAAAAAACAGGGGAAGCACAACAACACCAATATGAACGCATACACACACAGATCATCACTATAAAAATTCATATTCCAATATTTGATCATCATACACACACAGATCAGCCTCTACGAACACAGGAGAAGAAAATTTCACAACCAAAGCCACCAAAAACCAAGCCAACAGATCTCAAATGAAGTCCACCTGAAGCAAAAAAAAACAGGGGGAGCAAAGCAACACCAACATTCGACCACTCACCTATGAACGGACATCAAAGATCACAGCAGGGGAGAACAAAGCACAGCAGAGAGATCCGGCCACCACACGAGCTCCGACCACCACGAATGCCAGGGCCTACCAACAGATCGGGCCAACGAACTCTAAGGAGAAGCAAGTAGAGCCACACCCGACAGTCGACACTAGGGGCAACTCAAAATGACGATCGATCAAGGGGGATTCACCGACCGGTGGCAGCTTCCTCCGACCTCTGACGACGTCGACACTTGACGGTCCAGATTCGGCACTTGCATATAAGGATGAAAAAGGGAGAGGTAAGAGAAGCAAGACCTATGAGCTTCGACCCAGTCACCGACGGTGTCTTCAACTTTACAGCTCCAACGACTCCTGCCTCTCAACGCCGCTGACCGTGCGTTCAAGAAGGATGAAAAGAAACGAGCTCCAACGCTGTGACATGGAGTTGAGAATAATAATGGTTTAGGGGAGGAGCCGATGGGAAGTAATGGTGGAAGAGAGGGACAATTTTGATTAGGTAATGATTGCCCCAATGGTCACCACTGACACTCCTCAACACTCCTCTATCGAGCTTCTCTTCCAAAGCTCCTTCCACTATTGAAGCCCAATGAAGGCCGACGCTCTCCCAAACATACTCCCATTGGCCAAATGGCCTTTTGCCTTGTCACTGGGCTCTTTTTGGGATGCACTGGGTTCCCAAACAGACCCTTGATTTTATAAAACATCATTATTGCCATTTAACTATAAAATTGTTAGTCTCATATTATGATTTTTTATAGCATCATTGTTATTTTAAAAATTAAACTTATATTATCATATGGGAATGTTTTGTCAGTATTTAGAATTTTAATGTTAGCATTATTTCGGTGAACCAATAAGGGTGTTTGGCTACTTTATTTAAAATCATAATTTAGGTCAAAACCATATAGTTTTAAAAGTATTCCTAAACACATGCTAAAATGAAATCTTGTAAGTAGGTAAAGGGTAACTTCTTCAAAGATAATCTATATAATATATATATATATATATGGTATTGGTGGCTGATTTTTTTTTTTTTTTTTGGGCGTAATATGGCATAAATTTTTTTATTGACCGTATATATTATATAGTGGGTGGTTACTTAATATATACTTGGTTCCTCTTTTTGGCACCTTCCTTCACAATTACGAAGGCACCAACAGCAAGTGGCGGGAAGCATCTATAATCTAACTAACGGTTGTAATGGATAATTATTTAATTAAAAAATTAACGCCTAAAAAAGTTAGGTCATAACTAAATTAAAATACTTATTAATTTTGTCATGAGCTAATAACGACAATGATATATTCTTACCTTGAACCATAAGAAGCGTTTGCTGAACAAAATTATAACAAAATCTCTTGATCCCAACGGCCACATCACTTTCACGTGCATATCATTCATTTGGTTATTAGTGTCGGCTATTCTCAAGTGTCGGTGGGGATTTAAAATTAATTATTTACAGATGTTGAGAAAATTAGTCAAATTAATTATTTATAAAAAATTTATGTTAGTTGTCCTAAAAGATACATTTTAATAATTTTTATTAGATATTATCCCTTTGGTATTAGTTAATAATCTATTTAAAGATTTGGTTTTCGATAGAAAATAATGACGTCGTGTGATTCATGTAGCTAACCCTACATAATGAGATAAGGCTTTATTATTACTGTTGTTGGATATTATCCCTTTAAAGGAAACCCTTTTTAACACGTGCAATTAATAAAAAGAGCTTTAGAAAAAAATTTTAAAGTCCGAAGATAAGGTGGATTGATATCTTCCAGACCACAATAAACAGCTCTACTAATTTTTAGATTTATAATGGGAGGGAGTATTTATCATAAGGTCTAATACATTGGATTAGTTTATTAAAGTGTTTTGTTCATAAAAAATACTGAGAAGTTTCATTGAAGCATCTTGCGTCCATTATTCTATCTTGCACTAAAGATTAAGAAACGGCCTTTCGTGAGGGCATTACTAATGAAATGACTTTTTATGTGCATATAAATTATGAAATACCTTTATTTGGCCACCCTTTTATTTTTATATAGATGTAAACATACTGACATTTTTTCACAGAATTAGAAAAGACTCAAACATGTTTAACAAGAGAGTGATTTCCCATTGGCAAAAAAAAAAAAAAAAGAGTGATTTCTCATTATTAAAATCACAGCTTATTTAACAGTGGAGTTTAGCTAGTATGGCCCACTACATGGTATGGGGTCTATATAAAATGGGCTGAACTCTTTACTCCACTATGATCTGTTAGGAAAGTTTTTTTTTTTGTTATGTACTATATATTGAATAGGGTTATCGACATTTTTGTATTGGAAGATTTCATCAGGGTTAATTTTACTCCAGAAGTTTTTAAAATGGGGTAATTTTGTTCTAACTGTTATTTCAATTAATTTTAACTATTAGGTAATCAAATATTTAAAACTGACAGTTCACATGTCATTCATGTTATTTTTGTTAAGGTGTAAATTTGCCCTAAAAGTTTTAAATATAACTTTGAAAAAAGATGAAGTAGATGACATATGAACTTCCAGCACAAATTTACACCTTAAAGAAAAATGATGTGGATGACATATGGATCGTCAACTCAGTGTATTTGGTCAATTAACAATCAAAATTAACTGATATAATGGTCAGGGAAAAATTACTCAATTTTAGAAACTTGGGAGAATTGCTAAAAAAGACTTCATTGACAACTTATTTGCCAAATGGGACCTGAGAAGATATCTTGCACATGGAGGGAAGATATCTGCATACAGAGGGAAGATTTCTGCACACGTATAGGGAAGAATTTTGCACACAGGGCAGATTATCTGCACATCAGGGAAGATATTCTACACACGTGGAAGATAATCTGCACGCGAAGGTCCCATTTGACAAAAAAGTTGCCAATGAAGGATTTTTTCACAATTTTCCCTAGAAACATTCGGGGCAAAATTGCTGCATGGTGAAAACTTTCAGGATAGAATTACCCCCTTAAACCTATAAAATATTAGCAAGAACTAATTATTCAATCCTTATAATTTTACCTAGTTTATAATGCAATCTCTATAATTTAGCTGGTCGTGACTTTAGTCCTATAGTTTGATCAGGTTGCAGAGCCACATCATACGGAGATATGCCGTGTTGTCACTTTCCTCTTTTTTCTGTAAAATTTTTCACTACATGTAAAAAATCTCATTTTTTTGCTACACCATTTTAATTTTTTTTATTATGTCATTCATATTTTAGTATTTTTTGTTTAAAATTGAAGGACATTGTAAAAAACATGTAAAGAAATGTATACAAGTTTTTGCTGAAAAAACAACACCAAATATAAATATTAAAATGATATTCCATACTTAATTATTTATACAATATTATTTGCGTTTCACAATATATAACAAACATTATTCAAAGATTATATATGGTTGTATATCATCTTCTGTCATGAACACCTTAACTCACATTTCTATTTCTAAAAGTATTCGTTTTGCATATGCATTTTGATTGTTTCATCATATTTATAATATTAATTTTATTTATTTTAAACTTAATTTTAAATCCCCACCGACACTTGAGAATAGCCGACACTAATAACCAAATGAATGATATGCACGTGAAAGTGATGTGGCCGTTGGGATCAAGAGATTTTGTTATAATTTTGTTCAGCAAACGCTTCTTATGGTTCAAGGTAAGAATATATCATTGTCGTTATTAGCTCATGACAAAATTAATAAGTATTTTAATTTAGTTATGACCTAACTTTTTTAGGCGTTAATTTTTTAATTAAATAATTATCCATTACAACCGTTAGTTAGATTATAGATGCTTCCCGCCACTTGCTGTTGGTGCCTTCGTAATTGTGAAGGAAGGTGCCAAAAAGAGGAACCAAGTATATATTAAGTAACCACCCACTATATAATATATACGGTCAATAAAAAAATTTATGCCATATTACGCCCAAAAAAAAAAAAAAAAATCAGCCACCAATACCATATATATATATATATATTATATAGATTATCTTTGAAGAAGTTACCCTTTACCTACTTACAAGATTTCATTTTAGCATGTGTTTAGGAATACTTTTAAAACTATATGGTTTTGACCTAAATTATGATTTTAAATAAAGTAGCCAAACACCCTTATTGGTTCACCGAAATAATGCTAACATTAAAATTCTAAATACTGACAAAACATTCCCATATGATAATATAAGTTTAATTTTTAAAATAACAATGATGCTATAAAAAATCATAATATGAGACTAACAATTTTATAGTTAAATGGCAATAATGATGTTTTATAAAATCAAGGGTCTGTTTGGGAACCCAGTGCATCCCAAAAAGAGCCCAGTGACAAGGCAAAAGGCCATTTGGCCAATGGGAGTATGTTTGGGAGAGCGTCGGCCTTCATTGGGCTTCAATAGTGGAAGGAGCTTTGGAAGAGAAGCTCGATAGAGGAGTGTTGAGGAGTGTCAGTGGTGACCATTGGGGCAATCATTACCTAATCAAAATTGTCCCTCTCTTCCACCATTACTTCCCATCGGCTCCTCCCCTAAACCATTATTATTCTCAACTCCATGTCACAGCGTTGGAGCTCGTTTCTTTTCATCCTTCTTGAACGCACGGTCAGCGGCGTTGAGAGGCAGGAGTCGTTGGAGCTGTAAAGTTGAAGACACCGTCGGTGACTGGGTCGAAGCTCATAGGTCTTGCTTCTCTTACCTCTCCCTTTTTCATCCTTATATGCAAGTGCCGAATCTGGACCGTCAAGTGTCGACGTCGTCAGAGGTCGGAGGAAGCTGCCACCGGTCGGTGAATCCCCCTTGATCGATCGTCATTTTGAGTTGCCCCTAGTGTCGACTGTCGGGTGTGGCTCTACTTGCTTCTCCTTAGAGTTCGTTGGCCCGATCTGTTGGTAGGCCCTGGCATTCGTGGTGGTCGGAGCTCGTGTGGTGGCCGGATCTCTCTGCTGTGCTTTGTTCTCCCCTGCTGTGATCTTTGATGTCCGTTCATAGGTGAGTGGTCGAATGTTGGTGTTGCTTTGCTCCCCCTGTTTTTTTTTGCTTCAGGTGGACTTCATTTGAGATCTGTTGGCTTGGTTTTTGGTGGCTTTGGTTGTGAAATTTTCTTCTCCTGTGTTCGTAGAGGCTGATCTGTGTGTGTATGATGATCAAATATTGGAATATGAATTTTTATAGTGATGATCTGTGTGTGTATGCGTTCATATTGGTGTTGTTGTGCTTCCCCTGTTTTTTTTTGCTTGAAGAGTACTTGCTTTCAGATAAGTTGCCATGGTGTTTCGGTCCCTTTGGTTGTGAAAGTTTCAACCCCTGCGTTCGTGTAGGTTGATCTGTGTGTGTATGATGATGGAAAATTGGAATATGACTTTTTATGGTGATGATTTGTGTGTGTTTGATGATAACAACAATTTTATGACAGCCTGGTTTACCAATTTTGTGAAATTCAACATGTTTTGAAATGGTTAATGCCCTTAATAAGATCCCTATGAATAGAGAGAAATTGAATTGGATCGAAATATAACAATTGGATTGTATAGGAAGAGGGAATAGGGGAAAGGGCATCATTTTCGTTTTCTGTTTTTGTTTTATGGTTGTGATTGATCAATATCCATGGTAGGTTGGTGACGAGAAGTTAAATTTGGCCTCTCTCCTTCTCTCTCCTAGATGTGTATTCTTTTTAAAATGTTTACTGCTCTTTGGCAACATCTATTAAAGATTCAAAGATTTGAACTAAATGCATTAGTGTAGGTGAGACAGGAAAATCCTCATTCACTTGATTTTGTCAATTTAAATTCTTAATTTTACCCTTCAACTATCAAGAAAATTAGGAATTTTGCAACTATATTATCTGCTTGCCGAGCAATTCATCAAGTGCTTGTTTTGATAAAAAAAATTTGCATCTCATGAATGCTCAGTGGATGTAACTTTTGATCCTGTATATGTATAATTGATCTTTCAGCTGAATTGACTATACTAATCTCCTTGATCCTGTTTAACCTTTTCTTTGCCTATGTTTTATGACACTATTGCTAATAGAATCGAATGAGACTTACAATTTGCAAAAGAAGTTGATCTCACACTAATGAGTGTGCACTGTACAGAGAATAGACTAACGTGAAAATTGTTTCACTTTTAAACTTCAAAGTAATATTTGATTCTTTGATACTATCCAGAAAGTGGGGCATGTCTACATAATGTGTACACATTCATGAGCTAAAAATCACATGCAGTTTCTTTTAGTATTGTGGGAATATAACACATTTGGTTCTAAAATCATTTTACTTAACATTTCAACGCCAAAATAACCCTATTATGGTAGAAAAGAATAAAACTTGTGAGATGTAGTAATTAAAAGTAACTATTTGATGATAACAACAATTTTATGACAGCCTGGTTTAACAATTTTGTGAAATTCAACATGCTTTGAAATGGTTAATGCCCTTTGTGGCTAAGAGGAAGGCCAAGCTTTCAATTCCCTATGACTAGCTAATAATGGATCTCTGTTTTTATCTTTGATACAAGTGTTTAACTATACTACAACTTTAAGTTCCCCTCTGGTCCTGTGTTATATGATTAATTATGTCTGTGCTTAGTCTTTTGGATATTTATTTTTACCATATTTGTTGAGGCCTGCTAGTTCTTGGGTGTATGTGTATTCCGGGTAAAATGAAATATTAATGCCATCTAAAAAAAATTCAGCAGGAATAATTATTGGTAAAAAGAGGACGATATATGTATATCTATCAAAGTTGTTGAACCTGGACCGGAGCGGCAGGTCCGGCCTGAAAACCGGCGAATCGGCCGGTAGATCGATCCGGTTCGGGTTGCTATTTAATTTTTTTTTTACTTTTTCTTTAGAATTTCATACTAATAAGCTTAAAATCTTCAATTTCTCACAGGTTTGGCCTTGGTTTAGCTCTGGTTTGGTCCCAGTCTGACCCACTGACCCTTAACCCAGTACCCCGACCGGTTCAATACCCGGTCCGGGTTTTAATACCATGATATCTATAGATATAAAGGACCTGCCAGTAGAAAAGTAAGGAATTTTTCCTGCAATTGTTTGAAAATGAAAACTTGAATCATTGGATTGGATGTGACTAGGCTTTTTGTTCATAATTAATGTATGGGATTATAATTATTCTTCATTTAATTTTGTTTGGTATTATGGATTGCTGGCCCTGTGTGTGTGTGTGTTTTGCCATTTCATGCTGAATTTTTTGATTAATTTCACTTGGGACATTTGTGTGTTCTGCGTTGCCATTTCATGCTGAATTTTTTGATTAATTTCACTTGGAACATTTGTGAAGACCAATTCACTCCATTATCTTTAATGAATTGAAGTTCACAAGTTTCTTATTTTAAAGATTACTTATCTAATAAAAATAAAAATAAAAATAATATTTCCATCGAGTATTCACTTTATATAAAATTGAGGAAAAAAAAAAGATTGAAAAAGAACTTTGAAAATGCAAAACCTCAAATCAAGTTTATTGTCAAAAGTTGATAAGGGAATGATAAAACTTAATAAACAATTCACAATTCAGTTTTTGGGAAATACCTGATTTAGAATTTTGCAAATTTAAAGTTATTTTTTTGTCTTTTTCCCTAAAATTAAAGCAATCAAAATAAAAAAATAAAAATTATATTTTTAAATCATATTTGAACGATTCAGATCATCTTAAAAAATAATTATTCATAAAACAACAAACAATAAGTACCAGCAAATAAGCAGAACAAATTCTTTCCAGAGAAAAAGAACAAAAAGTTCGGAAGAGAGTTTTATTATTTTTTTCTTTTTTAAGTTTGGTTTTGGTCCCTTGCTTTTTAGAGCCTTAGGATTGAAGGATATATTTGGTGGTTATTGTTGTGGACAGGCTGTCCTGGTCCCTTATTGGACTGTTGTTACTTGAAGAATCAACATAAGTCCAAATTAAATAAATAAACAATTTTTAAAATATTGGAGAAAAAATAAGTAGGAAAGGTAAGTCTCTACTGTCTATTAATCTATTAACCCCCATGACATTATTTGACCAATTTTGATCCCACCAATCAATCATAATTATATTCACCGTCACCGTCTCCCTTTCTCCATCTGTCTATTGGACATTTTTGTTTGTGAAGTGTTAATTTTGTTTTAGAAGTTTTTTTAGGGTCAAATTTGTTTCGAAAATGTTAAAATTAGAGTAATTTTGTCCTTACCGTTAATTGATCAAATTTCGGACAAATTTACTCATAAGATAAAATTTTCAAGACAATTTTATTATCAATATTATTTTTGTTAAGATACAATTTTATTTTGAAAGTTTTCAGTTAAGAGAAAATTTATCTCGAATTTGGTCAACTAACAGTAAGGGCAAAATTACTCAAAATTTAATACTTTCAAAGTAAAATTGGTCTTAAAAAAACTTCCAAAACAGAATTAACCCTCTTTTTGGAATACGAGGAATATCTCATTCCAAATTAAAATATAAGAGCGCTCCCAATTCTATAATGAATCAATGGACAAATTGGTTAAAATGTCATTATCAATATGATTTATCTCAAAATGGATGGTCTAAGTTAATATCTCAAAAATGGCGAAATAAAATGAAGTGAATACTTCTAAAATAAAAATAACCTTTAGCCCTTTTTTTAATTACCATGTCATGTAAGAAGGAATAATTTCAGACTCTTCCATATTCTTTATATGTGCGCATATATACAGACACACACATATTCCTTAGGTCCTAATTACAAGAGCTAATTAGCAAGTTAGTCTTCATGATAGATTTAAGTCTTTTATCAATTTTATCTTCAGTATTTAATATGTTACATATGGATATTTTAAGGAGAGTGGTTTTCATTATAATTAACTAAATTTGTATTAATTACAATTTTTTTTGAGAGTGCTCTTGTTTAAATCTTATTTCAATTTTCTTTCCTTGTGATTCACATAGTTAAAAATTCGGTTATTGATAGAGTACAATTACCCTATGCAATCCATACACATGACCTACCCCACCTAATGCCATGCTATTGTTGTATCAAGAAGTGATTTACGATTTTAAATATGAGTAAATTTAACTTTTTTAAACAAATTTAATGATTTATACATCTTTTCTTAATTCTAATAAATTATATGAAGTGTACAGCTCTTCCATATTTTATACCCAATAAAAGCAAAATCATAAATTGAACAATGTATTATTTTAAACTTAATTTCCTTTACAACATAAAAAATATCCTATTTGGGACAACTAAATACCACCATATATTAGCTCATAAATTAAATGTGTATTGCATAGACATAGAGCTCGGCTTAGATCACCATTCATGAGATATGAATCATTCAACTATAAATTTTATATTATAAATATATTTTATATCAAATATATTAATTATTTCAAAATTCGATATTTTTAAGCCATATTATTCACAATTTATGATGTGGAAATGATTGTATCAATTTCCTAAAATAAAAATAAACGAAATTACTCGAGATTTGAATTTGAGAAATAAGCTTTCCTTACATGAAATTTTATCCCTATAAGCCATCTAATGAATTTATGATGTGGTAATCATTGTATTAATTTAATTTCTTAAACAAAAAATAAACGAAATTATTGAAAGAGAAAATTACAGCTAACTACCGTGTTTGGAATAAAATATTGCAATCTACCGACGTCACGAGTCCAGCTTGAGTCCTCTTTTTCACAGCAAGTCAGCAACAGTCCCACCCCCCATCGTCTTCACCTTTTTCTCATTAGTCCACTAAGAGAGAGAGAATCAGATAATTGTGATAGCATAATTGTATATATGTACTGCCTTGCTTGCTGGGTTGATCACTTTACTAGTTAGCTAATGTAACTCTGTTTCTCTCTCTTATTTCTTCCAACATCGTCTTTTTTTTCTTCTTCATTCTTTGCCTTTCTCAGATCTGCTTGTCTTCTTCTGTCGGTGGGGGTGTCTGGAGACTGAAGATCTCTAAGCTCAGCTTCCAAAATGAGTATGTACGGTAGGGATCCGTGGGGTGGGCCGCTGGAGATTAATGCCACGGATTCCGCCACCGACGATGACCGGAGCCGGAATCTGCAGGATTTCGATCGGGCTGCGCTTTCTCGGCCACTGGACGAGACCCAGCAGAGCTGGCTTCTTGGACCTGGCGAGCAGAAGAAGAAGAAGTATGTGGATCTGGGTTGTATTATTGTGAGCCGTAAGATCTTCATTTGGACGGTGGGGACGCTTCTTGTTTCTGCCTTCTTGGCTGGCTTCATCACCCTCATCGTCAAGGTTGTCCCTCGCCACCACCATAAGGCTCCGCCTCCTGATAACTACACTTTGGCTCTTCACAAGGCTCTTATGTTCTTTAATGGGCAAAGATGTAAGCATTTTTTTTTTTTGCTACCATTTTCTCTTTAGCGTTCAATTGCGCATACAAGTAATCACCGTGTTTATATCTGTGATTGTGAGACCTCTCACTCTCTCTACCCTTCTCTTTCTCGCTCGCTCACTCAAGTGCACGCTCACAAACACTCATATACTCATCCGTCCATTTTCTTTGCGAGTGTGTGCTTGTAATACGGTATTGAAGATCTTAAATGTTTCTTCTTGACGATTTACAATTGATTCCTATAGTTGACTGTGCATCTCTATTTCTGACCATTTCTTATTGAGATAGCTTTTAGTCACGAGAATTGAATATTTTATATGCTGCTTATTGATGATCTATAATTGAATCCTGCAGTCTTTGTTTATTCCTTTGTGCATTTTTTTAGCCGTTTCTTTGCCAGATATATTTTATTGATGAAATCTGAAGATTTTAGGTGTAGATAATGGATTATTGATCGTTGATTCCTTCAGTCGGTACATCTTTTTTGGGTACTGTTTTTACCATTTCTTGTTAAGACAACTTCTAATTATTAAATTGGAGATGGAGATTTTATATGTTGCTGTATTTTTATTTTCCTTGTCTGATGACTCCATTTAAGAGCCTGGTAGGAACTTGGGGGAAATCCACCCCTTAAGAAAGATTTAGAGCTGATTCTATATCTAATGACTTCAAGCACCATATATCATCATGTGTGATTTGTTCTAAACGAAGGCCTATAGTGATGATTAGCTTCAGAACATTATTGGAGTTTAATTTTTTTTTTTTTTATAATATTTACCTGCGTGCAGCTGGGAAACTCCCCAAGCATAACAATGTTTCATGGAGAGGTAACTCCTGTATGCAAGATGGCAAGGCTGATACATCAAGTTCAATTAAGGATCTGGTTGGTGGCTATTATGATGCTGGAGATGCTATCAAGTTCAACTTCCCTGCATCTTTCTCCTTGACCATGTTGAGCTGGAGTGTAATAGAATATAGTGCCAAATACGAAGCCGCTGGGGAGCTCAACCATATCAAGGATGTCATTAAATGGGGGACAGATTACCTTCTGAAGACCTTCAATAATTCTGCTGATACCATAACTACAATTGCTGCACAAGTAAGCATCATGCTTTGGAGACATATTTGAATTGTTGATTTTCTATGTATTGTGCCATTTACAGATATATCTATTCTCCAAAACTTTTGTCCTCCTTCTATTGATGTGGGGGGATTTAGTTTGGGTCTTTTTCTTTATTTGGTTTTAGTTAGTTTGTTCATGCTCAGACTCAGCATGAAAACCTACACCCTCCATGATCCATCTCCAGGATGCAGACATCATGAAAACTGGAAATCAAGGGATTTCCCGATATTATGTCCAAACTTTCGCAATTTCGATGTTAATTTTAATATATTAAAAAAATTGCATCTAATTATGCATTCGTGAAAAAAATGCTCAGTCTTTTTACAAGAAATCTTTGGAGAATGCATCTCATCGTTGGTTTTGTGACTTCTTTGACAGGTTGGGGCTGGGGATACTTCTGGAGGAAGTACTACTTCAAATGACCATTACTGTTGGATGCGTCCAGAGGACATTGACTATGAACGACCTGTATATGAATGCCACGCTTGCTCAGATCTTGCTGCAGAGATGGCTGCTGCTTTAGCTGCTGCATCCATTGTTTTCAAAGATAACAAAGCCTATTCACAGAAACTTGTTCATGGTGCCACGACTCTCTTTAAATTTTCAAGGGACAATAGAGGAAGATATAGTGCTGGTGGTTCAGATGCTGCGTTGTTCTACAATTCCTCCAGCTACTGGGATGAATTTGTTTGGGGAGGGGCTTGGATGTATTATGCAACTGGAAATTCTTCCTACCTTAGGCTTGCTACTGCTCCTAAACTTGCTAAGCATGCTGGTGCCTTTTGGGGAGGCCCTGATTATGGTGTTTTGAGCTGGGATAACAAGCTTGCTGGTGCTCAGGTAATTTTGTGGAGGTTCTTTGCCTTAGCTTTCTGAAGATTTTTTTTTTTTTTTTTTTAAAAATGAGATGATGCACCGAGACTGTGATTGGAATTGGAAATTAAAGTATTTGAATCTTGGTTTATTCTAATCATATTCTATCTTGAGGGTTTTTGTCTGATAGTTGAGTTCTACATTAGCTGGCTAGCAGCTTAATAGTCTGATTTTTAGCATGATCTATATTTCTGTGGTATCTTTAGATAGTCGAAGTTTTTATTTACTCATATTCTCTGTTTGTTTGTAAGTCATTCTGGGACTGAAGTTAGTTCTTCTTTCTTATTGCTTTGAGATCTTCTCTGTCATATTTCAGTGCTTTGGTCTCATTTCTATTTCTTTTTCCTAGTCAATGGGCAAACTACTTTGATCTGTCATTATGTTGTAGGGTGTAGCCAGGTTGACCCATCGTATTTAACTGACTTTCTTGTGAATCTATGAGGAACTATGTTCCATTGTAATTGACTCATATATATGAAGTTATTAATAAAGTATCAGCAACTTGGGCACAATTTTTCTTCCCATTAGATGTCCTTGGTCTTGCAATTCCTTCTTGAGCAACTTAATTTGGACTTCTTATACATAGGTTCTCCTGAGTCGCTTAAGATTGTTCTTAAGTCCTGGTTACCCGTATGAAGAAATTCTAAGCACCTTTCACAATCAGACCAGCATAGTTATGTGCTCTTATCTGCCGGTTTTCACAAGCTTTAATAGAACAAGAGGTAAAAATCCTACTAGCTCAAATCGTTTCACTAGGCATTAGAGGTCATGCTGCTTACTTTGCATTCTAATGTGAATAATGGTATTTCTTTTTGCGCAGGTGGCTTGATTCAGTTGAACCATGGTAGACCTCAGCCTCTCCAATATGTCGTCAATGCAGCCTTTTTGGCCACCTTATTTAGTGATTATCTTGATGCTGCTGATACACCAGGATGGTATTGTGGGCCCAATTTCTTTTCTACTGATGTTCTTCGAGAATTTGCCAAGACCCAGGTGCTTAACATTCTGCTCCCTTAACAAACCTATCAGTTTTTGCTGTTCCTCAGTTAATTGAAAATGCTGCAAGGTGTCCGCCAAAATCTCAATTTCTCTGACATTTTGTTTGGCCTTTTGTTTTTGGGCAGATTGACTACATCCTTGGGAAGAACCCTCGAAAAATGAGCTATATTGTAGGTTTTGGCAAACATTACCCAAAACATGTTCACCATAGAGGTGCATCCATCCCCAAGAACAGGGTTAAGTATAACTGTAAAGGAGGATGGAAATGGAGAGACTCGAAGAAGCCGAACCCAAATACCATGGTTGGAGCCATGGTTGCTGGTCCTGACAGGCATGATGGTTTCCATGACGTCCGTACTAACTACAACTACACGGAGCCAACTCTCGCAGGAAATGCCGGTTTAGTAGCAGCACTAGTGGCCTTGTCAGGTGACAAAAGCATGGGGATTGACAAAAACACCATTTTCTCTGCAGTTCCCCCAATGTTTCCTACACCTCCACCACCTCCAGCACCATGGAAACCATAAGGTGCTATGCTGTTCATTATCTCTTTTGGCTAAGTGTGTCCCAAATGACTTGAAGAAGACAAGGAAAACTAGAAGCGCATGAACGTAATGAAAGTTATGGAAGAAAGATCTAGCAAGTCTAGTAAGCTGGGGCAAGTTTGTCCACTCAAGATTAGCATCAAGAGTTGAAATCTAGAGTGTCCCTTTGTTTAAATTTTGTGACATACGTAGTGTATATGTAATAAACCCTGTATTCTTTAAAACTGAAAACATGAACAGCTTGAAATTGTTCGAGACTGTTGCATACGACCTTTTACAGATGATGACAAATATGTTCTTAATTTAAGGTTGGGTTCTTTTTGTGAAGCGGTTCTAAAACTTGTGCTCGTGAATTTGTGCATGCAAAAATGTTTGCTTCTTCCTTTGAGAAATTATTGTTGTTTCATCAGACTTTGCTTTTATAATTTTATTTCAATTTTATCGTATCTCATCTTCACCTATCATTTTTAACTTGTATTAAATCTCTCCCTCTCTCTAGTGCGCCATATTTTGTGGGCTCACCATGTGTCCTCCAGCAATCTTTGCCCCTTCGGCCGCAATCGGTCATAGGCATTTCTCTTCGCCGTCAGATTTATAAATAAGGATTTTTTTTTCTTAAAAAAAATGTACTGGATCTGAATTATATTAGGAGAAATTCAAAAAAGTAAAAGCATATTGTGTGATGAAGAAAAAATCGAAGACATACCTGTTTATTGCAACGTCATTAGGATACAACAATTAAAGGTTATTAGTGGCCCTGTTCTCATTAATCTTGCTCAGTACCTCGAATCTTTTTTTTCATTATTCTCTAGTGTGCGTGAGCTTCTCCATCTATTGCTTCTTCAATGTCGTTCATGTTGCTAGGTTAACATATTTGATTAATTAATAGTCAAATCTAACCTTTATAATGGTTATGACAACATTACTACAATTTGGAAATTTGGTAATATTGAACCAAACAAATTTTCGAGGCAACACTGTTTTTAAGTGAGAACTTTCGAGATAAAATTGCATATTAACAAAAATAACATGATAATGTGATGACCCGTCAGATCAGCATATTTGGTTTAACTAATAGTTAAACTTAACTAAGATAGCAATTAGGATGAAATTATTATGATTTGAAAACTTCCAAAGCAGCATTTTTCCCAAAAAAAAAAAAATGCCGGGCAAAATTGAGATGTTTTGACAACTTTCGGAATAAAAATGGATCTTAACCCAAAAAAATACACCTTCTAATCTTCAATATAAGAGTTAGTTGATTTTATAAGGTAAACAAATTAATTTGAAGAAAAATTACAAATATAAATAATTTAATGTGACTTATGAAACTTCTTTAGTCTCTTAAAAAAAGTTAACTGAATTTTATTTTAAGTAGCGGGTAGCATAATTGTATCATGGTACTCCTTTCGGTCTTAATTATAAGATAAAGTTGATTTTTTTAGAGAAATTAAAGAAGCTAATTAAATTATTTTAGATTATTTATATTTTTATTTTTTTCTCCAAACTAATTAGTTTGATTAATAAACTAATATATAATCTAAGGATACATAACAAATGACATGATTATGTAACTTATTTAACTTCTTTAATCTCTCTAAAAAAATTCAACTTTATCTTATAATTAGGATGGACGCAGTATTTAACATGCCATGGTGGTAAACACAACTTGTATTGCAAGCTTCCAGTGATTTCGATAGTTGCAAAATTTGGCGTCTTTATTAAAATTCAGTGTGCAACATGCTAATTTGTGGATTATGCGTTGCTTGAAGTGAGCACCGATCAATAGCATCCAATTCTATAATTTCATGCCAACTTCATTTTTGCTTTGGATTTGAGTATTCTTTGCTTTGCTTTGAGTTATAAGAAGCAGAATCAAAGCCTCGCTATCCTCATCAATTTAAAAGAGTCACTTCCAATCATTCCCTAAATTACTTGACAATACTTTTACTCTGAAATCAACAGCGGAAGGGAAAAAAGGGAAAATTTTTATATAATTTTTATCAAATATTTGAGGCTAATTACTTCTGCAAATGGCTGAGGAACTGAACGAGTCTCTGGAATATACACCAACGTGGATCGTTGCTGCTGTTTGCTCCATCATTGTCGCTATTTCCTTCTTGGTCGAGCGTGGCATTCATCATTTTGGCAAGGTAACGTTCTTCTTAGTTTCTATCGAACTGAGAAATTGAATAATCTAATTTTGCTTCCAAAATTAGGGCATGGCACATTCAGCTGGAGTTCAAACTGGTTGATAGATTCTTTTCTGCATCAAGAAATTGACTACTTTGACCAAATGTCGCATCACAATTCTCCTTTGCCTCACTGTGAGGTTTTAAAAAGGGAACGTAATCACTAAAAAGTTCTAATAATAAATAAGTAGCATTGAATGACAAGTTTCAGTAAGGTTGAAACTTTTTAATGATTATATTCCTTCTTTGGACCTTGTAGTGATTTTCAAGTTAGGCTACAAGCTATATATATAAGTTAAAATACTGACTAACTAATTGTCATAACTGAACATAACATAAGAGAACAACAACTTTTTTTTTTGGATAACTTAAAGTTTAGGTGAGTTGGGTCTTGGGGTCTCACCAGGGTTAGGGCATGCCTTCGGGTTCAAAGAGCGCTTATAAAGATACTTACAGATCGCGCAATAATAAGGTCCTTATCACATCGGTTAACTACTACTTTAGATCCATACTTGCAGTAAATCACAATTTGGGGTTGGTTAGTACATCAACTATAAGAAATTTCTATTGAGAATTCAATTTATATTTCTTCCTAGTTTTTCTTTCATGTAACTCAATGGGTGCATAATAATTTGTTTATTGGCTTGGATGATACAGTACTTGGCAGGCAGGAATGATGCACTACATCGAGCATTAGAGAAGCTAAAAGAAGGTACATTTTTCTTTGTCATAATCCACACACGGACACATGCATTCAAACAACAAAAAAACTTGAAGTAAATGAAACTTATCTCTCACGTTTTTTATACAGGTAAACAAGATGCTTAACTTTGATCAGAAAATGATGCTATTATAAACTTTAATGGCAAAGGTTTCAATGGATTTGCTTATTTATTCATGACAAATATTCATTATTTTGGTGTTAGTGTAATCTAGTTCCTAAGAGGAAAGTTACCTGAATAAGTATTTTGCAGACCCAATAAACTCCCATTCGTGAATAATGACACTGATTATTTCATAATTACCGATTCATATTAAGTCTTGCATAATATTCTTCTGTATATATTCGAACGAGATTGTGTAGACTAACTAGTTTGTCTGTCATTTTGTTTTCACCAGAATTGATGCTTTTGGGGTTCATTTCCCTTCTATTGACTGTCGTTCAAGGATCGATAAGTCGCATTTGTATCCCACCAAGCCTTGCAACAAATATGCTTCCATGCAAGAGACATCAAGAGTCCACAACAGGTTCAGAGCATAATTTAATCTACTATAACACTGTAACCAACAGAAGAAGGCTTTTTTCTGAAGAACCTAGTTCAACTTCAAAGCATTGTAGCCAAAAGGTAATAGCAAAACATAAACTGTAAACTCAGCTATTAAGAGATTTAAACAACGGCTTACTCAATAACAATGGATCAGATAAATTAGTAAGAACTCTTAATGACAAAACAAGTTTTTTTTTTTTTCCTTTCCTATTTATTACAATTTTTTTTTAACATTTATGACTCATTACATTCTTTTTTCCTAAACAGGGGAAGGTTCCATTGATGTCACTAGAATCATTACATCATCTACATATTTTCATCTTTGTATTGGCTGTTGTACACGTGGTATTCTGTGTATCCACAATGCTTCTTGGAGGTGCAAAGGTAATGAATCGACTCCGAGATTGAATCTTGATTCTGGAGAAAATTTAGTTAAACTGCAAAAAAATAGACCAAGTTAATCATGAATAGATATGTAAGTGCGTCAGAGTGTTTCATTAAAGAGAATATGCAACATGCTTAAATATCTGTTTATCATTTTCTTGATCTTCCTATCTTCTTCATACTATTTATATCGTAGATTTTCTTTTTTTATTGTTTTTCTTGTGTTTGATAAAATTTGGCTTTTATTTTATGATGCCATAAAAAGTGGTAGTATCATTAGCCTGGGTTGAATTTTTTTGAGACCTTTTCAATTTCACAGAGAAGGGAATTTAGTTTGTTTCAACATTCCTACCTGTACATCAAAAAAGAAATTCAAACATACATGAAGAAAATCATAGTTCTATCACCATGAATTGAGTTGTTCCATGATGATGCTTACTGTTTTCTTCATGTAGATCCGCCGATGGAAGAAATGGGAGAATGATGTTCGTGGAAAAGCTAGAAGATCAGATTCAGGGGGTATTATGACTGCGAAACTGAATATTTTCTGTGTGTAAGAACTAAGAACACCTGAAGAGGTGACTTGGAATTTTAGGCTCTAACATAATATATTTTCTTATATGCAGTTAATAATAGCCAAGCTCTCTATCAGAAAGAGTTCATAAAAACACATGCTGAAGGATTTTGGAAAAAGGCAACTGTAATATGTTGGATCGTAAGAATCACTTTTCTCTACATGGCTTCTCATGATATCTTTATTTGGATCTATTGAGTGAATACAAAATAGAATGGAATGGAATGAAAAAAAACAATAATTTTTTGGATGAGTAGTGCCCCGTGTTTTTGGATAAAAAATTAGTAATAAGGAAAAATTGTTCTTGAATAATACTCCCTCCAGTTTTTAATATAAGACATATTTGAGGTGTTGATCTTGGTCTTAAATATAAGACATAGTTTTCATAGTTGTCAAATCTTTTTTTAATTTACCCCTATTGATGCTCCATCAACAATAATCAAGGAAGGAAGGGAATGAGAGGATTAAGAAAGATGAGTAGAGTGTTTTAGAAAATACACGTTATATTAACTAATTTCCTTAACCTAATCAAATTAGGTAAATATGTCTTGTATTAAAGACCGGAGGGAGTAATGACAAAAGTATGATAGATATTGGTGTGGGTTTGAGAAGATGATAATAAGGAATAACTGTTCTTGAATAACAGTAGCGCATGGATTTAATCCAATGTTTACCTCACTTAAATGGCAATGGATAACATTGAACATTAAGGATAGATAAAATGCTTACAGTAACAATAAACTCATATTATTTAATTGAAAAAGCTGCTTGAATGGATTATATTGCTGCAAAAATGGGGATAAAATATTGATTAGATGCCTGATGTGGTGACTTTTGGGTTTGAGTTCATTTTGGCAGAGAGCATTCTTCAAGCAATTTTATGGCTCTGTTACTGAGTCTGACTACATTGCACTGCGAAATGGATTTGTAAAGGTTAATATCCTCTAGACTTCTAATTTTATTTACTCCTCTCGTCCTACTTATAAGGCAGAGAGAGAGAGAGAAGTTACTTTTTAATCTTATTTATAAGTCACTTTATTAGATTTTTCATATGAATGTACACTTTTTCCCTTTATTTATTATTATGCACACTTTGTTCTCATGAAGTATAGTGTGTATTAAATAGGGGTGAAGTTGAAAAGTTGTTGAATTTTAAGGCCGAGTTAATGAGGTTATAGTTTTTCTTAGTTTTGGTGAAACATGTTGGTATAATGTAGCATTTTTTTCACTTTTCACTAATACTCTATCTCATTGTTAGACACTAATTGTGAATAGTGATATTTCTAGGAGCACTGCCCAAATACTCCTGACTATGACTTTCACAAGTACATGATGTGGGCACTTGAAGGTGACTTCAAGAAAGTTGTAGGCATAAGGTGATAAATTAATTCACATGGATTCGGATCTCTTCCAGTGCTGAAGAAGTGAGGGGAGAGAGAGAAAGGAAGTGGAACTCACTTATCACTGTGGGGCCCACCTATCTCTCTCTCTCTCTCTCTCTCTCTATACTTTTTTAACCTCCAGTATTGGAGGAGATCCTCTCTTAATTCAAACATTGAGAAACTTTTGGATAGATCAAACCTACAAATTATAGACGGATTTGCAAACATATTGAACTTTTTAGTAAGGCCTACTTCTTCTAAGGTAATTGACTGTTCATCTATGATCAATTTGGTCTATCAATAATTTTGTAGATAGAAACAGGTCTATCTAGAAATTTTTGTGTTCAGACAAGTTTATGTCATCAAATTTAAGACCATCTATTCTTGATTGTTTCTCCATCACAGCTGGTACCTGTGGCTCTTTGTTGTGCTCTTTTTGCTGCTAAATCTCGAGGGTAATATTTGTTCCTAATTCAACAATATTCTTTGGAGACTTTTTGGTATAATGTTAGGGTTAATATTATTGTTAGTCCTTACAGTTTGATCGAATTATGCTTTTGGTCCCTATAATTTCAAATTGTTGGTTTTAGTCCCTATAGTGTCATTAGGACTTGGTCTAAATTTAAGTATCAGGGTCTGAATTTAAGTATCAAGACCAAAACTCGTTAAAAGTATAAGGACCAATCGTTAAACTTAGACCAAAATCTAATGAAACTATTGAGACCAAAATCAACGATTTGAAATTATAGGCACTAAAACCAATATTCGATCAAACTATAAGGACTAATAATGATATTGCTTCATAATGTTATCTTTATCTTGTTGAGTTAAACATCAGACATTATCATAATTTCATTTGCTTTTATTAAATAACAACACATCCTTTCTACTACGTTATCTTACACAAGTGTTGCTGTAGAAATCTAATCCACATGAAAATTTACCATGCAGGCTGGCACACTTATTTCTGGTTAGCTTTTTTACCATTGATAGTAAGTGATTGAGGCTGTTACCAGTGATTACATTTTGTGAATGTTGCACATGAGGGATGTGATTCAAGTGAAACTTTTATGTTCATTCATCTGCATTATGTTACAGCTTCTGCTTCTTGTGGGAGCAAAGTTAGAGTACATAATCGCTCGGTTGGCTCAAGAAACCGGGCAAAAGATTGAAGGGGAAGATCAAGAGGCTGCAAGAGTTGTGGGAATCTCGAAGAAAAAGAAAGATCATAGAGTGAAACCTTCAGATAAACACTTCTGGTTTAGCAACCCTGCTCTTGTGCTTGACTTGATTCACTTCATTTTGTTTCAGAACTCTTTTGAGATTGCATTTTTCTTCTGGATTTTGGTGAGTACTTACATGAAATCTCTCTTTCAATTGTTCATCTCTTGGTTCCACTTTACTACTATCTCTCTCTCTCTCAAAAAGCTGTATTATTGACGGTACAATCTTATTTATCATCATGTGTCTAGGATATGACATGTGAGGTCGTCACATAATTAGTTGCAAGGATAAGATTTACGACATTTTGAGAAATAAAATGAATTTAGAACCTGTAAAATGTTGAGGAATGAAAGTAGCTAGACGATAAGTATATGGGAAAATTGGAGAAAATTTCCCATTAGAAAATTTATTGGTGAGAAGGACTTAAATTAGAGTATCAGTACTTGGTGTGTACAAAATTTGGTACTTTTTGTGTATACAACTTGATTCTTTTCCCGACTTTCCCTTTAGTATATTTAGACTTTTAAAATATCTTTAAAACTGTTAATTCTGCCCTCTGCAGTTCACATATGGATTCGATTCATGCATTATGGAGAAGGCAGCCTTCATCATTACAAGACTTGTTATAGGGTATAATAATATAATCCTTAGAAGTGATAAAAAGAAAAGCAATAGTATTATATTTTTCAGTTCTAATTTTATGTTGCTTGATATTGAATTGTGTCCTCTTCTCACTTCATATCATTGTCACGCAGCTTAATAGTTCAAGTGCTCTGCAGTTACAGCACCCTGCCTCTATATGCTTTGGTGACTCAGGTAAGATAAATCTAAAGATTCACCTTCTTTTTTTTAGAAGGCTTCTGGTCATTTTGATCCTTATACTATCCAAAGTCTAGGGGTTGAAATTACAAATACTTCTTTTCTGTTTTTAACTATACATGAAAATACCTATAAATGGAATTTGGAAGTATGCACAAATTAAACAAAATTCTTGGGAATATTTGAAATTTTGACAAAACTTAGGGAAGGTAATTGTGATATACTTTTTCCAAAGCAAGTTTGTGCAAAGTTTTTTTTTTGGAATTAAATGGGATGGCATTGATGGTTTGGGGTTTTAAGCGGGATTGAATTTACGACCTTCCACTTATAAGGGAGCTTACATACCACTAGGCTATATATAATGCCATTAGAAATTTGTGTCATTTTAACGATATTTACTTTTTATTTTCAAGGAATTATTATATGTTTTAGAAATAGAGATGAAATTTATGTTATTTTATCAAAATCAAAGAAAAATACTTATATTTTTTCTGATACATTAAGAGTGTTTGAAATGTTGATCTCTATCCATGCTTCATCCTATCCTCATCATCTGAGCTAGAAATTCTTTGTATTTTTACTCAAACAGCTTTTAAAACATCATATGTAGCAAGAGCAATTTAAATACCAATAACAATGCACCAAAAATGTCTTGATTCCTACCAACTTTTGCAAAGAACAATATCATATTGCACATATGAAAAGTTGAAATAATGTTTGATGAAATGTATGGTGTCTGTTCAGATGGGAAGCAGGTTGAAGCTGAAAGAGTCAGTGGCATCATCTCTTTTTAGTTGGCATCAAGGAACAAAAGGTAGAGCTGCTGGTGGTGATTCCTCTACTTCAGGGACTTCACAGTCCCAAAAAATGGTCAAAGAACCAACACAACATGATGTTCAATTTGATGGCCAACCACAAGAATCTTCAGTTGAGCTTGCTTGTATCGTCGAGGCGTCTTCAAAGCAACCTTATGCTGGTAATTAGACAATTGAGATTTGGTACATATCTCAGGCCGTTAGTGCTTGCCCATTTAAATAAAAAAAGGGGGATTGCCAAAAATCGGTGAGTGAGAGAAATCTATAATCCCCATCAGCATTATTCTTTTTAAGATGGGTATGTATGTATATATGGATAAAAATGTTGTAATATTTGTATGTAAATTAAAATTTTTGAAAATATTTTTCTGTGAGTAATTCCAACATTGCTGATCTCAACATTTTTTCTAAATTGAAAATATCAATATTTTAAAGTATGGCTCAAATAATTTGATTATATTTGATTTAATCTGTCACACACACATGTTTGAAAGATATTGTGAATTTTGTTTTTTAAATCTTATAATTAAACTATTCGCTGTTCTAATTTAAAAGTTATCCCAATTCAATGCTTTTTTTTCCTGGAACTTGTGGATCATGTCATTGAGATCAAAGAGAAATATAATACTGTTTAATCTTAAACCAAACTCATTGCTATATTTTTATTAACATTAAAAGTGTCTTGAGCGTGACTCAAGAAACTCAAAGGAGAAAGTAAAAGCTGCTTAGGCTTCTCAAGAGAAAGCTTCTCCATAACAGCTGAACTAATATCCCCTGAAACAGAGACAAACTCACCATCCTCACTAAACTTTAACTTTTTCACTTTCTTTATAATTCTTATTACATAAACAAGGATAACAACAGTTATAACTATTGCAACTACATAAGTAACAATGTTGTATATTACTGCTCCTGTGATTTTATGATGCTTGCTATACTGTGAATCTGCCAAGGCCCTCATTAATTTCCCACTGCACATAATCAACCACTATAAATTAATTAACAATTAAATGCTGATCAAGTTTAGAAAAATCTACAGAAAGAAATATGTTCTTAAGCTCAGTTTATCAGATCAGTGATGTAGAACTAATAAAATAATCATAGAAAAGTCTCTGAAAAAAATAGGGTAAAGGTGTAAAAATAGTCATGAACTTTGTTCAAAGGTGCAAAAATAACCATGAACTATTTTTGGTAGCAAAAGTAACCATGAACTATGTAAAATAGGGCAAAACCGTTAAATATGACTGTTGACCGTGCGTTGACCGTTAACATATTTAACGGTTTTGCCCCATTTTATATAGTTTATGGTTACTTTTGCTACCAAAAATAGTTCATGGTTATTTTTGCACCTTTGAACGAAATTCATGGCTATTTTTGCACCTTTACCCAAAAAAATATTGTAATGATCAGACTTCTTGTTCATATTCCAATGATCTGGCAGTTCAGACAGTTCTATATCTTTGCATATGAACTGCTAAATTATAGCATAAACTTCTGATCAAGGGATTATTTTTTATTTTTTATTTTTTTGCAGCATACGGATAACTACTACCTAACAAAACCAAAAGTAAGATACCATTTCAAAAAAAATCAATTACAAAGAAATTACTCCCTCCGGCTTTTAATATAACTTATAAGACATATTTACTTAATTTGATTAGATTAAGGAAATTAGTTAAGTTAGTTAATATAACTTGTATTTCCCAAAACATCCCAGTCATCTTCATTAATTCCCCCATTCCCTCTCCTTTTTTGTTATTGGTGAGGGAGTATCAATAGGGATAAATTAGGAAAAGATTTTCAAATATAAAAAATATGTCTTATATTTAGGACTGAGATAAACTCCTCAAATATATCACAAATTTAGCATAAATTTTACACTAATACTGATGGCATATAAACATGTCATGCCTAATTCAACCGTCAAATGCCCTGAGCTTACTTAAAAATAAAAACAGGTTTGTTCTATCTTCATAAATCATATCTACTGAGAAAAAAAAATTATTTAAAACATGTATACCATATATTTTATTTCTTTTTCCCCCACACAGTTGCATTTTTTTTTTAAATTTCTTTTTTTAGGAGGGAGTGGAGATCAACAAACCTGCATATATAGTTGAAACCATCTGGTATCATTCCGGCTATTGATCCAAACACATAAGGCCAAAACCTTATGTCTGTCACTGATACTGCATAATTAAATATGGTATAGGGAAAAGGAGAAACCCTACCCAAAACAACCATTAGACATTGCTGGTACCAGCTTCCTTCAGTGGCAAGCTTAATTATTGCTGCTATCCGGGGCCGCTTCTTTAACCAATGCTACAAAATTAAGAAACAAGTCAAGTTTACAGACAGAAAGCGAACAATGGGTTTTGATAAATTTACTGCAAAAGCTCAAGATGATTATGATCATATACAACAACAACAACAGAGCCTTAATCCTTCTAGATGATTATGATCATATCTAGGATAGAAATTACATGAACCAGTTTACGGTACAGTCGGCCAATAAGGTAAGTGAAGATCATGCCGATGGTTGTTCCACCCGTTACTATGACAGAGCCAATGCCATAATCAAAACTCATGCCAGCCAGCCACATGGATGGGCCTGAAGGGATTAGGAATACTGGGAACACAACCAAAGAAGCAAACAGTTCAATGGCAAGAACTGGACGGCTAAAGTCAGTAACTTGCCACTCCATGAATCGATAAAGAACCTATAATAATTAAAAAAAAATTATAAAGCATCATAATATGAATGAGGTCAAAATTGTCAAGATGTCTGATATCACTTTGGCAAAATAAAATAGGACATGGAATATTGGTCATCGTTCAACATGTACAAGAGTAAAAAAAAATGTAGTACCTTCTCAGAAAAAAATGGCATGCCCCATTTCACAATAACGAAAGCAAGTATAATGATTACAAAGCACCATAGCAAAACTATCAACCACCACCAGAGAGTTTTAATTCTTGGCTCTGCTTGAGGCTGCAACATTTCAGCTTCGGCAGCCTTAGGTTCATCATATTTGGCCAATTTAACATATTCATTACTGCCCCCCAAGTTACTACCAGCGTTTTCATGTTTCTCACACTTTTCTGATGGTTCTGGCATCATCTCTGAGAAGCCAGAATGCTGTGAAACTGGAGAAAAATAGAACATCATTATCAAGAAAGACCTCTAAATCAATAGCTCAAAAGTAATAATCTGATATTAAGTGCTTAAATCAGTAAGAAAAACTTGTGAGCTGATCTATCACTCGCTGATTTTTACTCTCAAATTAAACAAAAAGGTGGTATTTCTCTAAAATTCCTTCTCCTATGTGCAAGCTACATTACTCGACGCTTCTGTTTTAAGTTGCAATCTCAAGGCAAAAATCAACAGAACAAGGTGAACTAGGTCCAGCCTTAAATATCTAATCCCCATTAAATCTGTTATGTGGAATTAGTTACATTAGTTAGAATTAGTGAATTGATAGCAAAAAATGTTAAAGAAATACCAGCACTGAGAATTTTGTTAGAGAACTTGCGTCCCTTATAAATAAGAAGATAAATAAATGTGCGCCGTGAATTGAATTGAAGACAAATATTTGTTTTTATTTGTTGTTCGATTAATACCACCGTACATCTATCTTATAACCTCATTTGCAACTTACAAAGTCTTATTATGGATGTAAGTCATCTAATTGAAAATCATAATACTGGTATTTTCTTAACAAATTTTGTTAATAATTAACTATGAACTAATATTAGCCAAAACTAATCCCTGTCTTCAGATAAAGGAAGATCACAGACTTTCGTTATTTCCCCCCAAAAAAAAAAACGGAACGCGAATCTCCAGAACCAAGCAAACAAAAGGTAAGCAGAGAACGATACAACAAGGTAATAGATCGAGCAGCAGAGTACAGCCGATTTAAAACATATGAATAAATCATACGATGTGAGTAAATTAGATTTTAAGTTCTACTGATTCTCCCAAAACTCTGGAATGCCTAGGCGTGATTGCCGTCGGAGAAAGTCGCCGCAGTCTCCGCCGGCCGCCGTAGGCAACCGAGCTGGTGGATGCTTGTAGGCTATACGGTGCAATTCTGACAAGGATGAGGAAGCTCCACTCATTCTTGCGCCCCATATCGATGCTATAACTAACAAACTAACTCATCCTTACGAATAGGACCTTTTTTAGGCAAACAATCAAGATTGAAAAATTTTATTTTATTATGTTTGAAAACCATCGTTCCTTTGTTTCTCCTAGGAGTTAATATTTTAATTCTCAAAAAATATATTTTATTGTAATTTAGCCTCATAATTTAAATAATTTATTTTACTATCTTAATTGTTTTAAGGATATTGCAAAATTTAATTTTTGGTTTGATGTAATTTTTTTTAGTTAAGAGTATCTAGTTTAAACATCATGTACTTTATTTTTAATATTTATATTATATTATTAAATTCATAAAGGTTAAGAATTCTATTCAAAAAATTGCGTGCTCTAGTTTCTTTATAGTTTTATCTTTACTTCACTTTCTGTTGATGTTTTTATAGACGAGATGACTATGATTATTTTGCACAAAATCGTAAAAAATGTTTAGCTATAAGTAGAATTTACTTTGAGATATCTGTATATACTTTAACATAATAATCTATATAATTAGTCATCTTTAAATGAAAAATATTTGATTTGGTCTCACTGAATTTTGCTCCATAACTTCAAAACCTTCCATTACACTATTATTACACTAGTGTGATCTATTGGGTTGCTTATCATGATTTCGAAAAATTTTTGTAAGTAGGACTTCGAAAGCCACTTATTCAAAATCGTATTTTGATAGGATGTTATTAAAGCCACTGCAATATAACAGTATGAGAGCTACTTTCATAACATGAGTGTTAGGTGAAAAACACTTTACTTGAATTGGCTGAAAATCGCTAACTATAATTTTGAAAATTTTTCATAAATACGAATTTTAAAGCTACTTATTTATAGTTTGATAGAATTGTCAACACCCGTTTCCATTTTGATAATCGAAGAGTAATAAAGACAAAATTCAATGGGCATACAGAAAAGTACAATTATACTGATAGAAATATTCGTTTACAGTTCCAACGTCGTTCGTTTACAATTCCAATATTGTTGGTCGACGGAAACAGAAAATACAGCGGAAGTTTTAATATTTACAAATTATCCAAAATATTAAGGCATAGACTAAAGTATAACCACGTTCATAACCTCGCCTCGAGACACGTGCCACTCACTTTTCGGCGTCAACATCTTTGCCCTTTGGCCCACTGGTACTCGCTGAGGTATTTGTTTAAAAATAGGGTGAAATTCCGAAGAATCCTCGTAGAGACATAATATCGTTCATAGAAAATGCGAAAAGTAAATATGTCATGCGCCAAGGTATGCATAAATTAATGAACAATATAAACACATCATCGTCATCATGTATACATGAGTAGGGCCCAGCCCCACAATTTACACCGGTTGGACTTCTGCCAACTCCCAGTGTAAGTGCACTTATGGCACTAACAGCCTTTCTCTAGGCAAATCATGTTATTAATAAAGTGCATTTACAAAACAATGGCATCCACACAATCACATAACTTATGGCATAGTGTATAAAGGATAATGTCCCTACCTCAAAGTTTTGATATCCCCTATTTAATAGTGTCTCGTAAAGCGTGCTGTCCCGACGTCCGACTCGGTTCTAAAATATTAAATGTACCAGAAATAGGTCATAACCTATCCAAGTATCATTTTAGACTCTTCCATAGTGTTTATTGTGGTTATATTAGTCTATAGTGAAAATTTACAAAAATGCCCCCGGGAACCCGGCCCGATGGCACGTTTTCCCAAAATTTTGACTAAGGCTATTCTGACTTATTTTCGCCCAAGGAATCCATTTCCGGGCTCGAAATCGCCAAATTCATGGTCAAATTACGAAAATACCCTTGACAGCCCCTATTTAGTGATTTCAGTGGCGTTTTCGTAATTATGCTTTTTCGGCCTCTACCGAAAAAGTGCCCAACTGTAATCCCACCTATTTTTGCCCACTGAGTCCAATGGAACCATTTATTTCATGAAAATCCAACTCCTTGTACCAGTTCTGGTTCTGGTCGAAATATTAAGGAAAAATGGAAAAAAATGGGGTTTTGTGTTTTAGCTCCCAACACTACTAGAAAAAAGGGTTTTAACGTCCCTTTTTTTGGCCTTTCAACGTCTGAAAACAGAGGGACGTCTATGTGAGGGTCGTAGAAAAAAACGTCATTAACGTCTGTAAAACTGGGGACGTAGTAGGCAGACTTTAGACGTCCCCAGTTCACTGGGGACGTCTAAAGTGGGACCTTAGACGTCCCCAGGTTCAACTGGGGACGTCTAAGGTGGACCTTAGACGTCCCCAGCTCTTCTGGGGACGTCTAAAGTGTCGCCAGCAGTACTATCCACGTCCCTTTTTTATTAAGGACGTTGAAAGTTTTTTTTTTTAAAATGGACCTTTTATACATATTGCACTGTCTGGAAAATATGTAAACTGCAGAAATAGAATTCCAACAACAGCAGTTCAGCAGAATGAAAACAACAACAAACACAGTGATCAACCCAAGGCTACTACATGCCACACAAACTTTCAAACCACAAACTACACAACAATCTATATCCAAGTCTACTACATGCCACACAAACTTTCGAACCAGACAAACTACACAGCAATCTATATCCAAGTCCCCAGTTTGTACAATAACCAAGACTAAAATCCAATCCATATCCAACAACAATAACGCTAATTATATGTACTACCACAAAAGTATGTCCTACACAAACTACTAAAGACTTTACTCTTCTGGTACACGTTGAAGAAGATGTCCAGCCATAAAGTCTCTGATCATATTTAAGTCTTCATATGAGTAGGCATCTTCATTGTCAAAAATCTGTAAATTAGAAAATAAGCTTAGATGAAATAATGAATGAAGTGAATGAATTCCCATTGAATCACAACACCAAGAATATTATCCTCAGAGAATGAAGAAGCGATTACTTGTTCAAAATCTTTCGTAATGCCACTCTGAATGATGTTAAACATATAAAGCAAGACATAATATCCACATTCCCAGCCGCCAGGTTGTCGAGGGCACTATAAATCAAAAGCAAATGGTTAAAATCAATAAAGGCATATCTAAAATGACCGTCAATCAAAATAACTTGATTTGAAACTACGTACCTTTGGAAACAACCATCTTGGATCTTTGCCACCTCTACGTTCGCGTGGCCCGCCAAGCGCTCGATACGTCGTGCATGCGCTATCATGAAAATGAAAATCAACATAAATTAGAATAATTCATTAAGTCAAGAATCAAGAAGCAATGAAATACAAAAAAATAACTTACTGGTTGAAGACGCTTTTAGTTTCTTTGTCTGGTCTTCTATTTAAGGAATCAAACCAGTAAACAACGTGCGACTTAGGACAGACAACACACAAACTCCAGTGATAACTATCACAACATATACAGATTAAAATGAAGTTAGATGGCAAGGCAATTATTTACTAAAAATCTCAAATACACAAAATTAAAATGAGTACCCTTGAACATTCCATGCTCCGGCAACGTCCGACTGTAAACTTCCTCTCCGGTTAATGCCTTTGGAGCCATTCCATGCTCCGGCAAGCCGTTAAAACGCTTTCTTAACCTACGATACGGGTGGAATCTAGGAAGGAACCTCCTGTGACCTAGGTAGACCGTTTTTCTTCCATGTTTCAGTTGGTGGAAGTGAGTGTCTGCTTCACAGATCGGACATGCTTTATGCCCCTTCACACTGTACCTTGAGAGGTTTCCGTAGGCAGGGAAGTCATTTATGGTGGTGAACAGCATTGCACGTAGCTTGAATGACTCATTCTTATACGCATCAAACACATCTATGCCTTCCTCCCACAACTTCTTCAAGTCCTCAATCAAAGGCGCCAGGTAGACATCGATATCGTTTCCTGGCTGTTTTGGTCCAGAAATCATCATAGAAAGCATCACATACTTGCGTTTCATACAAAGCCAGGGAGGCAAGTTGTATATTACAAGGAGTACTGGCCACGCACTGTGTGTGCTATTAAGAGTTCCATACGGATTGATGCCATCTGTACAGAGCCCAAGCCGAAGGTTTCTCGGCTCGCTGCCAAATTCAGGGAACATTTCATCTATTTTCTTCCACTGTGGAGAGTCAGCCGGGTGCCGAAGATATTTTCCGTCGGATATTCTGTCATCCGAATGCCATCTCAACTTCTTCGCCTTTTTTGCAGTGCCAAATAAACGCTTAAAGCACGGTATTATTGGAAGATACCACCAAACTTTTACAGGTTGCCTTTTAGTCTTCCCATCGCCACAACCACCATCTTTCTTCACTTTGTATCGTGCGGTTTGACACTTAGGGCACTCACTCAGGCCTTCATACTCCTTTCTGTACAGTACACAGTCATTAGGGCAAGCGTGTATCTTTTTATACTCCATACCCATTATCGATAGGATTTTCTTGGCCTCATACATACGATTTGGAAGTACATTATCGTCTGGAAACATATCACACAACAGTTCAAGCAGCAATGTGAAACTACTATCGGTCCACCCACAAGTTGCTTTTAAGTTAACCAAATGTAATGTTCCTGTGAGCCGTGTGTACTTACTCCCAGGGTACAACGGTGTCTCTGCATCACTCCGCAGGCTGTCATATTCATGCGATTGCGCAAAGGATTCTACCTCAACATCGTGAATCATTCTCTCCATTCTATCTTCATCTATGACATCCACAGCTTCCTTCTTGTGTGACGGACAATCAGTTACTTCCTCATCATGCCATATCCACCTTGTGTATCGAAGATTTATTCCATCACAAAGTAGGTGATCCCTTATAACTTCAACATCCCGTGTTCTCTCATTTAAACAATTGACACAGGGACAAAAATACTTCCCATTTTTGGCTGGAACGTTCCTTCTAGCAAATTCAATAAACTCTTCAACCCCATTCTCATATTCTTCACTTGTTCTCAAAGCATTCATCCAACTATGATCCATTCTATTACCACCTATGCCATTCACACTCAAGTTTAGAGTCATTGTCAACACTGGGAATTGCCTTTTACTATTTTGTTTTCCAAAATTTTGGCAGCATTTCCCCTTAAAAGTGACACATCCCAAAATCAAAATAACAAACCATCTCAACTTAATTTAAACTAAACTAAACTAATTAAGAAGAGTAAAATAAAAATTCAGAACAGTAAAACAAGAGTAAAAAGCAGGAAGCTAATATTAATTCTTCTAACCAAAACAAAATGACGAATACTTTAATTAGTGCCAATAAATATACCCTTTCTTAAAAGAAATAAAAATTTAGCCTCAATTCCTCACTAGTCTTTGGCTTCCTACAATTAATTATCAAAGCCAAATTCTATGTCTACCTACTAACACTCTAACAAGATAGAACCAAATCCTAATCAAACTCAATTCTTTCAATATCAAATCAAACAACTTTTAGAATATTCATAAATCAAAATCCAAACTTCCTAAATGCAATTTTTTTGTTCAAAAGTTTGCAAAAAAATTTCTCTATATGTATAAAAGCAAAAAAGACAAGTTATGCAAACTTAATATATAGTATTAGTTATAAATTTTTAAAACTTAAAAAAAACACAATTTAACAATTTTGTAAGGGTTTTGTAAGGGTTCACTTACGTTAGATCACAAGTGATTCTTAAAAGTCTAAACAAATATGATAAATCACCCCAACATACATAACCTTTGACATATTAATCTAACATTAATTCAATTCTAACATTGTTAATTATAACAACATCTGTTCCCCAAAATAATTATTTACATTAACAATATTCTACAAACGCAGAATAATTATTTACATTAATAATATTAACAATAATTATTAACATCTGTTCACCAAATTAATTAATTATTTACATTAACAATAATTATTTACATTGTTAACCCACGCACCTGATTTTCTCAAAATCCAAGTGCAGAATCCAAGTGCATGCAGCAACAATATAACCCAGAACGCACAATCAAGTGCACACACCAACAATCCAGAAACGCAGAATCCAATTGCAGCAACAATATTCTACAAACGCAGAATGTAAATTCTTAATTGCTTCACATAATAATCCAACTCACGCCTCATATGCACATGATCAAAAGAAACCCAGAAACGCACCTGAATAATTCTGAGAATGCTGCAGCAGCAGCAAATGGGAAGACCCACACGGGCAGGGGAATGGGAGAAGAGGGAAGACAAATGCAGGGGAGGGGAGGTGCGCCTTTGCTCAGTGAATGAGTTCTGAAGCTCAGCTCATGGGTTTGGGAGAAGAGAGGAAACGAATGCAGCAAGGGAAATGCAAATCTGAGACGCTCACGGGTATGGCTTTGGAATTTGTTCAGTGCAGCAGAAATGAAATGCAGCTCACGGGTTTGGGAGAAGAGAGAAAACAAATGCAACAGGGGACATTAACGGGTATGGCTTTGGCACAGAAGGTAAAGCTGCCATGTACAGTGAATGAGGTGATGTTTCTGGGGTGTTTAGACGTCCCTAATCTCTCTGGGGACGTCTAAAGTTGAGTTTACACGTCCCCAGAGAAACTGGGGACGTCTAAAGTGCAGTTTAGACGTCCCCAGTTTCCCTGGGGACGTCTAAACCCCACTTTAGACGTCCCCAGTTTCCCTGGGGACGTCTAAAGTCCACTTTAGACGTCCCCAGAGACACTGGGGACATCTAAAGTGTTGAAATTTTACACCTACGGTCAAATTCATCCAGCGCCTTATCCACCCGCCAAATATTTAACTTTGGACGTCCCTAACTTAAAAAGGGGACGTCCTTTAGGGACGTAGAAGGTCTTGTTTGTAGTAGTGCAAAACTTGTACTTTTCCATTTCTATTCCTTGATTAACTTATTTAAACACTTCTTAATCATGATTTAAAGAAATTTAGGCAGCATAACCCCTTAGGATTATGACTTTCCAAATTTACAAACTTAACAAAATAACCAAATCCAACCATAATCATCAACAATAACCACATCTAACATAATCTTAGGATTTGTGAAGTTACCTTCTTTGGCTACTTGGTTTCCTCTTAATCTAGGATCCTCCTCCCTCTCTTCTTGATCTCAAAGTGTCTCTTCACCACCATGAATTCATGAGAAATAAGAGTTTAGAGAAGAATCTAAGGAAATGCCATAATAAAAAAAATCAAAGGAACCACCTTACCTTGACCTCTTCTTCTTCCTTCTCTCTAATCTCAAGCTTCACAAAATCACTCTCTCTTTCTTTTTCCTATGACTTGTGCGTGAAGTGTGCATGAAAGAGGAAGGAGTTTGTGTTATATTATTTTAGTCTTCTTCCTTCCTAACCATTGATTTAATCAAGGGCCTAAGTTGTGACACATGTCACCATCTTCTCTCCCCTCATGATCATTCCATTAGTTACTTATTAAATTTGAACCAATTGCTTCTTGTTTGGTCCAAAAAAAAACGTCCATCCCCTCTCTTCTTCAACTATTCCATCATTCCTCCAACTAAGTCAAAATGTGCACTCCACCATGTAATCATGTTGCTTATTTCTTCACTCAAGCTTCTATCCTCATGCACTCCATCACCACTCCATTTTGTGTGTACTCAATCTTGGTCATGATTTCCTTCTACATATGACATGTGATCATGCATCAATTAATTTTTTCCCCTCTTTCTTTCATGTTGGACAAAAATTAGAGAGGAAGAGGAGAGAAAATTGGTTTGCACAATTCCATAATTCACATAATTGATTTTATGTATAATTCCCCCTTAATTTCTCAATTCTTGATTTATTCCACTAAGAATAATCACATTATGCATTTTCCTTGATTAATTGAAATTAACTCCAATTAATTGGAAAATAATTAATCTTGGGCTAAATTGGCAAAATTATGATTTTGCTATCCCCTTTGTAATTTAATTCAATTCTTGAATCAATTTACCCATTTCCTTATGAATATGAATGTTTCAAAATTCACAAGATCCAAATTCATGAATATTCACCATTATATTGAATTATTCAAATAATTACAATATATTTTTGGTGAATAAAATTTGGGATGTTACAAGAATGATATTAGAGCCACCTTGATAACATGGTATTAGACATACTTTGATAACATAGTGGTATCAGACTTCTCATTAGGGGGAAAACAAAAACACATGATTCATAATTTTGTGAATAAAAACAATAAATGCGAAATTAAGTTCATAAAATACTCAGATTGTTAGACTATATGTGCATTCATAGTGGACAACAATAATGTTAGATGTTATTTATTTTTAGAATCACCTTAAAAATATGGTATCAAACCTACTTTGATAACACGTACTGTGGTATCAGACTCCTCGCTAGGTGAAAACAAAAACACATGATTCATGATTTTGTGAATAAAAACAATAAATACGAATTTAAGTTTATAAAGTACTCAGGTTGTTAGACTATGAATGTGTTTGGATTAGCTTTTGGAGAATAACTTCAGGAGAAAAAGTGATAAAAGTGATTTTAGATAATAGATTTTGGAAAAGAAAATGATTTTAATAAAACGATAGTGTTTGGGTATTGTTACCAGAATCACTTTTTTCATGGTTAAATTACTAAAAAAGACACTAGTTTTTGTGATAATTACATATAAAGGATAAGATTATATTTTATGTATTATTTAACATTAAATTTCATAATAAATACAAAAATTGAAATAAATTTGTCTACAAAATTAAAATTATAACATTAGTCAATTATGTAACATAAAAAAAGATCAAAAAAATTAATAAATGGACAAGAGCTTACCACTGAAAAATTTAAATAAATTAGTTTAAATAAAAAAATTTAAATAAATTAGTTTACAAAATTGAAAATTATAAAATTATTCAATTTTATAAATGATAAAATAGCTCAAAGATATATGTATTAATAAATTGCAGAGACTTATAAATAATAAAAATAAGAGTGATCTTTTTGTAACATAACTTATAATCTTAACTAAAATTAGAATGGCGTGCAAAGCTAAGTAATACTAAATTAAAGGGATTCTTTTGAGATTTTATGAAATATCAACTTGGGGCATCGTTTGTTGGATTTGAATTTAAAATAAAAGTTTTGAATTTTAAAAAAAGAACAATAATTAATAACAATAAGAATTGAAAGTTTTCTAAATAAAAAAGAAAAAGAAAAAGGAATTTAGCTTTATTATTATTATTTATTCCCTTTTAGTTTTTTCTCTCTCTCAAGCTACATAGACAACAAAGTTTTGGAATAGAGGGATTTGGGAAAATAGAAACCTAAAAACTAGAGGGAGCAATTGGGACCGAACGGTGAAGGAAAGAGACATAAGGTAATAAGAGGATAGGGCATATTGGGTTGCAAATTAATGATGCTCATAATGATGACTCCAACTACCCAAAATTGGAAAAAAAAAAAAAAAAAGCTTTTTCAAAACCATGGTTTTGTGCCTCAAAACCATGATTTTGCATAAAAAAGTGCTTTCAAGTTTTTTCAAATGTTTGGCTTCTTTTTCGCCAAACCAAGGTTTTAAAGCACAAAAGTGATTTTTTATGTTTACCGAAACACAATGTATGTGTGTTCATAATGGATAAAAATAGTATTAGATGCTACTTACTTACATAATCACCTTGATAACACGGTATCAGATCTATTTTGATAACACGGTGGTATCAGACTCCTCGTTAAGGGAAAACAAAAACACATGGATCACGATTTTATGAATAAAAACAATAAATACAAATTTAAGTTTATAAAGTACTTAGGTTGTTAGACTATATGTGCGTTCATAGTGGACAAACATACTTTCAGAATCATCAAATCAAGTTATATTTTTTTTAAGTAAGAGTAGTCAATTTTATTAATCACCAAAAGAAGTGTTACACTCACAAATATCCCTATAAAGAGAAAATAACAACAACCTAGAGTACAACCTATAAATCAAATAAAGTAAAGAAACACCTAGGTACGACCAAATACAAACAAACCACTACTTAAGCCTATACCTTCCCTCACCTCTGAAAAAGCTTCATTGCTGTCACGCCCTGAAAATTTAAGGGTGACTGGCATGGAATACAAGAAAACTCATATTCCATAAGCCTTAAAATATAACTATAAATACTTGACATACTAAATATAATAGTATTTATAATACCATAATTAGTATAATAATTCTTCATATACAAATACAATTTCTAGATCATATATAAGCATATTCCTTATAAATAAAATGAAGCTTTTTTTGTAGAAATTTCGACTTAGTCCCATCTGTAAGTTGAACTTCCCGAAATTTCTACAATAGCCTGTTAGTACAATACAACATACGGAGCTCCGCTCCACAACAATACATATATACCAAAATATCAAAAGAAAACAAGAAAGAATCCTACTTATAGAATACGTGGAGCGACTCTAATACACCATACTACAGTATATATGAAATATTTACATTAGCCTACGCTATTCAAGTAGTAGTCCAAAAGCTTCTTTCCAAAGTAGTAGCTTCAAGAGCCAACAGGAGGAGTAGATCCCCTTCTACTATCTGAGTGCCAAAAATATTTTCCGGTAAATAACATCCCCACAATAAAATATAAGTATATAACACAGATAAATTGGTCCAGCCATATCAAAATAAATAAATTAGCACTTAAATGGCAAGGAACCAACTATGTAAACATTAAACACTTAGATGTAAATTGGTTAAGAGTAAAAGATAACAAAGGGGAGATATAATCATGTTTAAACGAATAAATAAATAAATAATTTCAAAGAACCTAATAGGTTGAAAACCAATAAAAGAATACAAAAACATTTTCATTCACTAATAGGACTTAGACAGAACAATAACAGGCGTGGACACACAATCCACGAGGGTAAATAACCAATCTGGCGCGGCTAAAAGCCATGAAGAACTGGCGTGAGCAATACTCACTAAAAATCTCCCTCTGTTCCACGTGTGTTGGCTGTCACATGAGGCTAGCACCTCCTAATCATCCTGCTAGCTGGGTGTGCCATGGCGCGCCAAGGGTTAACGGAATTGCCGTTAGCAACCAGTGTTCTGCTTTCAATCCCTTGAAATCATTTTTCCCGGCATACATGGAAGTAAACTGTCTTGTAATTTCAAATCACTTCAATACAGAATAAACAAGTGTTTCCTTAGAGAAAATTGATCCCTTCCATGTATGTATATAAGGTTAAACCCAAATAAAAAAGCCGAATAAAACATATTCCCATTTCTAGAAAAACAAACTATAATATTCCAAAGTGCTAGCACTCAAGTAAAAACCTTTATAAGAAAATAACATAGTTAAAAATGTTTGATGTAGAATTCAATTTAAACCACTACATCCATATCCAAGTGGGGAGTTATTTACTCACCTGCAGTAGCTAGAGTCTATCACACTTAATAATCTTCAACTATGGTTCAACCTTAGCCCCTAGCAATTAAACAGTAGCATCATAATCATTCCAACAGTAACTTTATAGATATCTATAGTATCTTATTTAATAAATTAAATTCCTTCATTTCGTTTATAAGAATCTCAGCTTTATATAATGTTCAAATTCAATTATAAGCTTCATGATCTACATTACTTATTAGTCTCAATGCCTAAAATTTTCTTCTAAGTGTACACATATAGTCACAATGCAACTACCTTTATAACCTTAGTCTCAAATTTCATCCAAGGTACACCGTTTAATCTAATCTACAATAGATAGTATCAATATGTATATAATCATTCATTAAACAATATTTCCGAAAGTGCTACTTATCCTTCAACTATAAATAGTTAATATGTATTTCAATAGCTACTACAAATATTTAAACTTAATCCTAGAATTCACCCAAACTCCTTTCATACACATTTTTACAAACACCAAGACATGCATCATCTTCCAAACAAGTTTACTAAGCTCATTAAACTATAATTTCAGCTTATTTAAGCCTTCATGCTTCTCAAACCCCACGAATAAGCTAGGAAACAGCACCACATAATTATTGAAGCTCAATAAATAAATATCCACACTCACATGGCAGCCGCATGAACCAAGGAAGAAAAGGGGGAAAAACAGAGTTTTCAAAACATACCTAACACTGTAGCTTTTGCCGAAACAGAGGATTTTGAAGAAAATGATGACTTCCACAATAACAAACAACAACAACAAAGAAGGTAGAGTTCTAGCACACCCACACCACAGCGATGGAAAGAAAATCAGTGGCTTGCGCAAAGAGGAAGAAATAGTTGAGCAAATTCCAAAAATTTCTCTCCTTTTGCTGGGGGCGTTGAGGAGGATTGAGGGAGAAGAGAGAGAAAGCAACGACTGAAATTTGGAGAAGAGGAAGAAGACGAGAGCAACGAGCTTGGGCAAATTGATGAAAGCAATGGGGACGGAGGTGAGCAATGAAAGAATGACAATGCAAAGAGGGAGCACAAGCTTCCAGAATTTTCTTTTACTACTTTCTGTTGCTCAAGTCGGTGGAAAATAGAAGGGAAACAAAAATCTCATGCTATTAATTTTCTTTTAATTTTGTTTGTTTGTTTGTTTGTTTTTTTTTACCTTTTTATTTGGGTTTTCACAACTGCAACATAAATTTTATAGAAAAACATATTCTAGAGAGAATGGTGGCTTATAAAGCCATCCTTGTGGTACCATACCTCTTACTACTTAAATTGCTAAATGATCAGTAGCCTTATTGACTTTACGTAAAATTGATGACATAGTCCAATTGCCACTCAGTCTCCTCTTCAAAGCACTTCTTCAGCAGGTCCACACACTTCCAATCACATCCCTCCATGTCCTTCTCTTTTATTGATTTATATAATTCATGGCAATCAATCTCCATTATCACCAATCCACCTCCAAATAATTCTTTGCTTGAGAGTTTCTATTAGAGCCCAATATTCAAGCATTAGTGCATAATCAACCTTCACCCTCAAGCCCACACCACCTAAAAAACCCCCCACTACCGTGCCTCCTGATAATTAATGCAATGTTCTGGGAGAGTTTACATACTCATCATGCAATGTTAGTTAAAAGTCCCCATCTATGGATGGTGATTAGTCTCCATCTATAGATGGAGATTTTTAACTAACAATTATGTTTCCTTTCTTCCTTCCCTCTATACATTTCTTCCCTAATACCTTGTGGGTTTATGAAAAATTTAGGAAATCATGATCCCTCCCTCCCTTTATATATAATGGTATCAGAGCCACCTTAATAATATAATATCAGACCCCTTGCATGGTGGAAAATATTTTACTTGGATTGGCTAAAAATTTCTAACTATAATTTTGAGAATTTTTCATAACTATGATTTTGAAAGCCACTTATTCATATTTTTATAAAATGGTATTAGAGTCATTTGCTAACATGATATCATATCCACTTTGATAACATGGTATGAGACTCGTCTCTAAGTGAAAAATATTTTATTTGGATTGATGAAACATGCTTATTATAATTTTGAGAATTGTTCATATAAACACAACTTTTGTTTCAATATTGACTACTTTGACTGGCTACTTTAGTTAAAGAAATAAAAGTGGTCGATATTGAAATTAAAGTACGTCAATATGTATATTTGAGTTGTTAATAACGAAACTAAATTTATTATCAGGAAATATTCAACAAGTACCCTATTTACTATTTTAGAATACATATTAATACAGTTGGGAAATCGGGCCAGCACGTTTAAGCCCTTTTAAGTCAAGCGCTGGACATATAAATTGGAGCCTTTTATAGGAAGTTGGGCCTAAAAGAGCCAGCCTTGTAGTGCTAAGAGCTTTAAATGGCTGGCCCGTTAAGCCCGTTAAAATTTTCCCCCTTGCCCAGTGCCCCTGCCCCTACGCCTCACCCTTACCCGGATTGGCTAACCCTATGTCCCATATATTCCTAAATACTTTTTTATATTAAAAATGGTACATTGCCGTTAAATATAATTAGGCATTAAGAGTTGTTAAGCTGTCTCTACTGTCTAAACTAAAACAAGAGAAATTATAGAGTTGTGAATGTTACCAAATAGACACATATGTGACCATTATACAATCCACTCCAGCGTAGAATGTCGCAGCGGCAGGAGAGGATTCACTTGAAATTGTTAAAAGCATTTTAATACCATCAGCGTCCCTTATAGAGAAAAAACATGGAAGCATTTTAATATCAATGAACCAAGCATTTTGTTATTTACATATTAGAAATTCAGGAATTATGGTAATTTGTGAATTTCCCTTTTGTTATCAATGTAACCATCTCCATTCTCTTTTATTAACAAGCCTATTGAAGAAGATAGATTTTGCATTCTAGATAGCTTCTTGTCTTCTTATGCTTTGTGTGAGTTATTTGTGGACATTATTTTACCTTTGATTATGAATTAGTGAATGTGTTTATTTGTTGCATAAGGTATGTTGTTTAAACCTTAATGTTGAGACCATTTATGTGTTAAATTATAACTTTAATTGTTGTTATTTACTAATTATATTTCTTAAAAAAAACAAAAAAAATAGTTAAATTTTGTGAAAAGGGCTTTCGGCCCTGTGGGCCAGGCCTTGAAAAACAACAATTTTTCTTACTTCGGGCCTACCCTCTAGGCCCTGGCACTTCAAGGGTTGGCCCTGATTCCCAGCTCTATATATTAATAAATCAAGTATACATGTTAATGAATTTTGTTCGAGAAATTAAAAAAAATATATATTAGAGCGGCAAAGCTCCGACAGCCAGTGCAAAGTAGTCAATATCAAAACTAAATACTTAATATATATACTTGAGTTATTCATAGCGAAACTAAAGTAATTATTAGGAAATATTCAACAATTACCATGTTGACTACTTTAGTATACACATTAACAAATCAAATGTCCATATTGATGACTTTTACATGAGAAATTCAAAAAAAAAAAAAAAAAAACAAGGACCACAGGAGCTTCAGTGACAAGTTGCCAATAAGGGGGTTTGATCGAGGATTTTTTTGTTTTTTTAAAAGTAAGGATAGTTAGGTAATTTTCCACATTTGACAATATTTCAAAATTCCAAATTAGTCCTTTTAGAATTATTGAAACTCAACATACTTATTTGTCTTTTACCAATTTTAATATTACTTTTATGTCATTTTCCCTTATTTTTTCATATTTAAAAAATTTAAACACGAATCTCTTATCTACTTGCCATATATTTTTTTAACATTATCATAAAGTTAGACCCCATGTTACAAAATTGATGGACCGCTCAGCATATGTGGCAGGGTTATGAAAACCGGACCGGACCGGCCGGTCCGGCCCGGTAACCGGCGAACCGGCCGGTTGGCCGGTCCGGTTTCCTTTTTTTAAAAAAAAAAATTTTTTTTTTTTTTTACTTTTTCCTTTAGAATTTCATACTATAAGTCTAAAATTTTCAATTTCTCACCGGTTTGGTCCCGGTCTGACCCACTGACCCTTAACCCAGTACCCCGACCGGTTCACTACCCGGTCCGGGTTTTAATACCTTGATATGTGGCATTAGATAAACTAGGCTGGGAAACTTAAGAGATGGTGATAGCTCCGCAGTCATTAGTTGTCCAGATCAGTGACTCGGGCTATTATTAGTAAGCTAGGAAAAAAGTTAGTGATAGCCCCGTAGTCATTAGTTGTCCAGATAAAAACTCGGGCTATTAGGCAGTAGGTGCAAACAGCCTGAGTTATGAGCAGGAACGAAATTGCGGCGATCTCTTACTTTTCAAGGGAGCATTCATACAGTCATACCATTAGGCAGTAGGGCCTTTTTGTGAATAAAAAGTTTAGTGGTAACGTTGTGCAATATCTCTATAATTCGATGACCAAAAACTAAAGCTAAAGTATTCATACTACACATTTTTCTTTTATATATTTTCCGAATATTTATTCCTTTTTAATTACTCAATTCTTAAACGGACTTCCCTCTCAGAACTCCAAAACAACTGATCATGCACTCCCACATACATCACGCGAATGCCATTTCAGGAATTACGTGCGAACACAAGTAAAAGAAAATGCAGAGCCTGAGAATCCATGGAGAAGAACGGCAGGGTCTGAAAATCCATCGGAACTAAGGGAATCAATTCGCGCATTATTGTCTGTTTTGGTTTTGGGGTGGCAACTGCATCAGGTGAAAGCCTCTAGCATCGTGCATGGAGGAGGCAATTTCTCCCGCCGGCCAGGACCAGCAAGCTGCCGGTGTGGGAATTCTTCTTCAGACTGTGTTGTTGGTTTTGTCTTTCGTGCTGGGCCACATTCTTCGTCGCAAGAAGATATACGTCATTCCTGAAGCTAGTGCTTCTCTTCTCTTAGGTTTGATCGTTGTTATTTGCCCTGTTATTCTGACTTTCTTGGTTTAATACTTATTTTGTTTTAGTTTTTATCTGTTGCTGCAGGATTAATCGTTGGTGGAGTAGCTAACATTTTTAGGATTGAAAATAGCATTATCGGGTTACTGCAATGCTAATCACTGTCCTTTGCAATACTTAAATGAATAAGACTCTGTTGAGTTCGTCTTTTATTTTGACAGCTGACGGTTTTTATTAGAGTAAAATACTCTAACCACCCCTCTGTTTTGTCCTAATTACATAGACCTCCCTTCTATTTTAAAAATCCATATAAACCTCCCTTAAAACTAAAATATATATTACACAAACATCCCTTATATTTTGAGATTCTATTTCCATTCATCCAAACCGTTAATTGACCGTTAAGTTTGACATTTGAACTTTTTTTTAACCAAAATGCCCCTCATCGCTATTAGAATTATTTAAACATATATATATATATATATATATATATAGAGGCTAATAAAAATTTATACAACCAAAAATTTATTCTAATAGATTTTCTAACTTTCTAATTTGTTAAAAAATTTATTGATTTTGATATTATAAATCAATTTTGACTTGAAATATATATATTAAACACATATATTTTTATCAAATATAATAAATTATATAAGTTTGAGATTGTATGTGTCATTTAAATTTATAATTTAATAATTTTTTCATAAATATTTATAAACACATTTGATCAAGCACATTTTTATTTAAAATCTTGCTTGAATATTCAATGTTTGTGATATTTACATTAACCAATGCCAAAATCATCAATAAAAATAGAAATTAAGGAACAGATAAAAATCTTAAATTATTTAAAACAATTTTAGTCAAAATGTGCAAGACAAAATAAATACACAAGCCATGTGAATGAATTTGAATAAAAATTTGATAAGCTTAAATTCTTTAAAACAATTCTAGCCAAAGAACAATTTTTCAAAAAAAAAAAAACACGATCAATGCCTTTTCAAGTATATCATGCACAATGAAAAAGTTTGAATGGAAATTTGATAAGCACAAGACTTAATTAAAAAAACCATGATCAATGCCTTTTTCAAGTATATCATGCACAGTGAAAAAGTTTGAATGAAAATATTAGAAAAAGAAAAATCCACGACACTTACCGTGAATAATTATATATTCATATATAATGTACAATGAAAAAGTTCTAAGAGCAATAAAAGATTATGGAATATGCAAAAGTCATTGTTTAATGAATTTAAATGAAAATTTGATAAGCTTTGTACTTTTTTATGTCCATGATCTGGTACAGTTGTCTTCTCGATCCATAGCTATTCTTGCAGCTCGTGTTTTTATTTTCCAGAAGTCTACAAACTCTCAAGTAAAACTAGGGATTTAGTATTAAGGGTAAAATAGTAAATAAATTTTATTTCTATAAAAAATTTCATTAAAATATATATTTTTGGAATCTTATTAGAATATTCTTAACGGAGTTAACTATTTGGACTTAAGCGTATGTTTTCAAAATAGAGGGGAGGTATGTGTAATTAAGGCAAAACAGGAGGGTGGTCAGAGTATTTTACTCTTTTTATTATCATCCTCGTTCAATTTCTGCAGGGCGTGGTTCAATTTTCACGTGGAATTTTTTTTTCTTTCTCCTATTACCTACCATCATATTATATATCCTCACTAAAATTTGTGGTTTATTGGCATTATTCTTATGCTTGTCATTATTATTATATCTCACTTCCAATTTGTGAGCGCCACTTGTCTGGATATCCGTAATGTTTTTTTCTTGACTGTCAAGGTTACTCGGTCGGGGTTCAGTTTCTCACCTGTAAGCCTCTTCATAGACAAGCTTTTTGACTCCTTGGTTATGTTCTTGACAGAAACCTTTCTTCTCAAATTTTGAAGCAATTGTGACATTTGCTATATTGGGTACTTTTATAGCTTCAATAGTAACGGGTATTCTAGTGTAACTTATTTTCCCACTTGGTACAATTATTTTCACTTTGTGGTTTATTAGGATTTTATTGATTCCATGCGAATAACCTTTTCCTATCTGCTGCAGTTATCTTGGCGGACTGATTTACCCCATGTATAAACTTCCACTTGTTGAGTGCCTAACGTTAGGTGCTCTTATATCAGCAACTGATCCTGTTACTGTTTTATCCATATTTCAGGTGATTTCCTGCTTTGTTTTTGCATTTTTCCATTTATAGGCTACTACTACATGCACATTTTCTGGCTTTTGGCTAAATGGTGTTGAAACTTACAAGCATGTCCAATTTAAAAGCCATGGAGTACAGTTAGCATTCTTAGGGACGTAGCATATTATGTCATTATGAATTGGATGAAGTGGGCTGGTCATAATATGTGAGCGAGATGTGCATGTACACCATAAGAATCACCGTGGCTTCCTTGATGGCCTGGCCAGTTCCTTTCCTAATGCTCGCCTCAATGACCACCAACCTTGATGATGTGATATTTAATAAATATGCACTTTAGTCCTTATAGCCTAATGGCATGAATGCTCCTCTATAAGTAGGAGACTGTGATTTCGATCTCGCTTGTAACATCAAACCGTTAGTGTATCCCCCTCTCATTCAAATGAATAAATAAATATGCAGCTTACACTTTCCTAGTTTCTACTCAGCTAGCGTGTCTATATTCTACATCCAATTTCATTGTCCTTTCTGACTCTCAGTACAGCATTATACGTATGGTATTGATGTAATATCTGCTTCGCTTTGCTCCTAAGATGTACTTTTGCCTGCCACATTTGTAGGAGCTTGGCACAGATGTTAACCTATATGCCTTGGTTTTTGAAGAATCGGTTCTAAATGATGCAGTAAGTCTGCATAACTACTGTGCTTATTTTACTTATTACGTAATTCATCTGGCATTTAAGATAAAAGGTGTTAAATGGCTTGTCTTTTACTTTTTTGTCTATCTCTGTTTGTCCTTTCTTTACTCTAACCTGCCCTCATGCCTTATGTGTAGATGGCAATTTCCTTGTACATGTATCAGAACTTCTAGTTATGCTTATCCTAGGTAATTCAAATATCATTAAGAGTTTAATAACAACTCACTAACTTACTGTACAGGACAGCGTCATTGGTTAGAACTCACGCATCTGAACTAAATTTCTTCATGATAGTTGTTAGTTTTGTGGAGTTCTTTGTTGGCTCAATGTCTGCAGGTCCGTCCCTACAAATTTTATTTAATTTTCTCTTTATGAAGCGTTAGTTTAATTCAGTTATGTGTGTATTATAGCTTTTATTTTGGTCTTCTGCTTCCACCAAGTTAATATAGCTTTTCGTGGGGGCAGAATAGAAGTGAAAAGGAGAGACAGAACGTTTTAGAAGAACTTGTTAGGTTTTGATGAACTAACATGCTGTGTCGTGTTGTTTGTGAATTATTACATCATATTTTTTTTACCAGCTGAAGAAATTCTTATTTTTAATGTCTCTAAGTTGCTGTTCTTTTGGTGGCTATGCAGGTGTTGCAGTTGGTTTTATATCTGCTTTGACATCCTTTTAAATCCACTTGTCCTAATCAGTATACAAATTTGAGATTTAAAAGCCAAAATACATCATGGAACCTTAACTATCAGAACTTTTTTAAGTATGCTGGGATGGATATTTACAAGTAAGTATTTAGTATCAATTCATAACCTTTGGTGATTCTTTTATGGGGAAAAAAAAACATGATTCACCCCATAATTGAAAAACACTGACTGGAAAATTTTCTGGTTCTTTCTAGACTTCAGAACTTGAAGAGTTGTCTTTTTGTTATTTTCCCTTATTTCTCGTAAGAAATATCTTTGGACCATTTTTCCAATTTGTCTCAAGTTGCTTATGTTCTTTTGTAGATACATGGTGAAAATCAGTGTAAATGTGAAGCACTCCAGACACAAAGTATGGAAAGGTGTCTATAACTTCTCCACTAAGACCTACCCCCCAATCGAGAGTAGCTAGATGGGGAAGTAAGATTAAGCCTTGTTCATGCATGGGCTTCTTTGGTACAAAATGACCTACTTCAAATAGGTTCATTGCTCTGGCCAAGAATGTGATTAATCAGGCATGGGCTACATGAGCCCCCAGTAGCTTACTGGATAAATTGATAAGTCAGGCATTTCCAGCCCACCAAAGCGAAACCGGTAGTTTCTTGGTCACGACTAGTTAAATATATTTTCTTCTATAGGTACATGCTTGCAGAAGTTCTTGGCATGTCTGGCATTGTATCAATATTGTTCACAGGAATAGTAAGTACAAATTATATTTCACCTCTCTTAATTTGATATTTGTGCGTTAAAATATTAAAATCAGGATTTTGGTGCTTTATTATCGCTCATGAAGCGCTACACTTATTCAAATTTGTCCAGAAGGTCTCAAAGATTTGTCTCTTCATTTTTTGAGTTAACATCATCTTTAGCAGAGACATTTACGTAAGGAAGTCTCTATGTGCTATATTTTATTCGAGCAGTTAAATCCTTCGGTCTAAAGGATGCATTTACACCTATGATTTGCAGATTTATATATATGGCCCTTAATATTGCAATGGAGAAACATCGCTGGTCACATGTGGGATTTATATGCTTCTCAATTGCATCCTTTCTTTTTCCCAAGAAATTTGAACTGCTGTCAACAAGACATCTGAAATTCCTTTTTTGTATTCGGAAATAAGACGTGTACACGGTATTTATAGAGATGCAAAGGGCTACTCTTGGGAACATTAATTTGAATAAGTTCAAAGGGGACCAATGAAACTCTGGCAAAAAAGAGGGGAGGGGAATAATGAAACTACTACTAACAGTTGTGATGTGTACTAGCTGTGAATTTTGTGTTGTCATATTCTCTTCCTTGACTTTCTCTGGTAACCACTCACAGATATTCATTGGGGTTGCAAGGTGCTTGTGCTGTTATTGCTAATAGCTTAGGCGTTCAATCATTCTTACATAGGCTTATCTCAAGTTCTTCAGCTAGTTTGATTACAATATCCATCTACGGGACTCTTTTCTGCTTTACTAGATTAAACTTAGTTCACTTCATGCAGGGCAGCAAATATCTTTTCTTGTATCTTTCTAGTGAACCTTGTCAGACGTGATGACCACCAAAAGATTCCTCCAAATCATCAGAAAGCACTTTGGTATAGCGGTGAGGAAGGCATGAAATGTGGTACTTTCTCCGGTCCTTAATATAAAACATATTTACTTAATTTGATTAGATTAAGGAAGTTAGTTAAGTTAGTTATATCAAATGAATTTTTTAAAAGGTGGTGCAAATTTGTGCCGGAAGTTTTCATTGAAGAGCAATGTTACTTCGGAAGTTTTTTCAGGTTCAATGTCATCCTAAAAATTTTAAAACGTAGTAATGTTTGCCCCATACCGTTTAAAAACTAGCATTGACCATTAAAAAATTGATATTGACCATTAACTTTAAGGGGCATTATTGCTCTATTTTAATACTTCCATAGTTCCAGGACAATATTGAACCTAGAAAGACTTCCAAAGCAACATCACTCCTCAGCGGAAACTTTCGGAGCAAATTTGCACCTTAACAATTTTTTAAAACATCTTAGTCATTGTTTTTAATTCTCTCATTTTTTCTCCTTCTTAATTATTGTTAAGAGAGCATAAATAAGGGTAAATTAAAAAAAGATTGACGAATATAAAAATTATGTCTTATATTTAGGATCAAGATCTACTCTATAAATATGTCTTGTATCAAGGAGCAGTGGGAGTATTTGAATACGTGTGGACTTTCGACTGATTCTGTCAATAAAGGAAACTGATTATTGGTTTTAGCTATGTTTTATTGCTTTGGCTAAATTTCGTTCATTATGCTGTGTGAGCAGGACTTCGAGGAGCAATGGCCTTTGCCCTTGCTCTGCAATCTCTACGAGATCTTCCGGAAGGAAATGTTCGGAACATATTTACTGCGACTACTGCAATAATTATTTTGACGGTAGGAATACTCACTCATTTTACTCTTAGTTGGCAACCCAGAAGTCATTTTTGGTAAACTAACTGCCGCTAGATTGATCTTTGGGTATAAAACTTATCTCTAAAAACATTGCCTTACTGTTTTAAAAGTCAGTTTAGAAAATGTACTCTTACCAAACTGTAAACCAAACACACTCACTTAATCTTAATTAAATGGTATTGTCATTCTTGATAAATTGCATTTCCATATGCATCTGTTCATATTATAGTCCCACCCATCCATTTTCAAGTTGTTTCGTAGATTGCCCGGAAAAGATAAACTTAAAAATATGCCACTGTACAATTTTTTGCTGGACGGCAATTTCAAATCGTTTGAGTTAACTTACTGATGAAGGAAATCCTGGTTATTTGCTGGTCTATAAAATGTGACGCTGGAACATTTTCTTACTTAAGTTATATGCAAGCTGCCAATCCCCAAGCTGCTCTTTTAATCTCCAATCTCAGTAATATTTGAACGTTAAAATTTATATTCGTTTTAGGTATTACTGATTGGCGGATCAACGAGTTACATGCTGGGAGCTCTGAAAGACGTAGGTGATAGCAATAACATTGATAGCCTTCTGGGCTCTGAGGAAATCGCGGTAAGTTTATAAAATTTGTCATAGAATTGTATGTTAACTTGGCAGTTTTAAAAAAAAAAAGAATTTTGACAGCGTCATTTAGCCTTCTGAAAGATCTTCTTTAACCTAATGATTTAGCTTATACACGTTTATTTCTTTTTTCTCATTTAACTAATATTTTGTTTTCTTCCCCAAGGATTTTGAAGAAAATAATGGTGGTGATCCTGTTCGTTCTCACAATGAAGAGTCACCACCAGGGAACATTTTCAAGATGAGCCTTAAAAAACTCCCCAACAGGTATCAGCCAGGTTCTACTGAAAACATGGTCAAATGTTTTTTTTTTTTTTTTGCATAACGATCTTGCGTCATCCATTTTCTCATTGATTCTCCTATGCAGTGCTGTATCTTTTACAGCTTTAGATAGAAACTACCTCACTCTATTCTTCACAAAGCAGCAGATGGTAAGTTTAACTCGATATCTATTCGAAGTTTTGTCAAATTCTCACTGCAGATGATGTAGATTGGTTTGGATTATTGCTTGGATGTCCTTCTGATGGTAATTCTCAAAAATATGAACTACCTGATTTTGATATCAAATATATATATGGTCGTATTTTCTCTCATACAAATTATTTTGAAACTCTCTTCTTGTTGAAAATTTCAAGCGGCCTATCCATATGATGCGGTGCAGAGTTATCCCAAAATATCCACTATTCCACAGGACCATTACAGATGACTTCTGCCTTATATAGCTCCATGAACCTCTCAACGGACATTACCTACCGACAGACCCATATAACTGCCACGAACAACCTATTGTAAGTAACACTCCCTGGTAATGTTAATACATTAGTGGCAAGAACCTCTTAGTTCAATGGCGCCCCACATCCCCTCTAATGGAGGAGCTTGTGGGTCCCCTCCCTTTTGCGTAAGGCTTAGGATAGGACTTAAAAAATGCTACTATGTTAGTGGGTATCTGCGTATCATATATATTTAAGGTAACATGATGTCTGTCAATTAAATATATGTAATTTTGCACTTCTTCTAATCCTATTTATAAGACCCTTTCCATTGGTCCTTAATTAATACAAAACATTTTCCAAAATTAAAAAATAAACATTGATATCTCTTTCACTCTTAGGTTTTTTTTTTTTTTTGGACCAACTTTCACTCTTAGTTTAAATAACAACTTCTAGTTTGATTAAGGGTGATCTTGAAAAGATGTAAAAATCTTTGACATTCGACTAAGTTTAACTATTTTCCCTAATCTTAGGAAATTGGTTAATATTTATAAAAAGAACAAGAAGGAGTAACCTCTAAAGTCTAGTCTTGAACTGACGTTTTTGAACCTCTAAAGTTTAACTATTTTCCTTAATCTTAGGAAATTGGTTAATGTCTTTGAAAAGGGACTGAGTTTGAAAAGGCACTGAGTTTGAGAGTTGTGTTTATTTCCAGTATTACTTTTTTTTTCAGGGGGTGAAAGTTTCCGGTATTACTTTTCATCAACTATCTTGATGCATTATATATTGTAAATGCATTATTAATTAACCCAACCTATTGTTGATGTTAACAGCCAAACTTTTGACTGCTTCTAGAAGTCACAGAGCAGGCTTCCGTGACCAAGATTCTCCATGAGCTCGTTATCATTGTAAAAGGCATGCTTAGCTTGATGACTCGATCCTTTGCATTTTATCCCCGGGTGACAATGTGTTCATTTTTGGCAGAGATGAACTTATTGAGGCATAACTAATGGAATTTGAGAATTTGAAAATCAATCTATAAGTCCTTATATTTCATCATCCATTTTTTAAGGGAAAATTAATTTTTAGATCCTTGTAGTTTTGACTGAGTTATAACCTAGTCCCTACACTTTGATTTGGTGCAACTCAGTCCATGTAGTTTTGAATCGGTTGTAACTCATTTCCTAAATTTTGATTCACTGCAACTCAGTCCCTATAGTTTTTACTATTTTATAATTTAGTCATTATATTCTAGAATAAAGGAGGGGGCCTATAGTATAAAATGGTTAAAACTAAAAACTGAATTGCAATGAGTCAAAATACAAGAATTGAGTTACAACCGAGTCAAAATTATAGGAACTGAGTTACACTGAGTCAAAATGTAGGGATTAAGTTACAACCCAATCAAGACCAAAAGATTAATTTTCCCAATTTTTAATTAGGCCCGTTTAGTTTTTTCCCCTTTTTATCATGTTATAGTTTCACATGTTTTTAATCACGTCTTTATAGTGTTTTTTTTAAGAGCAAGATACTCTAATAGCTCCTTGGTATTGACTTAATTACACAAACATTCTCTCTATTATATAAGGACTTGATGATAAAATGAAAATAATTATACAAGGGTCTAATTAAAAATTTGGAAAAACCATAGGGACTTTCATATTAATTTCCCTTATCATAAGAATATTTTGATGAAATTTACTCTAGAAAAAATGAATTTTTTTTTCTGTGCTGTAATTTTTTATATTACTTGGCGTTTCAATTATATTAGAAAATTGCAATTTTTATTTTGGTGAAGAAAACTATGGAGGAGAGTAGTTGAAACTTGAAACTAAGTTTACTTTTACAAGTACATAAGCTTCTTTATTAATTAAGGAAACTTTTACTTCAAATAGAGTAACGTTTGAAATCACTTGTACGCAGTATTAAGATGTATGAAACTTTGTCTCTTTTTTCTTTGCCAGGTATGAAACTTGGTCAAAACTTGAGATGAAACATAAACTTATATCTTGACCAGCTTAAGAATTAATCTAATTATCTTAATATTGGTATGTACTCTTGTAAAATTGACGTGCTGTTTAGGGGTTTGTTTTTTCCCTGTTGTCATTTTCTTCTTAATTTGACTTCGTTTTTTTAATAATTGGATGCCGTGTAATTTAAGATGAGAGCGACTTCCGAGTTTAGTGGGACAAGAGAGTTCAATCAAAGCCCCATGCATGCAAAAGCGACTTGGAGAATCTTATAGGCAACATTTGTATCTGAAAACAGAAAAAACAAGGCTTATAATTAAGTACTAAGCTGTTCACCCGTGCTAATCACATATATACTTATTGCACTAAATAATTAAGAATTAATAATCATTAAGAAATAAAATAATGATGTTTCCTGCGCGATAAGGCTTATAATTTTATGGGTTGATACACCTACCAAGTTTGAAATTTAAAAAGTACTTGCCCTGTGATTATTTACAAAGTCATATTTCTTGAATTGGTCTATTTTCTGTTATAAAGTTTTTTTTAATTGTTTTAAGCAATAAATATATTTTTACCAATATTACTTCTAATTGATTTTTTTATATATTCTCTTTCATCATTTTTCTCACTATTATATTCTTTTATTTACTTTTTTTTCTTTTGCTAATACAGTTTCGCATTTACTCACTTATAAATAAAAGCTTATTTCGAAAATCAAGTATATTTCCTACATATTTATTTTTTTGATACTCTAAAATTAAAAATAAAAAAAAAACAACAAAACTAGAAAGCTTCAGCGGAAGCTAGCTAAGAGCTCCCTCAACAAGTCTGGGTTAAAGATTTGAAGAGTAGTAGCTTCGATTTAGAGCTCGTCTTGCGATCAAGTCCGCCAATATATTTTTATCTCTGCTAATGACTCTAAACTTGACCTACCACTAGCGGAAAAAATTCTTTTTAGACCGTCACATTTAGACCGGTTTTGGCGGATAAGGTCTTATGTGCGGTGGCAGTTCTGTAATTATATTGAATTTCTAAGACTAGTTCTAAAAAAATCGGTCTTAAAAAAATTATTTAGACTGGTTATAAATAAAACCAGTCTTAAAATATTAAAATTTTTAAGAATTTAAAATGTTTTAACATTTAAGACCGGTTTACATAAAAACCAGTTTTAAATGTAAAACATTTAATACCGGTTTTATATTAAAACCGGTCTTAAATATTTAACATTTAAGACCAGTTTTTATGTAAACCAGTCTTAAATGTTAAAACATTTTTAATCTTAAAAATTTTAACAATTTAAGACCGGTTTGTACAAAAACCGGTCTTAAATTTAAGACCGGTTTTTGTACAAACTGATCTTAAATTTGAAATTTCCCTCTTTTAAGACTAGTTTTTATTGAAAATCGGTCTAAAAGGTAAGATTTTTCGCCCGTATTTTTACTCCCGCGTCCAAATCGTGCGCTTTATGAACCCTTTCTTCTCTTTTCGCCATTTCTCTGTGAGCTCTGTCCATACTTGTTCTAAACTCGTCCATGGCGTCCCGTCCCTCATTTGCTTAACTCTCCTCCATCATTATCACTGCTGTTGCTGTGTTCGTCATCGCTGTTCTTTGATTATTGTCAGTCTTCTTCGCTGCGACCTCTATTCTCTGTAGTGACCATTCTCCTTTGCCTTGACTTCCCTTTGTTAGTGTCGTGAATTTGAGGACTTCATTTTAACCTCAGTCGACGCCACCGTGACTTTGGGTTGAAGCTCACTCCTTGGTCTTCAATCAGGTTAGTGTTTGATCTGTTATTTAGTTGTACGTTGTTCATCAATAATTAATAATGTTCTATGAAAAAATGGTTCTTGTTGTTGCTTTGAGCACTTAAACGTAATCTGGAAAAAGTTAAATCTGCACATTCTTGTTAGATATTTGCTCTGACTTTTAATGACTTGATTTGGGCTTGGATGAGTCATATTCCCTTGCATAAACAATACTCTTCTGGTTTTATTTATAGGGTAGTGAGAGAAGAAAATTTTAGTTCTATTTATAGGGTAGAGAAAAATATAATTGTTCACATAAATGTACAGTTTTACCTTTAATTTATTATTATATTGACTTTGCTCTTAAGGATTATAATACATATTAAATAGGAGTAAAGTTGGAAAGTTATTAAATTTTAAGGTAGAGTTAATGAAATTTAAGGTTTGTTTTTAGTTTGTGTACAATATGAATGCTGAAAGTGTCTTAAATATGGTCAGAGAGTATTTAACAATGAATTAACTAGCCGGCCAAAAACATAAAAAGAACGTGAATTAACTAATGTTAAGATGAGTCACAACGCGCTTTTGCCGCCCCCACTGCTAACTAGTAACTACTAATAAATATATTACTCCCACTAGTTCCTATTAAAGAACACTTCTAATTAATTGTTATATACATACAAAGAAATTATCATTAAGTCATTTAATTTATCCTAAATTTTTCCAGCTTTTTCCCTTGTATTTTTTATTTTTCCAACTTTGAACCTCATCTATAACAAAGGTAAAATGGGGAAAAAAGTAATTAATGAGGTTATTAGATACTTATATTTGGGACCAAAAATTGCTTCTAGAAGATGCCCTATAATGAAGACCAGAGGGACTATGTAATTCATAATATTAAATATGAGTAAATCTGAAAGTTTATTTATTTTTAGATAAAGTCAATAACTTAACCACATCTTATTATAGTTTTAATAAGGTGATTAGAAGTGCTTTTATAATAAAGACTAGGACGAGAAGTATAAATGTGTATTCTAGGATGCTCCATACTTGGAGCTACAATTGAATTGCTAGTCTGATATACTAAATATGGGAAAACTTGCTTCCTATCTTTTCATGCTCTTCCTTTGCTACTTTATGGCCTCCCTAGCATGGAGCGAGATGGATTCCACCATCGACAAATCTACCCTTCTTGCTTTTAAATCATCTATTACTGTGGATCCCTACAATCTCTTGGCTAACTGGTCTGTCTCCTCGTCTCCATGTGATTGGGTTGGTGTTGGATGTGATACTCGCCATAGAAGGGTCCATTCCTTGAAGCTTAATGATGAAGGTCTTAAAGGGATCATATCTCCACAATTAGGAAATCTCTCTTTTCTTGTTGAACTTGATTTGAGCAGCAACAACTTTCATGGTCAGATACCAAAAGAGTTGGTACAGTTGCGTAGATTGAAACGACTCAACTTGAGCTACAATGACTTTCATGGACAAGTTCCAACAAGGATAGGAGATTTATCTATGCTTGAGCATTTGGATTTTCGAAATAACAGTCTTAGTGGATTTATTCCACTATCTCTGCACAATCTGTCAAAGTTGGAGATTTTGGATTGGACTTTTAACTTCATTCAAGGGACCATTCCACTTGAGATAGGAAGTCTAAAACACTTGAAGATTTTACGACTTGGAGCGAACAAGCTTTCTGGAGCTATTCCACAAACAATTTCCAACTTGTCTTCACTTGAATTATTGAGTTTGGCTTATAACACTTTGTCTGGTATGTTTTTGAGAAATATGAGCTTGTCTAAACTGTTTTTTTTTTTTATATATTTGTATGCATTTCTTATTTTTGTTAGTATTTTTTTTGTTATTATCTTAAGAATAAAACAATTCAACATCCAATTTTTAAATGTTTAGTAAAGTCATACCATGGGCAGAAAAAATAAGGTGCAAAGTTCAAACAGATATAATATGTTCATCATTAGTGTTTGGAAATAAATGTTTATTGTTCTAATATGTTCAAATGGAATTGGCTTACCTATTTTGCTCTGCTCATCCTCTTCCCTTTCACTACTCTTTTCAATCATTAGATTGAAATTTTTTAGCGGTTTAGATTTAATATTTGATAAAAATAATTTTTTAAAATATTTTGTATTATAGTTTGAAATTTTTATGAGTAAAACTTAGTGGTTTTTGAATTTTTATATTTATTAATAATTTAATATTTTATTATAATTTTATAAAACGTTAAATCTGAACCATTCAAAGATCAATCTAAAGGTTAAGATTATTAGTAGAGTAGAAGTAGATTCGGAGAGCACAAGAGAGAAGCCAAATCCATTATTCTGTTGTTAAAAAGTTTTTGAAGGTTTTTCTTGTCAAAATACATATATTTAAAGAAAATTCTTCCATATGTATGTTCAAACCCAAAGGGAAAAAAGGCGCACAATCTTTACTTCTCTCTCTCTTTTACAATTTTAGTATTTGAAAGAAATTAATTCTTTATTTTCTCTTTCAACATTGTTACAATGACAAACGATAATTTTTACTATATATATTAATTATTTCAATAGAGTACTTTATCATTTTGTTATGACAACTTAATTATTACTCTGGATTATACTTATTGTGCATGCTGTAAAAGTTGATGTTATTGACATATTGTTTGTCATTTAATATTTGAAGGAGCTATTCCAAATCAGATAGGTGATCCTCCACAGCTACAGATAATATATCTTTCAAATAATCAACTTTCAAGTTTTATACCATCCTCTATATTTAATAGTTCAGTGCGACAAAATATTCAACTAGCCACAAATAGTTTGTCTGGTGAGATACCCTCCATTTGGCATCAATGCAAGGAATTGGTAGCTTTAATATTGGGCGATAACATGTTCAACCCAGGAATCATTCCAAGTGACATTGGAAATTTGACAAACCTCCAAATTATAGATCTTACCAACAGCAATTTGAAAGGTAAGAATCATTCCCCAAACAATTTCCAATTTTCTCTCTTGGTTTCCATGTTTCTTCTATTCCGGTATTTTCTTTTGGATGACATCTTCTCCTTTTCTTTTCTTTTCTTTTTAAAAAAAAGACGTACAAATCATCCAGCTTTCTCAATGAATCACATATCCAATAAAAACACGCCATGGGGATAATAGTTTGGTCTTTGGATATTAGTCCAACTCGATTGGAAAGGTAATGGATTTTTTAAAATAATTATAGTTTTATTTTAACATTTAAAGTATATTATAGCGTTAATTCTCAAAATAAGTCAGAAGATTATTGTCTCAAAGTGCATTGATTATATAAACGTATTTCAAGCTAAGGAACTATTCCAAATGAGATTGGTGATCTTTCATGAGTGAAGATGTTATATTTGCAAATATTGACACTCTATCTACAGCTTGAAACCTTTTGGTTTTAAAATGCAAAGAACTGAGATTTAGCATTAGCTAAAAACAGATTTAACATATGATAAAGCATTGATATGTTAATTGTTTGTGTTTAATTATATGTTGATTGCAAATTTATATTCATGTTTATATGTGATTAATTTGTAATACAAATAAGTAATTCTATTTAGATAAACAATATATTCGACTGGATTACATTTAAAAATACGGATCATGTTGATTTCTTGTTAAACCGAAGCATATTATTTAAAGTGTCAATTAGGTGTCGGTTATAAATAGTTTAGTGCAGAGATGAATATCATTAAAACAATATGAAATAAAAATACGCTTATTTTTTATTATTTAATTTCTTTGATGTTGTTCACTCATTTAGATGTTAATTCTTGAAGTGCAAAAATAATATTCTAGGGAGATAATTATCAACATCGATGGCCTCCTTCCCCCACTCTCTATTTGTCTAACCATGTTTCTATCACAGTATCATTATTACTATTATCATCAATCGGCAATTGCACGTTGCTCGAGTATTTGTATCATATATAATATTTGTGGGTAAGGGAGAAACCAAAACTTAGTGTTCTATATTATATCCAAAACTTCTAATTGAAAATAAGTTTTCTGTGTATATATAGTCAATAATAAGTTTTCTTTCAAAAAAATGCATGCATCATTTTTTTTATAAAAACAAAAAGTCATTTGGATTATTAAGAGAATTTATAATAAAACATAGGCTTAATAAGCGAGGCATATGTTGGAATATTCAATTTATATCTAGGTCACAACTCCTTTAATGGTATGATCAATCTGCTCATCCATCAATTTTTATGCTTTCAAAAAGTCCATTTATTATTTGCAAAACTGTTTGGTATATCTCCATTTATTTGTTTTTCATAATCAGTAGTAACTAAAATCAAGGTATTAGTTCATTCATGCATACTACATACGCCTAAGGCACACATACACCAAATTCTTTTGCAGGTGAAATTCCTCAGTCTATTTTCAACATTCCTTCTTTGAGAGAGGTTTACCTTTCCATTAACCATCTAAATGGCAACTTGCCAGATGAGATGTGCCATCAACTCCCTTTACTTGAAGTCTTTGCGGTTGCTAGTAATCATTTTCAGGGAAATATTCCAAAATCGATAAGTAATTGCACATCTTTGCAACGCTTGTATTTGGGTGGAAACTCGTTTTCAGGTATGCTCAAAAATTACCTTTCTACATGAGCTGTGCGCGCGCACTTATAACTATATATCACATGTGTAGTGCTTTCATTCAAATATGCGAATATACGACAAGAAACTATTGCAAGCTTTGAAATGTAATGATGTTTTCAAACACACACACTTAATAATTCCTATTGATGGGATTCAGATAGGTTGAGAGAATAAGGAGGAAAAAGTCTTTATTAAATACAAAAGAATAAAATTGATATTTTTTTTTCAAAGAATAACCTTATGGTGGCTAGACTCTTTGTAGACTAAAATTACATTAAAATAATCAAATAAAATCAAGAAATAATCTCTAAAATCTACTGGATCCTATCAACAATAATATGGATCCTTTGATTCACAAAATCGATATCTCATAAAATAGTCAAACTAAACAAATTAATTAAATAAAGTATATCCTAGCCAATATTGACTCAATAATAAACTAAGTCTAATTGAGATATTTATAAATAATATTTATACTATTTTTAACAGAAAATAAACTAACAACTCTTTAAGACATGCTAATTTACATGAATTGCAAAATATTTATTCGTAGTTTTATTAAATGTTCTCTGAAGATCACATTTTATGGAATCCTTGCCCAAAAAGTAGTTAGAGTTTTATGTGACACATGAGAAAGGAATGATAAATATATTTACGTACGCAGACCCTCATGTAATTATAGGAGGTAACTAATTTCATACCTGGCTGAAATTAGTTCCTTCACTTTCCTGTATTATCCAGGTATGGAGTTATTAGGATAGAAACAAATTTAAAAGGACCCAAAATTAATAAAATATTAGGAGTTTCTTGTAATATAGAGAAGTGAATTCAAATTTTTGAAACGTACGTGTGTCTGTGTTACACACACAAGTACAAAACAGGCATATTACCTGTTTTGTCAATTTTCACTACTTTATATAAAAGTTATCATACATCCATCATTTTTTGTTTTTTATGTTAATTACCCAACAGCTAGCTTTTTGTTTCAGGTCTTATACCCAAGGAGATAGGCAATCTTGATAAGCTTGAAGAATTGGATTTCTCAAGTAATAATTTCAATGAACCCTTTCCTTCGCATATATTCAACATTACGGCATTGAGGCGCGTCTTCCTTGGTGATAATTTCCTCTCAAGCTTTCTCCCATCAAATTTAGGAATTGGCCTTCCCAACCTAAAGCTATTGACCTTGGGAAGGAATCAACTTATTGGAAAAATTCCAAACAGCATCTCAAATGCTTCCAAGCTCACTCTGTTAGAATTATCATGGAATAAATTTGGTGGAGATATACCCACTGCAATTGGGAATCTAACAAACCTGATTGCATTATATCTTGAAGGGAACTATTTGAATGGGTTGATTCCAAATACAATTAATACACTGCAAAGCCTTCAACATTTAAGTCTTAGCTACAACAGATTGCAAGGCTCCATTGCAAGTGAATTGTGCCAAATCAAAAGTTTGAGTGAGTTGTATCTAGCCAACAACATTTTTTCAGGAATGATTCCAAAGTGCCTCACAAATGCTTCTTTGCAAAAGTTGGATCTAAGCTCTAACAAATTGATTTCTCATATACCCTATTCTCTTTGGAGTCTCCAAGATATCTTGATCCTAGACTTATCCTCCAACGCATTGAGTGGAACAATTTCACGTGAGGTATCAAACTTTAGAACAATTATGCTATTGAACTTGTCAAGAAATCAAATTTCTGGAAACATCCCTACAACCATGGGTGGCTTGTTAACATTACAAAAACTATCTTTGGCTCATAACAAACTACAAGGCCCTATTCCTGAATCATTTAGTGGCATGATAAATATTGAGTTCTTGGATTTGTCCCAAAATAATTTGTCTGGCATGATTCCAAAGTCTTTAGAGTTACTTGTCCATATGAAGTACATTAATCTTTCATACAATTTATTGTATGGAGAAATTCCAAATGGTGGGCCTTTTCAGAATTTTACTTATGAATCTTTTATGATGAATGAAGATCTTTGTGGAAAGCCGCAACTAAAAGTCCATCCATGCAAAAAAGCAAACAAGCACATCTCGACAAAAATGGTGCTTGTGATCAAATGCTTGTCGGCTATCATTTTTGCAATCATTTTGGTTGTTTCATGCCTAGTGTTCCTTAAATTTAAGAAGGGCCATGTTAGTCATGAGACGAACAATACAGACTTCTTAAATTTGGGTGCACCAATCAAGATATCCTATTATGATCTTTTGCAAGCAACAAATAATTTTGATGAGAGTAATTTTCTTGGCAAGGGAAGTTTTGGATCAATTTACAAAGGAATTCTTTCAAGTGGAAAGATAGCTGCTGTGAAAGTATTTCACTCAAACTTGGAAGAAGCATTGAGGAGTTTCGATATTGAATGTGCTGCCATATGCAGTTTGCGTCATCGAAATCTCATTAAGATCATCAGTAGTTGCTCAAATGATGATTTTAAATCTCTAATAATGGAATTCATGTCAAATGGGAGTCTTGACAGATGGTTGTACTCTGATAACTATCATTTAAATATGGTGCAAAGATTGAACATAATGATTGATGTGGCATCCGCGTTGGAGTATCTTCATCATGGTTCTTCTACACCAGTGGTCCATTGTGATGTAAAGCCGAGCAATGTTTTATTAGATGAAAATATGGTGGCCCATTTGAGTGACTTTGGAATTGCCAAATTGTTAAGTGACAGTCAATCCAAAATTTATACCAAAACTTTGGCTACAATTGGTTATATGGCACCAGGTAATAGTTTAATACTCATTAAAATTTATTTAATTTTTGTTACTTATATTCATTTATACCTACACACATGCATGCACATGATAGAAGAAACTATAAGTTATTCGACTATTTAATTCAGCACTCAAATTTATACGTAGAGTATGGATCAAGAGGAGCTGTTTCATTGAAAGGAGATGTATACAGTTTTGGTGTTTTGCTTATGGAAATGTTTACAAGGAAGAAACCAACATATGAGATGTTTGTTCAAGGTCTAACTTTGAAAGAATTTGTTAGCAAATCAACACCAAATTCAATCATCGATATTATTGATGTCAATTTGATGCACACAAGCAACCAAAACACTGGTAATATATTATTGTATATTATATCATCAGTTTTTGAGTTGGCATTAAATTGTTGCACTGATGCACCTGAGGCAAGACCTAATATGTCAGAGGTTGTGGTGTCACTAGGAAAACACAAGGCCATGCTAATGCAACATATTCAAGGAACCCCTTGTTGAATAATTGTGTTAAATCAAATTGTATTTGCTACAATCTTTAACCCTTTGGATTGTTTTAATTTTGACAACTTGTCATATGGAGTGATGATGTCTTCTGTATTAATATATTATTATTTGAAATTTGAGAATTTTAGACTCACATGTGGGCCGGGTTTTGGTTGTCTTCAAGGTAGCTCTTAACTTTTATGTGTTACAGATGTACATTGAATAATAGTAACATAGAGATAATGGCTTTTTTTTTTATTTCATGAGAAGTGAATAAAGTTTAGAAAGTGATTCAGTTGAGGGAGATATACATAAAAGATAATTGAAATGTGCAGGAGAAATAGATATTGTTATAAAAAGATGATATGGTTGAAAAAAAGCAATGAAATTAATCCACCTGAGAGCCTAAGTGAATCCCTTTATAACTCTTATATCTGGTTCTTAATATAAGACTCAGTTAACTAAGTTGAAAAGATTAAGGATGTTAAATAAATTATTTTAAAGTATTTGTATTTTTCATTTTTTCTTCAAACTACTTTTTTTGACTTATAAATTAATATATAATCTAATGATCCACATAAGTAATTTAGTTTCTTTATTCTCTCTAGAGTAGTCAACTGGGTTGTATTGAGGATATAAGGCAATATTAATTATTCAATGACTCGGTTAATATGACTATTGGGTTCATTGGGACTCCAACAAATCCCATCTTGCATTGACCCAATTAGAGAAAATAGGCCAATACTAAGACTATCCAAAGCTTTGAAATAAATTTTATAGATATAGATTGGGTATTTGGGTTGCCTTTATAATGTTATGGAGTATGATGTATTATTTTTATTCTATTTTATTTTATTGGTCAAAACATGTAATTCAAATACCAAAAATACTTGGTTTTCAGCCTGTGTTGGGCTTAGTTTTTATGACCCATGTCATTATTAAACCAAAATTACTTTTATATTACTTTAATCAAAATCATGTTTACAAAACATATATATAACAAATTTTTACATGTTAAATCAATCTTTAGTCCCTCTAAAGTTCTCTCATTTTGATTTTGGTTCTTCTAATATCAAATTATATAATTTCATTCTGTAAATTGGACCCTATAATTTAATAAAAACTTGATCATTTTGCTCTTTAAGGAATCAATACCCATAGTTTGAGCTTTGAAACTTGAAGAACAAATATTATATTAACCAAATTTTAAACACATATGCTAAGCTCCTCAATGTAATTATGGTGCATTGAAGTTAATACAAAAAAGAATTTTTAGAATTCTAGTTACATTGTTCTTAAAACTATAGCTGATAACTATGTTTTAGTGGTGGTTTTTTTGCCATCGTTTTCATTGGTGATTATTTAATAATTAATAAGATTCATTCAATTATCCTTATTTTTATTTTTATGAAAATGGATTATAAATTTAATTATTTACTGTTTTTATCTACTTTTCCAAGATTTATTTTTCTATTGAAAACAAAAAGAAAGAAAGAAAGAAAGCTAAATGGGATCTCAATATTTATAATAACCAGGGTATGTTGCAGATTTTGTATGTCTCTGTTTTACTGATGTTTTCCGTTATTTTTCCAATATTTTATTCTTTTAATGACTTTTTCTTCATTTGCCTTCATCACTGACACCTTAAAAAGCAATATATGAATTGTAAGCTTATAAAAGCATTAAACATGTTGAGTTGGTGAATTCTATGTATTGTGATGACAGACTTATTGTATTTATTAGCTTTGGCCACTAATGAATGTTAATATTAATGAGAGATTTTTTTTTTTTGAATTCTGGAGAATTTTGTAAGACTAAGTACTGAATAAGAACTAGCTAGTTATATTTTTTTTTGCTAGAGAATTGATGTTTAGAGCCTAAAAATCAGACAAAACAGTACAACAGAACAAATAAAACAAAACAAAGAAACTATAAAACAATTAGCCACATGTATCTACCATCTATTAGCAAAACATGAAAGGCTAATTAGTTCCACAATATCTCTCTATCATTTCTAGTCTTTTGAGTCTATTTTCATCTTTCAGAAATAATTCACAATTTATGTGTCTTTCAGTATATTTTCATCTCTTTATATGAGCTCTCTTTTCTCCTAAATAGGAGCTCATTGTGTTACACACATACCTTGTCTGGTTCCTGAAACATGGTTTTCTTTTTGCATTGTTGCAATGATGACTAGGGCTTTCCCCGATTATCTTGGGGAGAGAAAAGATCTTGTTCTTCTTCAGAATATATCGAGGCTTATTGCCTATCAGATTATGCAAGTTCTGATAATACTATGCTTCTCACAATGTTAGAGGCAAACAGATAGCTTACATAAGTATAGCTGGGATCTTTGGGAACTTTTGTCAAAATTTGCTAATAGAGTTGGCGGATACAACACCACAAACATGAAATTGATCATCACAAATTAATTATGCATATTCCATCGGACAGAATATCAATTTTGTTGTCGCATGGACAGTAAGAGATTATAGGTGCAGTGCTTATGAAACTTTAGACATCTTGTAATTTTTTGGCATCAAGATCATTTGAGCTTTACATTGTCTTTTCATAAACCATGAGCTTAGAAATTCACATTCAAAATTTAATCGACAGTACAAAATATTTGCCTCAAACAATGGGAGGAAAAAGCTTACCATATGCATTTCCAATCTGACTTTGATTTTTGAAGCCAGCAGTAACAGAGATGTAGAGAATCATGAGGATCCAATTAATATCTGGAATATATATCTGGCCAAGGAACATCTTCTATGTGTGCACAACTTTCACTCTTGGAAAACAATCATGTGCTAGGGCTTGCTTGATAATTGAAAAGGTTGAAGTTATTGTGGCCTGGCTTGCAACTATAGCTGCCGCTGTTGCTACAACAAATACTAGCCAATATATTCTATCTGCAGAACTAAGGATAATTAACTTTAACATCTAACACATGAACTGTTACCGCATGAAGAAATGAAGCAGCATCATTCAAATTACAAAAATCTTTTAATTGTTCTGGTAACGTGGAGGTAGTCAAATCTCCAAGCTCTAGTTCTGAAGCTTCCTCACGGCGCCTCTGTTCTGGCACGAAGCTCTCACAATTTGTGACTGAAACTCCTCTCCTCGCTGCTGAAATATAACGACGGTGGTGCTGGGCGAATTATGAAGGTGGCAATGATGATGGTGGAGCTCGTTTGCCTCTGGTGTCTGATTCTGATCTCTGGTTCCAACTCTCCTACCACGGTCAAGCTCTGTTTCTGGTGTGGGGCAAGAAATTCGAAGGTTGCTGGAGATTATGAAGGAAGGTGACCGGTGAGAGTGAATGGTGGTGTTCTGCCGCACTTCTGTCTCCCAGTGTTCTCTGTCGCTCCGGCAATGACGGAAAGGCGGCCTGTGGTGTTGAGGGAAGAAGACCACCGGCGGAGGTGGTGGTGAAGGATACCGCTGGCGAGAGAGGAAGAAGAAGGCGAAGGTGATGGAGGAGGTTGAAGATCTGGAGGTGGTGAGCTCTGTCAATGGCCGCCGCTACTGTTTCATTAAGTACCGAAGAAGCAGCAGCATCGACTCTCAGCCTAACCCTTGGTCAAAACGCAAGAAGCAGCGGCATCGAGCCTCCGCCTAACCCTTTGTCAAAAGACTAAAATGAAAATTTTGAAAGTTTTTAGGAGGAGTAAAATAGAACAGCGAAAACTTTTGTCGGTATAAATTTAATTTGAAGACATTTAGGCCATCTTTTGTAATTTTCACTGAATACTTTCTACATTAGTTAGCAGTTTCCAGAAATTCTAGGTTCTTTCCTGTAAGTTGTCCCAAAATGACATGCAATTAAAAAAAAAAAAACCCAAAATGTAATACCTTATATTCTAAAATTAATCAATTAAGGTAAGTCATAAAATATATGATATTGTTGTCATCTTTCAACCTTAATTTCTTATAAACACCTTGAGTCACAACTAATTACAAAAGAGACATTTTAAACTCAATTCTTATGACAAAAACCCCAAATAAAATATGAAATTATATAATAAAAAATACAACATTATTTTATGTGTCACAAATGTACATTGAATTAAAAGTTTGGACATTATTTATTTTTACTTTCCCATTTTATTTCTGCCGATAGAAAAAATAATATTGATTTTCCAAGTGAATTAAAATGCTTCTTACCTTTGTCAGTTTCTTTATGCTCTATACTGATGTATTGGAAATCTCCTTATGTTTTTGGGAGTGAAACCCATCTAAACTAAACGTACTAAATTATGTTTGATTAAAAAGTCATATTCATTTTACATATTAAGAATTATATTAATTCCTCTTGTACATATTTTAGTCCAAGAATAAAACGTAAACAACCATTAGATCAGAGTATGCAAATATTGCAAAACAAAGCATCTACTGATTGATAGAAAACTTAAAGTGAGAGAGTGACATTCGGGCCCCCTAGGTGATGATTGTTAAGACTTTAGTCCCCTAAATGAGAAAAATATCAATTCTAAATCGTGAAAAAAAAAAATGCAATGACTGATGTTGATAACCCGTTCATATTGTTGAACAATATGAAAACAACGTAAAGTGCATTAAAGTACTTTTTTTTAGGAGAATTACATTCAGGTCTTAAGGAAGAGGAGAAATGAAAAAATGGTCCCATGGAGTTGTCAATACAGGTTCTTGGAGTTGTTAATAAGTTGTTAATACAAGCTCATGGAGTTGTTAATGGGACCATTTTTTCATTTTGTAATCTACAGGGACCATTTCTTCATTTTTTTCTTTTATGGGACCTAAGTGTAATTCTCCCATTAAATACCCATTAAAGTACTTTATCAACACGTTAAAGCACTTTTTTATCAAAAATATACTTTAGCTTTCACTTTTCTATATATGAAGGAAAACTTTTACTTTCATTTATGTTTATTATATATTTTCATATCTGAAAATATGTATGTATTTTCACACATGTAATATGGTGGCCGACAGTCTCATCAAAGTCTAAACATTTTTTTTTATATGAAATATATGACATTTAACGCAGTAAAACTTTTGATAGTTGCAGGCTTTCTTTTTTTATGATTTGATTATTACCGCATAAGATTTATTACTATGTTTAAAAAATGTTGCAGATCTTGCTCATTTTTATTTAAATATTTATTGTTGCATGTTATATATTTGGTGTATTTATTGTTTGCTGTTTACTTCTAGTTTTTGTGAGTGACTTGTGTGTTTTCAAAGGAATTTGGTGTTACTTATGTACCATGAAAAAAATTATTTATTGTACAATGAAATTATAAAATGACTGAAAATTAAATAAAAAAATTAAAGAAAAGCCTTTTGAGTTGTTAAGATTATAAATTCATTGGGTAATATCATTATTTGTTCTTACAGTTTATTTTGGTCTCTATAATTTTATAACGATTTGATTTGAGTTAATAGTACGGACCAAAACTAAAACTCCTTAAAAGTATACGAGTCGTGATTGATGACCCCAATGTTTTTTGCACTTGTTGTGCCTTCAATGCCAAACATTTACTATTGTATAGAAACCTTGATGGCAATTTAGAAGAATATTATGTTAAGCTTACTAGGTATTTTTCTGTTTCAAATCATTCTCGATATCTAATTTCTCCAGTTCAATCACCCAACTTACCAACTTATATCAAATACACCTAAACAGGAAAAAGGAAATATCTGAAATGTCAACAAGAAAAGTGTGATATGTTTGGATTCACCTAAAAGGAATAAACACCATCAAAATGAGTAAGGGAATGGAAAGGAAATGGCTATTGGTCTCTTAACAAATTATTATGCTTTTATCTTTTCTTGTTTTACTTTTATTGTTATATTGAATGACATGAAGATGCTCACAATTATTGATCTATAAAGGGAGTATAATTTTCTTAAAAATTAAAAAATAAAAAGACGTGAAGCTTAACTGGTGGGGTTATTTCTAGATCAGAGGAATATAAGAATAACTTTGTTTGATCATCCTTTTTTTTTTTATGAAAATCATTTCGGTGTAATTTTGTTTCTTGGTTTTTGATAATTTAAATACATGCAAACACACTGTCCATATGTATTTATTAAAAAGAAGGGAAAGATTCTATGTCGAAGATCTCGATTTATAATTTTTTATTATCTTAAATTTCCCCTGAATAAATATTTCATTCATCCAAAATTCCAAACTGAATAAATAACTAGCATTAACAATATTTATATTTTTATTACCTTTAACTTGTGTTTTAACAGTAAGTCCGTAACTCTAATAAAATTTGACCGGATTAATATATATCAAATTCGGAAAGTTACAAAATATAAAGAAAAAATTTGAAAACAAATAGAGAGGAAAATTATTTGATTTAAATAAAAAATAAATTAAAACTTCAAGGGAAGCGATAAAAGTAAGCATATATTTGTGGGTAGGTACAGCTAACTAACTATTCTTGAATTAATTTAACAGAAAACTGAACATGTTTTTAAATGAAGTCATTAAATAATTTAATAAATTTATGTGATATTAATATAATTAATATTATACTATAAAAATTCTATATATACTTAAAAGTTACGAAGATATATCTACTTAAGAAATTTTTTCTTTAAAAAAAAAACTCCTTGCCTTGGATAACTGGGAATGAATCTTTGAACAAAGAGACAAAGAATCATAATTATATTATCAAAACTCAATCTTTTTAAGAAAAATATTGTTGCTATTGTCAATATTAATATATAATTTTTTAACAAAAAAATATACTACATTAATTCATTTATAAAACACCTTCTGGAAGAAATTTATATTTCGTATTATAAGTCACGAAGTGAAGTATCAGTTACTATCTTTGATTCTATATATGTAGGTTAGAATTTTTGGGGTGGGACAATACTTTTTATAAATTACAATTTCTATTTGTCTGAAAATTTAATTCACTTTGGCCCATATGTCTCTCTCATATCTTTTTTCACTCATTTTCTCACATATTCACCTTCTTCATAAATACGAATATAGAAAAACTTTCCTTACACGTTTATTATCTTAAACCGAGCTTAATCAACATTTTATCTACATATATAATTTGGTTAATTATTTTCAAGATGACCCTATTTAAATTAAATATGACTTCTTATATATAATACATGTATTAAATATGGGTAAATTTTAAAGTTTAAAAAAAAACAATTTTAGACAATGTTACTAATTTAACTACCATTTTTGGTTTAATTTGTCAGCTTCCTGTGTAATTTGGTCATTATGTGTATCAACACCCGTTTCCATTTTGATAATCGAAGAGTAATAAAGACAAAATTCAATGGGCATACAGAAAAGTACAATTATACTGATAAAAATATTCGTTTACGATCCCAACGTCGTTCGTTTACAATTCTGATATTGTTCGACGACGGAAACGAAAAATATAGCGGAAGTTTTAATATTTACAATTTCACCAAAATATCACAAAATAGACTAATTATGCCCACGATCTTATCCTCGCCTTGAGACACGTGTTATTCACTTTCTGGTGTCTACGTCTTTCCCTTTTGCCCCACTGGTACCCGCTGAGGTATTGGTTTTGAAAATAGGGTGAGATTCCGAGGAATCCCCGTAGAGACATAATATCGTTCATAGAAAATGCGGAAAGTAAATATGTCATGCGCCAAGGTATGCACAAATTAATGAACAATATAAACACATCATCTTTATGTATACATGAGTAGGGCCCAGCCTCACAATCTACACCGGTTGGACTTCTGCCAACTCCCAGTGTAAGTGCACCTCTGGCACTAACTGCCCATTTCTAGGCAAATCATGTTGATTAATAAAGTGCATTTACAAAACAATGGCATCCACACAATCACATAACTTATGGCATAGTGTATGAAGAATAATGTCCCTACCTCAATGTTTTATAATCCTCTTTTAAATGTGCCTCGAAGAACGTGTCGTATCCAGCCTCCAAATTAGTCCTAAAATATTAAATGTACCAGAAATAGGTCATAACCTATCCAAGTATCATTTTAGGCTCTTCCATAGTGTTTATTGTGGTTATATTAGTCTATGGTGAAAATTTACAAAAATGCCCCCGGGAACCCGGCCTGGCCCCGCCGTACCCGGTTCGATGGCACGTTTTCCCAAAATTTTGACTAAGGCTATTCTGACTTATTTTCGCCCAAGGAATCCATTTCCGGGCTCAAAATCACCAAATTCACTGTCAAATTATGAAAATACCCTTGACAGCCCCTATTTAGGGATTTCAGTGGCGTTTTCGTAATTATGCTTTTTCGGCCTCTACCGAAAAAGTGCCCAACTGTAACCCCACCTATTTTTGCCCACTGAGTCCAATGGAACCATTTATTTCATGAAAATCCAAATCCTACTATCAGATCTGGTCTGGCCGAAATATTGAGAGAAAAATAGAAAAATGGAGCTTTGTGTTTTAGCTTCCAAAACTTGTACTTTTCCACTTCTAATCCTTGATTAACTCACTTAAACACTTCTTAACCTTGATTCAAAGAAATTTGGGCAGCATAACCCCTTATGATTAGGACTTTCCAAATTTACAAACTTAACAAAATAACCAAATCCAACCATAACCATCAACAACAACCACATCTAGCATAATTTTAGGATTTGTAAAGTTACCTTCTTGAGTTCTTTTCCTTTCTCTAGGAGTCCTCCTCTCTCTTTCTCTTTGGGCTCAAGATTTGCTTGCTAAACCATGGAGTTTATGGAAAGGAAGAGATTAGAGAAGAGATTTATGGAAGATTAGAAGAAGAAACCTTAAGAAATCATAACTTACCCTTAGTCTTTCTCTTCTTCCTTCTCTCTAGAGCATGAAGCTTCTCAAACTCTCTCTCTCTCTCTCTCTTCTTTCTTTGGCTTGAACGAAAATGGGGCAAGAAAGATGAAGCAAGTCTTCATAAAATATCTTGCCATTTTCCCCTTAATTAATAAATGTTGGCAATTTGGTTTATGACATCACTTTAGTACTTAGGCCTTATCTCCTTCAAAATTATGTCATAGAGTCCAATTTAGTTTGAACCAATTTCTTCTCCTTTCCTTCTAGCCCATCACGCATAAAGGGTGCTTATGAAACCAAATGGACTTCATGTAATTGCCTTGGTCAATGGTATAACTAATTATTATTTTATTGCAATAACACATGTGTTCATATCTTAGAAATTCTTATTTAATTGTTTGGCATTAGATGATGCCACTTGGCATGTTTATGAGCCAAGTAATTATTTTCCCATCCTATTTCCTTATTCCACAAATCTTAATTTATTCTACTAAGAATATTCAATTTATACATTTTCCTTTATTTTCCTTGATTAATTGAAATTAACTCCAATTAATTGGAACATAATTAATCTTGGGCTAAATTGGCAAAATTATGATTTTGCTATCACCTTTGTAATTTAATTCAATTCTTGAATTAATTTGCCCATTTCCTTATGAATGTGAATATTTCAAAATTCACAAGATTCAAAAATCTTGAATATTCACCATTATATTGAATTATTCAAATAATTACAATATATTTTTGGTGAATAAAATTTGGGGTGTTACAATGTGTTAATTAATTATCATTATAACAGTGTGGTTTGCATTTGGATTTCTCCTTGGTGGTGTTACCTTAATGTTGTTTCTAATGTTTAAGTAAATTTTGCCATATTATTTTACAAGTTTTGGGTTACTAGGCTAGTAGAGGTATGCTGCAGACTTTGAATGTCTCTGTTTTACTGATGTTTTTGATTATTTTTCCAATATTTTATTCTTTTAATGAGCTTATCTTCATTTGCCTTCATCGCTGACACCTTAAAAAGCAACTTATAAATTGTAAGCTTATAAAAGTATTAAAGATGTTGAGTTGGTGAATTCTATCTGGTGTGATGACAGACTTATTATATTAACTTTGGCCACTAATGAATGCTAATATTAGTGACAGATATTGTTTTTTTTTTTTTTGAATTTTGGAGAATTTTGCGAAACTTGGTACTAAATAAGAGCTAGCTAGTTATGTTTTTTTGCTAGAGAAATAATGCTTAGAGCCTAAAAATCAAACAAAACAGTACAACAGAACAAAATGAAACAAAACAATTAGCCACCACCCGTATCTACCATCTATCAGCAAAACATAAAAGGTTAATTAGTCCCACAATATCCCTCTATCATTTCTAGTCTTTGAGTCTATTTTCATCTCAGGAATAATTCACAATTTCTATGTCTTTCAGTATATTTTCATCTCATTAGATAAGCTCTCTTTTCTCTTGAATTGGAGCTCATTATGTTAATATCAAGAAACACATACCTTGTCTGGTTCTTGAAACATGGTTTTCTTTTTGCAATGTTGCAGTGATGACTAGGACTTTCCCCAATTATCTTAGGGAGAGAAAGAATCTTGTTCTTCTTCATAATAAATCATGCTATTTGCTTCTTGCTTGTGCCGTAGTTTATAGCAAACTGTTAGATCAAGAGTGTGCGCATGAGTTTTGATTCTTTTTGCATGGCACATTCTCTGTTGGTACCTCCCAACGAAAATGGTTTATATTATACTTAACAGTTTATTTTTACTCACACACTATATTGAGAAAATTATAGATTAATTGTTTAATTTGGCAAAACCAAAACTAGTTCATGTTATCTTGTTAAAAGACTTTCTAGCCTGGCTTACTTTGTAATACTAATTCAGGGGATACTATGCTTTGGTTTTCTGAAACCCACCTACCACCAGCAGCAGGAAATCACAAGAGAGCAAGCAATCAAGGATCTCTTGGAATTTTCTTAATGCTGTGATGCGTAAATAGTTGGTTACATAATCATGCTGCATTTTGAAAACGCAAAACCGTAGAGATGGTAGACCTGCATTTTTGGCCTGTTAAATTTTTGTTCTAGTCTGTCATTGTAAGAATCTCTTTCCTTGTTTTTGGATTGTTGTTCTTTTCAAGTCCATCATCAATGGCGAAACTTAGGCACAAAGATCAATGGCATGGACTGGTTTCTAGTCTTAAGTGCCCAGATAGAATTTGGGCGTTTTATTTATCTGCTCCCATTTTATTTATCTGCTTCTATTGCCACTTAATAGGAATTGCAATTGCGTAAAGAGGAGCTTGAACAACTGCTTCCCCCTGAAAGTGTTTGAAACTTTTCAAACGAATGGTGACCGACAAACTCACTTAGCTTAAATGTATAGCCACTGGGAAAGGCCTGGATTTTGGTTGCTGATTTGCTGTCCTATACAAGGTTGTTTGTTCATTCTTTGTAGCAGTTGAAGTTTGTTCTGTAAGTTTGGTGATTTGAACTGCATCCACAGGCAAAAACTATGGGTCATGTTTTCTGTTTTTGCTGTTTCATATAATGTGGTTGCCCATTCAGTGTAGAGTGAATTTTGTTCTGTAAGTTGGGCAGTAGACAGTAAATAGTTACAAGTAACACACACAATTCTCTTTGTTCTGCTTCATACAATGTGGCTATCCGTTTTATGTAAAAAGTGGATTTTGTTCTGTAAGTCAGGCACTTGACAAAGTAAATAGGTAAAAGTAACATACACAATTCAGTTTTGACTGTGCTGTTATGAGTTTAAATTGAACTAGATTGTACTTTTTACTCAAAAAGATTTAAAATTAATGGTGGTTCATTATTGATATTGATCCTAATCCATTTTAAATAATGAAAAGAAACTATTGAACATGTCAAAATAAACATGCTTATTATATGCTGGGCAGACCTTTTTATTTATAGTTATTTCCTCCATTTAAAGCTGATATTTTTGTTATGAGCAAATCACAACTCGTTATCTTTTAGTAAAGAAAGATCTCAATCACAATGTAAAAAAGCAAAAGATGAAAACTTGATGTGGTACGAGGATGATTGGAAGAAACAAGGGTCGGAAAAAATTGTAGCTATGATAACTTTACTATTAAATTTTTGTAATTAAGAGATAATGTTATTTCAAAAATCTTAGAAATACCGAATCTACGTCTGTCATTTATCACTTTTGAATAATACAAGTTATTATAGATTTTTTGTGTGTATTCACATGCTGATAATGTTACTTAGAAATGAGTTGCATGCATTCACATAAAAATTCAAGATTGAGTTATATTCATGGGTTAAAGATAACGTTGTTTATTACCACTTTTATAACTATAATATATAATGATAATGATAAAGATAATGATGATGATAATGATAATGACGACAACAACACATATAAATTCTAATAATACATAAATACTCTTTTTATCGAAAATACATAAATACTATTTAGTTTCTCCGCCGAAGTTTTTTTGTTTTGAAAAATTAAACCCTCAATCTTTATAATTTGCGATTTGGATCCCCTTTCCAGTTGAGGCCTTGAGGGATATTAACTATTAGATTGTGATACAATAATACAAAAAATAATTGATAATTAAAGTCCTCTTTTTATTTTAAAGCAGAGGAACTTCAAAAGCATATTGCTTTGTTAGAATTGTACAATACAAGTAAATTGAAGGAAGCAGAAACATCTATTAAAGAGGAGAAAGACCAAATTATAAAGCACTTGAAGGAACTAGCCACTTCATTGGGGCAAGATTTGATCTGGTGGGGATCAGCTATTGATGAAGACTCTTGACGATATATTGGATACTTTTGTAGATGGAGATGATTGGTCAACGGATCTTGTTGACTTTGACAAGCTACATGTTTTTGCTGCAAATAGTGCAAATTGTACTATTTCTATCACGACTAAGAAACAAGAAGCAAATTTTGATGAGTGAGCTCCACTGAGAGAGGTTAACAATTTGCACATGTAGATTAGAGAAGAATTCTGAACTCAAGCTGAAGAAATGCAGTAATTAAAGGTAAATAAATAAATATTCTTATTTTGGATTTAATGTTCTTACCGTTGACTTGTGTTAGAGTCTTAATATACGTGATATAATACACTTACTTTCAAAAGCTGGATTTTGAAGAATCTTTGACATCAGGAGAAGTTCAAACTTAGCGAAGTCAATAGTGTTAAATGGTAAATGAAACTCATAATAACATTTTATTCTTCAACTTTATTCCATAAGTTGTTCATCAAAGCTTATTTACCCATAGTCTTACCAAAAACAAAAGAGCCATGAACATGAAATTTTGTAGCCATGTGATACAAGTGACCTGAACATATATAGACATAAGTTCCTAGGCCATATATAAATGTTCTTAATTCTAAACCTAAAGCTGGATTAGTTATCCTGCCGGAAAAAAGAAAAGTAGGTTGGTCAATCTAAAGCTGTAGTCATGAGATTTGATGCATCCCTTTAATATCCTAAACCAAGGGAGAATCACTTTGAAGTCCCAAAGAAGGAATGTAATCACCAAGAAATCCCAATAATAAGTGAGTAGCGTGAATCTGTTGTTATTTGGTGCACCAAAACTTATTATTACATGTTCACTAGTTGAAACACTTTTTGGTAGTTACATTGTTTCTCCAGGGCCTTATAATAATTCTGCCCTGAATTAATTGTTTCATCACTTATGTTTGAAGTTGTTGTGATTTTGTTGAAGAGCAAATCAATTAGTAAAACCACTAGTATTGTTAATATTTCTGTTACTTTCATACAGTGCTGCACTTTCTGTTAGATATGGAGGATTGAAAGATAAACTTAGTGAACTCAACTGATGCTTATTTCTGTAGCTCCCACATGATTTACAGAAGATTAGTTTAGTGATCAAGTTTGTTCCCCAGATTTGTATGAGTGAGCCATTTCCATTTTGATTATCTTGATACGTGAATGGGAAAACACGAAATAGGTGGGAATTAGTGTTGTTCTAAATATAGTTTACATAGAAGTATCAAATAGTCATTGTTTGCTAGTTAGTAATGTGTTCCTGTGATCACGTTCATCACAATTCTAAAGAAAGGCTCACAGATGACAACCTAATACCAAATCATGCTCTCAGTGATGGGATCAGACAAATACACAACTTTATAATGCGTGATTGTATTATAATATTCGACTTCATGTTAAGAGATGCTAACTGTTGTGATTTTTAGCCTGTTATTGTAATTAAATGAATATTGAAACTGTCATTTTAAATATTTCCCTTTATTCCAAAAAAAAAAAAAAAGAAAACTGCCAGCATTTCAGTCAGCAATCAAATTCTAACCCCTTTTGTTAAACTTATACCACAAACAACTTTTATGATTTTACTAATTTGTTGATTGTCGATGTTACAAGTTGCAACATATACTTCACTTTCGGGTTCTCTTTTTATTTATTTATTTATTTTTGCAGGCAAAGATGGGTCCTGTTTTTATCACTCCTCCAGTACTAAATATAAGACAAATTGACTTTTTTTTATGATATTAAGAAAGTTAATTAAATTATCTTAAAATATTTATATGTGTCATGTTTTCTTCAAATATTTTGTTTAATTTATAAATTGATATATAATATAAGGATACATAACATATAATATAATTAAGTAACTTATTTAACTTCTTTAATCTCTTTAAAAAGATCAATTTTGTCATATATTTAGGACTGAAGGGAGTACTATTAATTAAAAAAGGCCTGAATTTGAAGGTTTGACATTTCTATATGTCTAACACTTCAATACTGATCCTAATGTGCTTGGACTTGAGAAGCTTGCATTCTGATATGGAATTGACGCTCCATTCATCAAGAGTAAGCACATGTAGTTGCAATATACTATCTTGGATGAGATGATAATATGGGTCAAACCATGGGATTCGGGCTAACTCACCAACGGGTTGGGACCATATAGATTCAGCCTAAAAAGAATTGCATCAATACAGGTCGATATTTATCCAACCCAACCCATTACCTAACCCGCTAACCCATATTATTTTTCTTTTTTTTGTTAAAAAAAATTTGTGCTGCGTTTTTCAACTTCTTTTTTTAAACATTATATTGAATTTTTTTCCCAACAAACCTAAACTATAAAAAAATAAAAAATACATTACAAAATCATAAAGTGATAATAAAACATCCAATTCAAAGTTTTAAATATTACAAATTAAACAGTAATCACAAATCAACACATTACAAAATAAACATAAATCCAAAAGCCATCATTAACATTCAATACAATCAATAATTAGTTGATATTAGTGGTATTAGGTTACACAATACACTAAGAGAATTCACATATTTTTTTTAAAAAAATAAAATAAATAAAAACGGTCCAACTCATCACAGGTTGGGCTCATATGGGTTTGAGCAAAAAAGAATTGCATCAAAACGGTCCCATTTTTGCAGAACCCAAACCGCCCATTTTTCCGGGTTGAGCGGGTTTGGTCCACGGTTAAAACCCATATTACTAGCTCTACCCTAAATCATAGATATAAGTAAAGTGAATTAACAGTAAGCACATTTGAACATTAACCATTCTTTACACTAGTTTAAAGGTGAATTTTGATCCTAAATATAACGTATTTTTTTCATTTTATCTCTTATATTTATCATTTTTAAAGCTAATTTGTGTGACTTATAAACTAATATATAATCTAATACAAGTAATACACATAAATATTTTAAAGACATCATGTAATGTATGCTATAATCAAAAAGATTTATTTAGATTTTTCAATATCCTCCACATCAGTCAGTTAACTTTGATATTTCGAAGTAGAGGTAGCACGGGATTGGAGAAGCGCCTTTTTTTTTGTTGGTACAAGGGGGAGCGCCTTTTAATGCATATTATAGCCACCCCTTTTTCTTGTTTCTTATCCTTTGGGCCCTCACCATTCAAAACTCTTGGGGAAATTACTTTGAGGTCCGAGACAACAAAGATTGGTCCAATTAGTAAGAGAATTGACTTATAACCATAAGGTTGTGGGTTCAAATCCGTCCAATTGGAGGGCCTTGTTGGTAAATGATCTGTAAGTATCTCTCTAAGCACTTTTTGAGCCCGAAAGCATGTCTTGACCTTAATGAGCCCCCGGAACCCAACTCACTTAAAGAGTATAAGAAGTTTGAAGTTCAAGTGGCATTTTCTTATCTTTTTCCCAAAAATAAAATTAAGAGTCACAATTCAAGCTAGCATCTAGATTGAACCAACAGAAAGCAAGCTGATTGATCAAACTATAGTAAAAATGAATGTCCACACCATCAGATACTATCAGAACAAAAAATCTTCAACCCTCATCAAACTAAAAAAGCTTCTATTATGGATATCAAACTCAGAAATCAGCCCCTAATGTTCAAGCATTCAAATCTTACCTTCTTGAATGAAAACATGCATCACAATTCAAGAACTTCAACTCTCTGAGAAGATATCTATTCACCAACTGTAACCTTTCAATCCTACAGCTCTGCACAAGGCTTGTTTGGCAACACAATGTCAATGTGATTTTTTGTTTTACCAGACAAACTTACCCTCACATTATCTTAGCTGGAATCACATTTTCATCAAATTGAACGGTTTTTCAAAAACACATCAGTAAAAGATCATAGGGTAGATGACATCATCTAATCCTCCATCCCACACCTTTAACTAAAGTTGGCTTTTCTCCGGTATAAATAAATAATAAAAAGGATGAGAGTGGCAGAGAGACATACCAGTAAACCCAGCCTCCACTTACCCAACAACCGGAAGCGTCCAATATAAGAACTGACGACAACTGATAACAGAGGCAATGGTGTATGAGAATGCCAACGACATGGACACACCATAGATTATATGAAATGCTTGAGCTCATCAATTACTAAGTTTTCTACATAGAAGTTCCACTGGATACCTATTCACATGGATTATTGTTGGAAATACCTAGCTCATGCTTTGATAATTGATGACCACTCACATAAGATTTACATTTAAATTTGTAATCAATTATAGTCCAAGTATTCCCTACTTTATGGGAGTATTTGACACAATATATTTGATAAACTAACAATGTTTCTTATAAAATCTAGATCTATTTCCATTGATTATTCAGTTTCATTCATCACTGTTGGATGTATTTGCTTTCTTAGAGTACTTCCCATTTCTGCTTGTTCTTCTCTGATGCATTCCGGTTTTGAGAAAATCTTGAAAGCCCCTCATTCAATGCTCCAAGATTTACCCCATTTCCAACCAAAATGCTTGTTACTCCCATTATTGAGACCTGAAATTGCCGTTTCCCACTATTAAACATGTAATATATATATGTATGGTACTCTATCCTCCCAAGGAAGATGAGCAAATAGCAATTCCACAATGTAACCATTACTAGACACATTGGAAACGTGAAAGCAAATATTGAGAAGAAAAATGAAGCAAGTTTTACAAAAAAGAAAGAAGTTTTTTTACCGCTTGGATGTTCCCGTTCTCGTCATCAAAGAATAGCGTAGAATTAAATGGAACCCCAGTCCTCGAATGAATTCTTTGAAAATGATCTGTTTTGTGTGTCCAACTCGAAAATATTTCCTGAATAGGAGGAAAAAATAAATTAAAATTGATAAACACATATACCTCATTACAACCATTTACAGATTCCATTAGTTTAGGAAACAGTCTTCTATTTTTCGTATCCGTGTTTTTGGGCGTTAAGACAAATTCTCTACAATGTTAGGGGAGACAAAAAGGCATGCAACCACAACATTTAGTTTTTCCTGAATAGGAGGAAAAACAAATTAAAATTGATAAACACATATACCTCATTACAACCATTTATAGATTCCATTAGTTTAGGAAACAGTCTTCTATTTTTCGTATCCGTTTTTTTGGGCGTTAAGACAAATTCTCTACAAGGTTAGGGGAGACAAAAAGGGATGCAACCACAACCTTTAGTTTTTTTTTTCCAGCTTAGCAATAATCTCCTACTGCGGAAGCCAGTGCTCGAGTCATTTTTTTTCTTGGTGCGTCAAAGATGATATATCAAAACAGAACAAGGAAAAGAAAGATTAGAGAATGATGCAATGAACAAACCTGAGCAACAAACATTGACTTGATGCTCAATTTATCAAGAAATGTTCTTGCTATATCAGCAGTTGGTGATCTAGAAGCAATGGCAACATCAATCCCTTTGTCTTTGAGTGCATATAGGATTCCTTTGGCATGAGGGTACAAAGATGGCATTTCACGCTTGGATCGACACTCACTGAAATTTGGCTTGGCGTAAATGACTGAATTATATATTGAAATTTCAAAACTTTTGCAGGGGAACCAACTTGAGTTATACTGATCTGGAAGTTCATTTTTTTCACTTTCTAAATGGCAATTTCCTTACATCATGAACATATGAAAGGGTAGGCTTGACTTTAAATTGTCAGCCTTTGTGGTTTGTTAGGTTCAACCCTTAACCTCTACATGATACATTCTGTACAAATTTTGATGAGAATAAAAATGGGAATCTTTAAAAGATGAGAAATTTATAATGTTCTCAGGTCATTTCTGATTGTCCAAAATTGTCCAAAATATAGTTTTGAAGGAAACATTTCTGATTTTCCAATGTCAACGTAGCCTCAACAACTTTTCTCGGCTCAAGAAAAACAACAAATCTCAACTTCAGACATTGTACAACCGGGTGAGGTATAAATGAAACAATGAAATCTTGATCAGTTATCAATATGACTATTTATGTAAAAACTAGATGAAAGACCATAAATTATTCCCTTTGGTCCTTAATATAAGACATATTTGGGGAGTTGATTTTGGTTTTAAATATAAGACATAGTTTTCACATTTGTTAGTCTTTTTCTAATTTACCCATATCAATGCCCCTTCAACAATAATCAAAGAGGAGAGGAAATGAGGGAATTAAGGAAGCTGACTAGGACGTTGTAGAAAATACATTAACTAAGTCAATTAATTTTAATCAAATTAGGGAAATATGTCATATATTAAGGACTGGAGGGAGTATTTGAGTTATATAAGAACAAGCCTCAAGGCCTTATCAAATGATTAATTGCAATTTATCTGAGAATAAAATTTTATTGGATGATGGCTTCAGTCACCAAGCAAAGTTGAGCTTGGTTTAGTGGCCAAACACAGACAAAATTAAGACAGAGAAACCATTGAGCATCCAAAGAATATGACAGTTCAACTCAGTTTGCAAGGAAATTTAAACATATTCTGTGATGAAGTAATGGCAAATAATACACAGAAACCTGCCCTTATATTCATATAAGAACTAAAAAACTAAAACTCCTAAATCTACACCATTGATGAAGAACTTTGCCTGGAAATACCGAACACAAGTTTCTCTATAAAACGAAAAATCTATATCCTAGGGCCCAAAAAAAATAAAGAAAAGTTGTACTAGATTCAACCAAACACAAGAAAAAATGGAAACAAAGAAAAGAAAAAACAAAAGTTGAGGGTTTTGAGCAGAAATTCAGAGCAATTTGGAGAGACCAATCAAAATCAATGGAAATAAGGGGATAAATGATATTTCATTTTAAACGAAGCTAGATGGATTGAATCGAGTCATAGAGAAAGAAGAGAAAAGGGAGGAGCACGAGTAGAAAGGCCTGAGAGCGTAATCGAGGTCGAAAATGATAAGTCATGGGAGAGCTTGAAAGGCTCCGATTATCTGAAGTGCCTCCTCCTTCACCTTCTCGTCTCCCATCTCTCTGCCTCCGCAACCCCTTAGCGATTGCTTGTGTTTGGATTAGCTTTTGGAGAATAGCTTTTACGATTTACAAGGTAAATATGTTAGAGCAGTTTTGACTTGATTTACGTAAAATGGCTTTTAAAACCGTGGTTTGGGGGTTACCCAAACACACACTGAATTGCGATGGGTGTGTTTGGAATAGCGGAGGAAAAGTGGTTTATTTTTACTTTGACTTATGGATCTTAAGATTGGAAAAAAAAATAAAATTGAATAAAATAATTAATGTTTGGATTGGCGATTGGATAAGTGCTTTTATGAAAGCGAGAAGGTGTTTGGTTTGGCTTTTGCATAAGTGGCTTTTGTGATATTTAAGAGAAAAAATGTTAAAAATTGTGAAATGTGAAAAAATTAACTTTGGAAATTTGGAAATGGTAAAATACATAATTAAATTACAATAAAAATGAAAATAAATTAGAAATGATACAAAGTTAAAGTTTTTGATACTGTAAAATATAACAGAACTAATCAGATCAAAGATCCCGTACAATTAGATCCCTATGGTGTCACTAACATGATTCATTTGGATTGAAGATGTCCAAGGATCATTTGTTGACTATGGCTCTTGATCTTTATCTACATAAACTATATTCTCATTCTCTGCATTTCTAAAGTCCACATCAATTTGGGAATTTTTTCTAATGAAATTATGTATAGCCATTGTTACACAGACAATGCGGACTTACGTGTCGAAGCTGTACTTGCGCATTTTTTGTAAGATTTCGAACATATTTTTCCACACTCCAAAAATCCTTTCTATTGTGCACCTCAAGCTCAAATGATAAAAATTGAAGGCCCCTTTAGGATTCCGAAACACCCGTTGATTCCTGAATTCTAGGAGGTGGTAACGTTCACATCTGTACGGACTAAGAAACCTAACTGATGTTGGGTAGCCAGAATCGACCAAATAATATTTGCCCAACATGTGTTAAAATCATTGTATATGTGAGATTATTTTAAAAGGTAAACGAAGACAAAGAAATGTAATTGAAATATACGAAAATATATCATGTGGTGGATGCGGGAAATTCATGTCTGGATTTGAGACAGCAGAGTGAAACACATGAGCATCATGTGCTGAACCTTCCCATCCTGCTAACACAAACATGAAGCACGTACATATCCCAATCACAATCAACCATAACATTCAGCCGAGCGAGGATCTCAGTTGAGTGAGGATCTTTGTGCCACCGAATTAGAAGAGATTTTTGTGAAAGCCCGAATTTTAGATGCTGAGAAGACACCACTGGCTTTTGTGAGGATATCAGAAATTAGAAGATAAAAGACGAAGAAGAGAGAGAATAAAGTGGTAGATGAGAATTTTAAATGGTAATAAATGCACAGGTAACGGTTAAAAGCTAATCGGTGGTTCCAAAAGCCACATTTGCAAGCTTAAAAAAAACGCTGCTTACCAAAAGAAGCTCATCTTCCAAATCGTCATACCAAACACCTATTTTAAGTCAGCGTCAGTGAGCAGTGTAATTTTTCCCCAAATCGCATGATTACCTCATCCAATCACTAAAACAAACACACTGATGGTCGCCAAATATTCTCGCACGAGCTAGATGCAATACTCAAGATATTAGTATTTTGGGTTAAGGGGCAATTTTTTGCGTTGTAATTTTTCTCCCTAGCTAATTTTGCCTGGAATTTTTTGGGGGTAACTTTTTTTCGAAAGTGTCAAAGGGGGCAATTTTGCCCCTATCGTTATTTCAGTTAATTTTATCTTAAAAATTTTAAATCTAACTTTAAAAAAACTGAAGTTGATGACACGGACTTTTTGGGACAAATTTACACTTTAACAAAAATGACGTGATAACATGTGGACTGTCAGTTCATCATATTTGGTCAACTAATAGTCAAAATTAATTGAAATAACGACCAGAGCAAAATTGCCCTATTTTGATAGTCCCAAGGCAAAATTGCCTCCAAAAAACTTCATGGACAAAATTACCCTTTAACCTTAACATTATACACACACACACACAAACACACATATTAATTATGGATAAACAGTTTAATTCCCCACTCAAATTTCATGTAGAAAAAGCTGTGAGCTCTCAAATTCAATGGAAAATTAATCTTTTTGTTCCAATAGTTTTCCCTAGGTGCAACTATCTCTTCACTTTGACTAGGTTCAACACAATTCCTACACTTTTGCACAGTCGTAACTTAGTCCTTACAAAATAAAGGTCAAGGATTGAGTTGCAGCGGGTGAAGATTGATGCACCCATGTCGTGTGAGTTCTTAAAATAAAACTAGGTTTGAAAATGTAGCGTAGTAGCTCAACCTATGTCGTTCTTGTGAGGAGATTAATTTTCAAGTTTCTAAATAGTGAAGTGATGAATACCTTAAAGTTGCGAGAAATCATTTTGAGAAATTGTTCATAAAACTAAAGAAGTAATCTAATCTAATTCAATATTTTTGAATTTTTTGGTTTTTAAACAAAGAAGCAAATGGAATCAAAATTAACAATAAATAAGCTAAATTCAATCAACTAGTATAATAATGAGATGAAATTCCCTTAAGTTGAGGTTTTAGTCTTCCTTTCTTGCTAATGATATGAATTCTATAATGAGTCAAGAGGATGGAACTAAGCTACCACTAACTCCATACTTGCAATAATCATTTAATTCATTCTACCGAAGCAATTAAATGAATACTACCAAATAATTTAGACTCAAGGAGATGAATAATCAACTTCCAATTCTAACTTGTAATTACTATTACAAAAGTTCAAAGCATTCAGTTTAGTTATTTACAACCCACTCAACCGAGTTGGAATAAATAACTCAACCTACTCCTAATTTAAATCATACAAAGTTTAATTAATCAACTCCTAGCTCAACCACCAAGTTTATTTACTTGGCATAAAACAATCTAGATCATAATCACATACTTAAGCAAGCCATATAATTATGAAATAGAAAGAGCTAAAGGAATTCCATTGAAGTTTAGAAGCTCAAACCATTACCCAACTCAAGGAAAATCACCAAGACTTAGCTACTCATAGAGGAAGAAGATGAAGCTTGATGAAAGGAAAAATAATTGGCCATGGATGCAGCAGCCTTCACGCCTATTCTTCAATTCTCCTTCTCCAAGTGGCGGCTGAAGCTCTCCAGGACGTCTTGCTCTTCACAGCGCCTCTTCCTTCCTTTTCTTTTTCTCGTGTCCTCCTCCCCTTTTCACACTCGGTGTTGCTCTCTTTTTCCACTCTATCACAGCCGCAATACTCCTCCTTTAATTTTGTAGCTCTCTTTCTTCACTTAACCCTTTCGGTCCACCATTTCAAATCGGTCCAGCTGACTCCTCAATCTTTAATTATTGATTTCGGTCCAGCTATTTCAAGTTCACGCCAATTCTCATAGGCTCCCCTTCATTTCCTTTTGTCCAGCCATGCTTTTTAATTCCATTTGGTCTAGAATTTCGGCTGCCTCCACTCTCTTTTCTTTTTCCTTTCACCATCGGTTCAGCTCTCCTTTTCCTTTAATAAATCTATCTCATTCGGTCCAGCAGCTGCTTTTGTCAATTATTTCGGCTGAAGCTCCAAAATCCCCAATTCGGTCCAGCTTCTTCACTCCCTTCAAATCATCTTCTTGGTCCAACTAGCTCTAATTCTTCAATTCCATTATTCCCTTTTTCGATTCAGCAGCTCCTCTCATTAACTCAGCCACCTCTTGCCTTCTTTCTCTTTGCAATTCATTTGTTTTTAGGTTAAAAGTGAGTTGTGCCTTGTTTGGATAAGAGATAAAAATCTGTTTTGGTATTAGGCATAAAATTACAACTATCAAACAAGGCCCTTACTCATTTAACCTCTTCTTTAGAAAAATGTGAAAATAAATTTTACACTTGTGATGTTTCACTCTTATCCTTCATTAATCTCCAAAATGACATCTTTGACCTTGACCACTCAAGTTGTGCCACATCATCACCTACAAAATTAGATTCACAAAGGTAATATATTTTGCTCACAATTAAAGAATAATGGGAATAAAAAATATTAATTAAAAATATAACAATTTAACCACTTTAATTTCCAAATTATTCTTTCACTAAAATCTCACATTAATACTTGATTATGCCCAAAATATTCAATTAAGTCCCACAAAAGCCTAAGATTAATTACTAAAAATATATAAATATTGAGCTCTATCAAAGATCATCTTCAATATTGGTGTTCTTAGTCAAAAACAGATAAAACATTCAGATGTTTTATGCAACTTGCCCTCCCATAGGTGTGTTTGGTTTGAGGGGAGGGGGGGGGGGGAGGCTATCTTACCTTAGTTATTTGGTTTGTTAAAGGGGTAAGGAGGGGATCTTTTGTAATGAGAGCCAAAAATAAAGGGAGGGAAAGGAATGAGAGCCAAAATTATGGCTTCCCTCCCACTCAAAAATTCAAACCAAATGAAAGAATGAAGATCCCTCCCCTCCCCTCAAACCAAATATAAAAGAAAAGTAATTCAGGAGCTCGAAGAATGTCAAAGATTTCTCAACTTGGTTAGGGTTAAAAGGAATTGGTTAGCTTTTTCCTTCTTATAACATGTATATAAGGAAGAATGCACTCATCATGACTCCTCACTATGCTTTTTCAGTCATAAACTAAAAAAAACTCCTCTTTTTTGTTTGAAAATAAGGAAAATTTCAGTCAACACCCATGGAAGAAATTTTATTTCAATCAATCCAAAAAATTTTGAAACTTCACTGCACCCTTAGGGTTAAAATGAAATTAAGTTTTATCAATGAAAACACAATGATGCCCTTGCTTTATTTTTTTTAATCCCCTTATTTATCTTGTAAATGCTTTTATTTGTCTTGTGAATTCTTTTATTTATCTTGTGAATAGCCAAAATGTTCTTATTAACTCCCTGATTTCTTTTGAATCCCTTTATTTATCCTGTAAATGCATTTATTTGTCTTGTGAATACATTTATTTGTCTTATAAATGCCCTTATGAAAAATAAAATAAGGACAGCATTGTCTTTTCACCAACAAAATTTAATTCCATTTTGATCCAAGGGGTGCAGTGAAATTTCAGAATTTTTTAGGGATTGAGTAAAATAGAATTGCTTTCACAGAGCTGGCTGAAAATTTTCCTTTAAAAAATGTAAAATTATCCACGTAATAAAAAATGTTTGCAGAACATCGAAATAGGTAATTCCAAGCTGGGTAGTTATCCTCTACTTCAATCATATGAAAACGGCCATTCAAATATACAATCAATTAAACTAAAAGGTCTTAGGCTCTATTTCGTTGCTTCCATAGAAATGGATAAGGATTCCTTTATATAAAGATCGAGGTATGCAGCATATTTCCATAGTCTCATTACCTAACATTAGCTATACGCTTTTTTCTATTTATTTTTAGCCAATAATAAATATGATATTTGCCATACCAATAAGTGATTGGTCAAAATGGTAAGTGATTTTGACCTCTTTAAAAATGAGAACACAAGTTTGAATCCTATGAATATTTGTCAGTAGAGGAGATAACCCGTTAGATGACATACTCTCTCTCTCTCTCTCTCTCTCTCTCTCTCCATAAACCTGGATAAGTCAGTTGCTTGAATATATAATACAATGCCTATGTTGAAGAAGGGCAGGGTTCAAAAAGACGCCTAATGCCAAAAAATAATTACATTTACCATTTAAAAAGTTACTTTCCATTTCAGTTCCTTTTTCATTCCATTATATGTATCAAATAAAGACTTCACGCTTAAGTACACCAATGTCAAATGAGTTGAATCTTTACTAGAGTCCAATAATGGAAATTAATTAACACTCACGCCTCTGTTTTTAGCTCCAAACTCCAGCCAAACTAGAAATGAACCATAAATAATTTTGGGTTAAGGTGCAAATTTGTTCTAAAAGTTTTTGCTTAGGAGCAATGTTACCCCAGAATTTCTTTAGGTTTAATGTTGCCTTGGAAGTCCCGGAAGTATTAAAATTCAGCAATATTACTCATTTTCGTTAAAATATTGACAGTCAACGTCATTTTTGAACAATCAACATTAGTTTTTTAAAGGAATATGATAACATTATTACAATTTGAAACTTTCAGTGTGACATTGAACCTAAAAAACCTTCTAGGACAACATTGCTCTTTAGCAAAAAACTTCTAGAACAAATTTACACCCTAATTCCAATAATTTTTCCGCAATGCGGAGTGCTCAACAATGCCAATACGGTTATTTAATTAAAATCATATATTTCCGTTGATTTATTCCATCTTTGCAACTTCTACGGGATGTAGTGCATGCATGCCATTTTTGTACTTAGCTTAGGAAACCAGATAGGCATAATCATTACTACTAAGTTGAGGTTCTTGCATCACATAAGTAAAATAATGAATAACAAATATGGGGCATAAAATGGCCCTTGAGTAAAAAAAATGATCAGTATATGAGTTATTCACTTTCCACTAGAATATCTAAGAAAGAATCATGAAAATAATATTGAAAATGAAGTTTCCTTTTTTGTAAACTTAAGCAAGTGTATTTGACCAATTCATTCAGCGGCAGCACTTTCGGCACTCAAATCCACAGAAAGATCAACATCCTGAAACAAGCAATAAAAAAACTAATGTGAGCAAATGAGGGATTGCTTGTTAATAAATAATTTGCATCAAATTTTTCCGAGAAGGATAAAATACTATAGGATACCATGGTATGTGAAGGGTTATTAATTATTAAAAAAAGGATCTACATTGACAACTTGCTTGTAAATAGACAGAAACATGCTATTTTTCCAAAATGCGTTTGAACAGCAGGTACATCTTTGAATCAGAAATTATGCTTTATTTGCAAAAAAAAAATGGATAAGAGTAAATAGGGGTGTTCAAATCCGGGACCGGGACCGGGATCCCCCACTCCCGGTCCCAGTCCTGGTTTTTGGGTCTTGCATCCCTGTACCGGTCCCGGTCCCGGTAATCCCGAGCGGGACCGGGATCAAACCGGGAAATCCCGGTTTTTTAAAAAAAAAATTAAATTTAAAATATATTATTATTTTAGTTAAATTTTCTATAATCTAGTGTTTAAAGTAATTATTTGACACCTAATAAGGCCATAATAATCACACAAATTGATTTAGAATTGAAGAATAACATTTTATTATTATTATTATGATCACCTTCATCATTTTTCTTATTATTTTTATACATTATATAGTAGGATTAGTATCACGATATATATACAATTTAACTCCAACTAAATATGTGATACACATTTTATCAAATGATAACTTAAATTATGGGATAAAAAATATAAAAAATAAAATAATAACTTAATTTTTAAGGAAAAAAATTTAAAAAAGATAAAAAAAACTGGGATCGGGAGGGGACCGGGATCACAAGGTGTGTGCCCGGTCCCGGTCTTGGGTCCAATAGATCCCGATCCCGGTCCCGGTCCCGGCCGGGATGGAAAATTCCCAGGATCAAAATGTCCAAGACAGGGACCAGGACACTTTGAACACCCCTAACAGTAAAATAAACAGAACAAAAAGGAAACCATTCCAACATTGCACAAAAAGTGTTTTTTAAATCAAAAGGTAAGATTTACCAAAAGATGGTGCCAGACCATATTGAGAAATGATGTGATATGAGAGATAAGAGGGAAGAATTATAGAGATGATTCCAGAAGTGATTTGATGAAATATGCAATTTCATTAGAATATCATACAATTGATAATTACCTTAATTTCCAGTGATCTTTCTGTACAGTGCAAGCACATCTTTTACCGTGGACTCAAAGTGCGTGGTGGGGTCATAGCTCTACAAGTAATAAAATGTCAGTTAGTAAAACTGATTTTTTCAGATAAAATGAAAAAGTCCCCTCAGGTGGAATAAAAAAGATGGTAAAATCTCACATCCATTATGACGGAAATAAACCAAAGACAAACATAACCCTACTCATTTGAAAATATGAAGTAGCTGCAGGTCTATACTAAAAGTAAAAAAGGATATCTGGTTGTGTAGAGACTCAAACCATTTAACTCCAAAGCTATTTTTTTTTTTAATCAAAGTGGTCTTTAACATGGTACCCCAGTCCCACAAATCAAGCAGTCACATTTGTAATGGTCTGGTATGCCATTTCTATATATATATACCCCAACGCTAGTTTCCTTTCACAAGGAATAAGGAAAAGAAAGAAAAAAAATAAAATAAAATAATTCAAAGAGATTATACTTACAGTAGAGATGAAGCAACCATCGGCTTCACAATCATTCTCAGGTTCATATCTGTCATAAGTGTCATAGAATATCTCATCTGCAGGTCCAAGCAGATCAATACTGGGCTTCAATTCCACCTCAGGTTGGTCAGTCTCTGCTTCTGCCGAGATAAAAGCAATATATTTTCCTTATACTGCAACGTTATGAGAATAAGAACAACAAAAAAGATACCTACAGTTACCATGGACACCAAGAATCAGTTCCTTAAAAGTTGGAATCATAAATTTACAACTAAAAGTTCATTATTCTACTCACATCAACTTTAAGATTTGTCATTCATAAGAAATTGAGAACATAATGCATCCACATTCACATTTTAATTTAAGATTTGTCATTCATAAGAAATTGAAAACATAATGGATCCCCATTCACATTTTAATTTTAGTAGTCTCACTGTCCCACTACTTCCCGTCATTGTCATTCTTTGGAGTTAGAGACAAGTCCTTTATTACTTCATACCTAAGAAGGTCATTGTTTATGCTTTCATCATTTGTGATTTGCAAAATAAGAAATCATCAATGAAGGCTAGGGTTTGTCCTTACATATCTTATTTGTGACCAAGTTGTTTTTGCGGCAGAATGACCTGAGCTGAGTGAGAATCGTTGGTATTTGGAATAGGATGACTCATAATACATATATCACATGCAACTTTTCTGACCTTTTTGACCTATCAGTCAATAAAATATTTGCAGGTGAAGATTAAACTTATTATCAGATATCGAGATTAATTATGTTACTTTCTCGTTTAAACCATGAAAACTTGCTTTTCTAATCACTAAAACATGAGAGAAGCTAATAATCTAAATACTCTTAAGAAATCTAATTGGGTACCTTATCAAGTAGATACGAGGGATCACACATAACTTTCTTGCATTTGGCTGTTTCCCCTTCAGATGTCACAACGATGGCTTTCCCACTATCATCAAACTCAACTTGCTTAGTAGAAAATAAACAGTGAAAAATTTGAAACAGAAAATAAATAATATTAGAAAAAGAAAAACAAATAAGACATAAAGAACTTGGGAAGACAAAATGAACTTTAAGGGCTTGTTTGGTATGAGGGGAGGTGAGGGGAGTGAAAGTGAGCAGAGGGGAAAAAAATTTTGAGTTGAATTTTAAAAAATCAGAGAAGTGGGGTTAAAAGTTTTTAATTTATTTTTTACTCTTTCATCTTACATATTCTCTTTACTAAAATTTTGTAACCCTACTTCTCCAATCTTTTTAAATTTAACTCATAAGATTTTTACTCCCCTCCAAATCCCTCATACCAAACAGACCCTCAATTAGTTGCAAATGACAAGCCAGAGAAGAAATATCCTTACAATTCAAATTAATTTCTTAATACTAGTGATTCATTGTTATGAATTTAAGCAGACAAGTCATTATCGCTATGAATTTGGGTATCAGATTATAGATGGAAACCTAAAATATTTACATTGCTTTATTAGTTTTAGAAGTCAAATAGGTAAAGGATATATAAACTATATATTGACACAAGAATATCACCATTTGTGTGTCAGAGAATCAGAGAAAGCAAGAGAGATAATAGGAAAATTCTTAATGCAATTTGCTTCATTAGTTCATTCAATAAAACACAAGAATGTCCTTGTTTTGTCCAGCAGAAGAAACTTAGAATGAGGGAATAAGTTATGACAAAGAAGTAGTAGGAGTTAGAAAAATACGAACCATGAAAACTTTTGTGACTTATGGGCTAATTACCTTCCTTAGGACATATGAGGAAAACGCTTTGAAGAACCATTCAAAATTCTAAACATGACTTGAATCAAAGAATTACCCTGTGTTCAAAAAATTTCTAAATGAAAAAAATATTATCGCCTTCAACACCAAAGAGAGCCAAAACAACAGCCAACTACTCTAATGTTAAATTTGCCAAACATTCATTGAAATGAAAATGTAAAAACTGTAAATCTAGTGTTTGCATTTATATAATATTTTCTTTGTTTGGTTGGTCCTGTATCATTCTATTCTTCCGTAATGACTGATAAATTAAGAGAAAATTTTCAGTTCATGAAGAAATGAACATTTCCAAATCTAGTAAATGGTGCAGTTGAGAGTTCTTTTAATAATAAAACTTTGTCATTGTTTTAAGTTGATGTGCATAGTCCAATGCTTACCAAAGAAGGCCAAAATAAGTGAAGAAAAACACTTTTCTAGCTAGGGTATTTTGAAATTGAAGGAAAAGAAATGGAAGCATATGCATACGAAATCAGCTGCCTTGCTGTCACTTGGCTCAAATCTAGCCCTTCATGAGATTTTGGATCACTCTCTTCGTAGTCTTGTACGTAAATGAAGAACCTTCGAGCACGGCGCTTGTCAAACAATCCTATCAATGGTGATTTCAGCTCTTCAATATCTGTGGCTGGGACTTTGTAAATCTAGAAGGTAAAGCATTCTGTCATAAGATTTTACTCTCAAATTCAGGAGGTTCAAAGAAATGCAATATTTCCAATATGAAAAGTAAAAGTCATGCATATTAGTCTAGAAAACGAGTTAGATAATAAATAATACACATACCTTTCCCTTATTATACACAAAACTGCCATCTACAGCTTTAAAATTCAAATATTTTGTAACATCAGTGTGGATTAGCACACGAACCAAAAGTCCATTGGCCATCATGAACTACAAAAAGCAGATAAAATATGATTCATATTATAGCAGAATGAATCATAAAGGAAAAAAAAATCATTTAGAAGCATGGAAATGGATACCATGGTCATCTCCTCTGAACCGCTTCCATAACTACATAACAGAAAAAAGAAAAGATGGAAAGAGATAAAGAAGGAAAAAAAACAAATCGGTGGGCCGAAAATAGAAAAGGTAGAAAATGAGGATTGAAAACAACTATATGATAGCTAGATTAAATGATGATTGAAAATTTAAATAAAATACCTTTTCATGCTGTGGTGAATAAAAAGTGAAAATTCAATGCAAGTAGCTTAAACAGATGATCATTTTTATTTTACTATACATGCCCAACACTTCACTTGGATCCCATTAATTTCTTAAAAAATTTGACAATATCAATTTTTATATGAGAAAGACATTATATTTGTAACTCATTTACATTGTGAAATCCTCATCAATCTGAACGAATCTTGCACACAATGAGTCAATATGGTCTCCGTAAGAATTTTCAAGAATCCTAAACCCCAAATTCCACCAAATGGAACCTCTCAATTTGATAACAACGAGTGTACGTAAACCTACTTGAACAATGAACCAAGAGTCCCACATACATTATATCTATATCTCTACAAAAATCGTCAGAGCAACATTAAAACTTCCTAGCCATCTCCATTTTTATGACCTATCTCCTACCAATTAAATGCGTAATCCAGCAAAACTCAAATTTAACAGCTTCAAATGAAGAACGAAAGTGAAAGAATAGAAGAGTCACTGACTTTGAGGCCATCAACAGAGAGAAGGCCACTGAGGATGCATTCCTTGAGCCCTGTACCGAGGACGATCACATCATACTCTTCTTTTTGGCCCAGTGGAATGACAATAATACTGGCGCGATCCTCACTCTGGATGTGGTGGTATCTAGATATATAAAGCTGGCTCCACAGCTATCCACGCACTCTGGATGTTTTTTCGTGTTTAAATCGTTAACTGCCTCCATAAATAAATAACTAAATTAGCCGCATATTACTCTTTTTTGTATTACCATGTGTATTGGGTTTCCCTATGAGCATCAGTTGTATCATACACCATGCCTGTTGTATTCTTGTTGTGCGACATCTGGCATGCTTCTCCAGAAGAACGCCATTTACACCTGGAAGGACGCCCCCACCAGTTGTGGGGTATGAGCATACTTCTACCCATTTGTGCACTTCGACAGAGGTATACTTTCCTTTGACCTATCAATGGATCGCTGATATTCTAACTTGAGATATCTACTTTCAACATTAAAATATTTTTAATCCTAGGTTATTCTTTCTGAGTTGTTCTGATTTGAGTATTTTTCTTCTCAGTTTATTGAGAAGAGGCCGCTGCTCGTTCATTTTTTCTTTCATATTTTGTTGGTTGCTACTGCTCTCTGTTAGTTTTGACTTAGCAAGTGAATATATTTTACAGTTCCAGCATCATATGATTGAGACGCTTCAAAAGTCATTTGATATGTTTGTTAATATGTGCAAATATGATATAGAAGGTATATCTTGCAGGACTAAAGGGGGTTGGGTCTAGTGGAAGGGACTAATCCTTCACAACGTTTGAATTCTTATTGAGTGAGATGCCCACATTTAGTGCCAACAGTGGCTCGAATGGAATTGCCTCCAATCAGAGGATCCCTATGCTTAGATAGAAAAGAAATTATCTTGCAGGAGGCTTTGAGAGTTGCCCTCTTTTCGGGCTCCTCATGGTCTAATTTTATGCTGATGACTTGGTGTAATTCATCTTCGATTCTTGGGGAAAAGATGGAATACTTTGAAGAGATAAGTGGAAAAAAGAATTTTTGTTTGGTGTTTCATAGTTTTATTGTTTGGTGTAATTCTCTTTTGCGTCGGCAATTTTCTTCACTTTATTAAAAAAAGAATGTTTTTTTGGTTATTTATTCTGACATATGTAGATTGTTAATAATATTACCATGTGGTTCAGGTGGACACAGGTGTTGCACTGAGTGAGGCCCTCCTTATCCATGAAAAATGGATTGAGTATGCTCGCGGCAGATATACAGAGGCCTTCTTTTCTTGATCAGTATGCCCGGCAGTATAGAATCAGTATGCTTGTGAAATTTATTCAAAGTGTCTACTTGGGGTCTTTGTTTAGTTACTTTTATTATGTTATTTAACCGTTAATTTATTCGTTATAAATGTTTTTACAAAGATTACATATTAAAACTGCCACAAAAATTACGGAGATCATGCGCTTACATTGCCACAAGTCAGATAACTTACCTTATTTTAAAATCCTTTGTGGCTATCTCTGTTCTGCGATTATTTAAGATTTTTATGTATTATTTTAAATGTAAAATTAAAATATTCAAAAAATTAAAAATTAACAAACCCGTGAGCTGTAACTTCTGCAGTCATAAGAAGGCCCCAAAAAAAAAAAAAAAGAGAACCTTCTGCAGTCATAATGCATTATTATTTATTTGAATTTAACATATAATGTTCAAAAATCTTTTTTTTCTATTCAGGTTTTTATTTTAGCACAAGGTGTGAAAGATGCTATTTCTCTATTGGTGGACTTATTTCAAATCCAGTTAAAATTTTATAGTATCTTATTTTTGATATTTTGAACCAAGACTTTTAAAATAAATTTAAATAATTTTCTGCATTTAAAATATTATTATAAATATTTAAATCCCCTACCGTTATTTATTTCTTTAGAGTTATCTCAATTTTTTATGTATTATTTTAAATATAAAAAATAAAAGATTCAGAAGCCTGTACAGGAACAGGGGCAGTTCATAAATAATATATAACGTTGCATCATGGTTATTTTAATTATAATAATCTTTGCGGAAAATGTAACAAATAAAATGACCAAAAACTAAAATTTTGTTGGTAGTTAATTTGGATACTTATTGCTATGAAAGATATTGATCGGGAAAATCAGTGTCAAACGGGAAAATTTTCAATTCCTTAAAAAGTTGTGTGAGATATTTTAGATTTGAGATTTGAGAGTATTTTATTTTATGTATTTCGATTTTAATATATTGAATTATTTCAAAATTTATTCAAACGTTATTTATTTATTTATTTGAATTTTACTCATTTTCTCCCTTATCTTAACTTTTTATGTATTATTTAAATTTAAAAGCTCAGCAAATTTGCAAGCTCCCAATCCATGATGAATTATTCTCATTCAATTTATTGATTTTATTTTTTTAAATTTATTTTTTATTTTGCATTTTCGATTTTGAAGGAAGTTTTTTGATCTTTTTAACAAGTGCGGAAAGGTACCTAGGAGAACAAATTCAATACAATAATAAATGAAGGGTAAAATTGTACATTCGTATGAAAATTTCTCTCTGTGCCTTTTAAACAGGATAAAAAAAATTTCTTCTCTCTTTACCTTAAATAAGTTGTGTGTAAATGTTGCAAGGAAATGTATTGTATACTACACATACTTCTTTGGTCCTATTTATAAGGTAAAGAGAGAAGAAATTTTTTTATCCTATTTAAAAGGCACGGAGAGAAATTTTCATATGAATGTATAATTTTACCTTTCAACTCTGCCTATGTTATAGCCGGTCCCAAGCCCGGGTAAAGGAGGAGGGTTGTGTTAGGCCCTGACAGCCAACGTAAAACCCTGTCGAATCTCTTATGAACATGGATCAAGGAAGAAATTGTGCTAATGCTAGGTCGTTGCCTGTAAGTAACGCGCTGTATGTCTCGAGTACAATGATAAGTGAGCAAGGGCCGCTGCATCGTCGCCCCGGTGTAGTGTTAAATGAGCAAGGGCTACCGCTCTCTTCTGAACGGAGGCGGCTAAAGAAGCTAGTTCATGAGAGCAATATCAGATTTGGCACTTGGAACGTTGGGACTCTGAATGCCAAATCTCTGGAGGTGGTGGGCATAATGAATGATCGAAAGATTAATATCTTGTGCCTTCAAGAAACTAAATGGGCGGGAGAAAGGTCTCAGGAAATTAATGATTTTAAGCTTTGGTATACAAGAAAGGTCAATGGAAGGAATGGTGTTGGTATCATCACTGACAATGAATGGAGAAAGAACGTGGTGGAAGTTAAAAGGGTTGAGGACAGAATCATTTCCTTAAAAATGATTGTTGGGAAGGATAGTATAAACATTATCAGTGCGTATGCACCTCAAGTAGGGGCTAAAGCACATCTCAAGGAAAAGTTTTGGGAAGATTTGGAGGGGCTAATTCAGAGTATCCCACTAACCGAAAAGATTTTTATTGGAGGTGATCTTAATGGACATGTCGGTAAGGAGGCATGACCTCATGCAAGGGTTCATGCCTATTGGTCGTAGTGGAGGTCTTGCTTTGTGGTGGAAGGATGACGTTGTGGTGAATATCCTTTACTCTTCAGCAAATATAATTCACACAAAGGTCTCATCTTCGACATTTGACTCACCCTCCTATATTTCTTTTGTCTACAGACCCCCGAATGAGAATGAGCGTCAGTTGTGTTGGCAAGAAGTAAGGCGTATTGCCCAGCATGTTGATCAATCGTGGTTATGTCTAGGTGACTTTAACGATATCGCAGCTCAAGGAGAAAAAAGTGGGGGCAATCCGAGAGCTTGGAGGAAGATAGTTAATTTCCAGAACTTTATGGCTGACTGTAATCTTATGGATATGGGATTTAATGGTTATAGGTTCACATGGTGCAATAAGAGGGAGGGACAAGAAACGATTCGTGAACGTATTGATAGAGCTCTGGGTAACACTGAATTAAGAGAACATTTTCCTCATCTACAGGTATTCCATTTAGACCTGTTGGGGTCTGATCACCACTTGCTACTAGTTAACTGTTGGTGTAAGCAACAATTTCGAACCCGCTCCTTTAAATTTGAATCTGTTTGGACTACACACATGAACTATCTGGCTACTGTACGCAATGGATGGCAACGACCCTATGTAAGTGATTCTTCATCTCTTACTGAGTTTGTAAGCCACTTATGTTCTTGTAGATCTAAATTAACCATGTGGAGCAAGAAGGAGTTTCCAAATTCCAAAAAAGCTATTGAGCAACTCAAAGTGGAGCTCGCTGTCTGTGAACAAGGGGTATTAACTCCTGAGAGTAAGAAGAAAACTTCTGAAATTACAGCTAAAATTGAAAATGCCATGGATAAGGAAGAGCAGTATTGGTGGCAACGATCGAGAATTAATTGGCTACAGGCTGGAGACAAGAACTCAAGGTTTTTCCACCTTACTACAATCCATCGCAGACAATACAATAGCATTCTATGTTTAAAGGATGATTCAGGGACTTGGCTATCAAGTAGAGAGTCAATAGCTGCCAATATCTCCTCTTTTTTTGAGACACTGTTTCTTCCTTTTGGGAGTCGACGTACCGAAGTAGTACTAAATTTCATAGAACCTAGAATCTCAGAACAGATGAATCTTAATTTATTACTTCCTGTGACACGAGAGGAGATCTGTGAAGCTGCTTTCAGCTTGGGAAGTACGAAGGCCCCTAGTCCTGATGGATTCTTAGGTAAATTTTATCATTCAGCTTGGCCTGAAATTGGTGAAAATATATGCTCCATGGTTCAAGAATTCTTTGCTGGCAATTCTTATCTTCATGAAATCAATGATACTAATGTTACTCTAATTCCCAAGATAGAGAAACCAGATCATGTTTCCCATTTTCGTCCTATTGGGCTCTGTAATTTCTCCTACAAGATAATATCTAAAATTATTGCAAGCCAGATGAGACCTTTACTTGATGCACATGAGGTTTGTCATTATCTTCGTCAAAAGAAAAAGGGGAATAAATATGAATTTGCACTTAAAATGGATATGAGCAAAGCCTATGACCGTGTGGAATGGGATTTCTTAGAGTTTGTTCTTTTGAAATTTGGGTTTTGTGAAGATTGGGTGCGTTTAATTATGAAGTGTGTAAATTTTGTCATGCTAAATCTGTGTGTTTCAGGAGAGAAAATTGGCTCTATCTCTCCAGGTAGGGGTCTACGACAAGGTGATCCTTTATCTCCTTATCTATTTATTCTAGTGACTGAAGTTTTGTCTGCTATGATTACCAAGAGTCAAAGGTCTAAAAACCTCCAAGGGATTAAATTGGGCAACTCCTGTCCTGAGCTTTCTCATTGCTTCTTTGCGGATGATGCCCTATTTTTTATGAATGCTAATGAGAGGAATTGTAAATACCTGGAAAATATTTTGAATCAATACTGTGTTGTATCTGGTCAGTCTGCTAACTTGGATAAATCCAGCATCTTCTTTTCGGAAAATACACCGGAGATAATTAAATCCAGGACGCGTGGCATCTTAGGCATCTAGGCTATGCAAGATCCGGGTAAATATCTGGGTATCCCGAGTGTATGGGGTAAAACAAAGCACCAGGCTCTATCTTATATCAGAGAGAGAGAGTAAGAAATAAAATTCAGGGATGGACAAAATCCACTTTATCCTTTGCAGAGCGGGAGGTTATGATCAAATCAATTATCAACGCCATCCCAATTTATCCCATGAATTGCTTCAAGTTTACAATTAAAGCATGTAAAGAATTAAATAGCTTAATAGCTAATTTTTGGTGGGAGGGCAATGCGGCTGGACATAAGCTTCATTGGAAGTCTTGGGATTCTCTCACTGAGGCCAAGTGTGCAGGAGGTATGGGATTTAGAGATTTCACTATTGCTAATGATGCTTTACTAGCTAAAACAGCCTGGCGCCTTCTTAATAACCTAGATGACCTGTGGGTTCGAGTTTTGAAGAGCATTTGTTTTCCATAGGGGGAGTTTATGGATGTTGAAAAAGGATACAAAGCATCTTAGTGCTGGTCTAGTATCATTGATGGTAGAGATTTTCTCAAGAAAGATTTACTGTGGGATTTAGGTGATGGCTCCTCCATTTGCATTTGGGAAGATAGATGGGTACCAGATGTTCAATTTCCTGAGAAACTTGTTAATAATTATGATGATATTCTCTAGCAAGGGCGAGTGTGTGATCTCATTGTACACAGTAGCTGGAACTTGTCTCCCATACGACACTTTATCTCTGATGATCTCGCACATGCAATTATCCAAATTCCTATCCCCTTGAATGGTTTGAAAGATCATATTATTTGGACCCCAGCGAGCAATGGTAATTATTCAGTCAAGTTGGGGTATAAAAATGCAAAGGCTAGGCGTTACATTATACATAAACCTATCTCCTCTACTAATATGTCGCCAGCTAGCTGGAGAAGTATATGGAAGCTGAACATTGTACCGTGTGTCCAACATTTTGTTTGGAGGATTCTGAACCAGGTTGTGGCCACTAATGATGCTCTATTCCGACGTAAGAGGGCATCTACTAAATTATGCCCTGTATGCGACAGAGAGGAGGAAACAATTGAACATCTTTTCTTCCACTACCCATGGACAAGGTGTGTCTGGTTTGGTTGCCATTTAGGTGTTAAAACTGATGTGATTCAAGTCAGGAACTTCACTTCTTGGTGGCTATGCATTACAGATGTGGGATCAAATTTTGCTTCATCTGACATTACTCTTATTTGCTGGATCCTTTGGTTTATATGGAAGCAAAGGAATGAAAAGGTGTTTAATCTTCAAGAACCTACTCTACAGTTTGTTATTGAATGGGCTATGCGATCCAATCTGGAATTATGTGCTTTGAATGATGTAACTGATATGAATGAGTCTATTTCTATAACTGACCCCGATAATGTACATTGGTGCTTTCCCCCCAGGTATTCTCAAAATCAATTGTGATGACGCTTACTCATCAGCATTCCCCCCCAGGTATTCTCAAAATCAATTGTGATGGCGCTTACTCATCAGCAACGGGCACTGCAGCTATTGGAATTATCTGTCGAAATGAGTATGGAGACTTCGTTTGGGGTTTTGCTGATAAGATTAAATCCTTGTCAGCGTTCATGACTGAGGCCTTAGCTTTAAAAAGAGCATTAATATTGTTAGCGGTGGATTTGGGTCACGACAAAACTTTGTTTGAAATGGACAGTCAACTTCTGAAATCAAGTGTTGAAAGCCAACAGCCGGATCTGTATGACTGGAAATGCCGAAGTATCATTCAAGACATTATCAACCTTCTTGCTTCTCGAGTCAGGTTCTCTCTTACTTTTACTCCTCGTAGGGGTAATTTTGCAGCTGACCTTATTGCAGTTGATGCTTTTAAGGGAGTGTGCCCTACGGGGTGGGTGTCACAACCATCATTCTCTTTGTCTTCTCTACTGACTTCAGATGCTCAGAAGGCGGGTCGTCATTTTGATGCTACTGCTTCTCCATGAACCAGATCAGTCTTTGGCCTATTTTTCTGGGTTTTATGCTATTTTGTTGTATTGTTTACCATGTTAATTTCCTTCTGTTATTTGTGGGATTGGCTTTCTTTGTTGTATTAGACATGTCTTTGCAATATTAATAGAAGTACCCTTTTGAACAAAAACAAAATAAATCATATCTACTGAGAAAAAAAAAATTATTTAAAACATGTATACCATATATTTTATTTCTTTTTCCCCCACACAATTGCATTTTTTTTTTTAATTTCTTTTTTTAGGAGGGAGTGGAGATCAACAAACCTGCATATATAGTTGAAACCATCTGGTATCATTCCGGCTATTGATCCAAACACATAAGGCCAAAACCTTATGTCTGTCACTGATACTGCATAATTAAATATGGTATAGGGAAAAGGAGAAACCTTACCCAAAACAACCATTAGACATTGCTGGTACCAGCTTCCTTCAGTGGCAAGCTTAATTATTGCTGCTATCCGGGGCCGCTTCTTTAACCAATGCTACAAAATTAAGAAACAAACCTAGTTCACAGACAGAAAGCGAACACTTAGTTTTGATAAATTTACTGCAAAAACTCAAGACGATTATGATCATATACAACAACAACAGAGCCTTAATCCCACTAGATGATTATGATCATATATAGGATATAAATTACATGAACCAGTCTACGGTACAGTCGGCCAATAAGGTAAGTGAAGATCATGCCAATGGTTGTTCCACCCGTTACTATGACAGAGCCAATGCCATAATCAAAACTCATGCCAGCCAGCCACATGGATGGGCCTAAAGGGATTAGGAATACTGGGAACACAACCAAAGAAGCAAACAGTTCAATGGCAATAACTGGACGGCTAAAGTCAGTAACTTGCCACTCCATGAATCGATAAAGAACCTATAATAATTAAAAAAAAATTATAAAGCATCATAATATGAATGAGGTCAAAATAGTCAAGATGTTTGATATCACTTTGGCAAAATAAAATAGGACGTGGAATATTGGTCATAGTTCAACATGTATAAGAGTGAAAAAAGATGTTGTACCTTCTCAGAAAAAAATGGCATGCCCCATTTCACAATAACAAAAGCAAGTATAATGATTACAAAGCACCATAGCAACACTATCAACCACCACCAGAGAGTTTTAATTCTTGGCTCTGCTTGAGGCTGCAACATTTGAGCTTCGGCGGCCTTAGGTTCATCATATTTGGCCAATTTAACATATTCATTACTGCCCCCCAAGTTACTTCCAGCGTTTTCATGTTTCTCACACTTTTCTGATGGTTCTGGCATCATCTCTGAGAAGCCAGAATGCTGTGAAACTGGAGAAAAATAGAACATCATTATCAAGAAAGACCTCTAAATCAATAGCTCAAAAGTTTTAATCTGATATTAAATGCTTAAATCAGTAAGAATAACTTGTGAGCTGGTCTATCACTAGCTGATTTTTACTCTCAAATTAAACAAAAGGTGATATTTCTCTAAAATTTCTTCTCCTATGTGCAAGCTACATTACTCGACGCTTCTGTTTTAAGTTGCAATCTCAAGGCAAAAATCAACAGAACAAGGTGAACTAGGTCCACCCTTAAATATCTAATCCCCATTAAATCTGTTATGTGGAATTAGTTACATTAGTTAGAATTAGTGAATTGATAGCAAAAAATGTTAAAGAAATACCAGCACTGAGAATTTTGTTAGAGAACTTGCATCCCTTATAAATAAGAAGATAAATAAATGTGCGCGGTGAATTGAATTGAACACAAATATTTGTTTTTATTTGTTGTTCGATTCATACCACCGTACATCTATCTAATATTAGCCAAAACTAATCCCTGTCTTCAAATAAAGGAAGATCACAGACTTTCGTTATCCCCCAAAAAAAAAAACGGAACGCGAATCTCCAGAACAGAGGAACCAAGCAAACAAAAGGTAAGCAGAGAACGATACAACAAGGTAATAGATGGAGCAGCAGAGTTCAGCCGATTTAAAACATATGAATAAATCATACGATGTGAGTAAATTAGATTTTAAGTTCTACTGATTCTCCCAAAACTCTGGAATGCCTAGGCGTGATTGCCGTCAGTCTCCGCCGGCCGCCGTAGGCAGCCGAGCTGGTGGATGCTTGTAGGCTATACGGTGCAATTCTGACAAGGATGAGGAAGCTCCACTCATTCTTGCGCCCATATCGATGCTATAACTAACAAACTAACTCATCCTTACGAATAGGACTTTTTTAGACAAACAATCAAGATTGAAAATTTTTATTTTATTATGTTCGAAAACCATCGTTCCTTTGTTTCTCCTAGGAGTTAATATTTTAATTCTCAAAAAATATATTTTATTGTAATTTAGCTTCATAATTTAAATAATTTATTTTACCATCTTAATTGTTTTAAGGATATTGCAAAATTTAATTTTTGGTTTGATGTAATTTTTTTAAGTTAAGAGTATCTAGTTTAAACATCATGTACTTTATTTTTAATATTTATATTATATTATTAAATTCATAAAGGTTAAGAATTCTATTAAAAAAAAATGCGTGCTCTAGTTTCTTTATAGTTTTATCTTTACTTCACTTTCTGTTGATGTTTTTATAGACGAGATGACTATGATTATTTTGCACAAAATCGTAAAAAATGTTTAGCTATAAGTAGAATTTACTTTTAGATATCTGTATATACTTTAAAATAATAATCTATATAATTAGTCATCTTTAAATGAAAAATATTTGATTTGGTCTCACTGAATTTTGCTCCATAACTTCAAAACCTTCCATTACACTATTATTACACTAGTGTGATGCATTGGGTTGCTTATCATGATTTCGAAAAATTTTTGTAAGTAGGACTTCGAAAGCCACTTATTCAAAATCGTATTTTGATAGGATGTTATTAAAGCCACTGTAATATAACAGTATCAGAGCTACTTTCTTAACATGGGTGTTAGGTGAAAAACACTTTACTTGAATTGTCTAAAAATCACTAACTATAATTTTGAAAATTTTTCATAAATACGAATTTTAAAGCTACTTATTTATAGTTTGATAGAATGATATTAGAGCCACCTTGATAACACGGTATCAGACATACTTTGGGTATCAGACTTCTCATTAGGGGAAAACAAAAACACGCGATTCATAATTTTGTGAATAAAAACAATAAATGCGAAATTAAGTTCATAAAATACTCAGATTGTTAGACTATATGTGCATTTATAGTGGACAAAAATAGTGTTAGATGCTATTTACTTTTAGAATCACCTTGAAAATACGGTATCAAACCTACTTTGATAACACGTACGGTGGTATCAGACTCCTCGCTAGGTGAAAACAAAAACACATGATTCATGATTTTGTGAATAAAAACAATAAATATGAATTTAAGTTTATAAAGTACTCAGGTTGTTAGACTATGAATGTGTTTGGATTAGTTTTTGGAGAATAGCTTCTGGAGAAAAAATGATAAAAGTGATTTTAGATAATAGATTCTGGAAAAGAAAATGATTTTAATAAAATGATAGTGTTTGGGTATTACTACTAGAATCACTTTTTTCATGGTTAAATTACTAAAAAAGACATTAGTTTTTGTGATAGTTACATATAAAGGATAAGATTATATTTTATGTATTATTTAACATTAAATTTCATAATAAATACCAAAAATGAAATAAATTTGTCTACAAAATTAAAATTATAATATTAGTCAATTATGTAACATAAAAAAAGATCAAACAAATTAATAAATGGACAAGAGCTTACCACTGAAAAATTTAAATAAAATAGTTTAAATAACAAAATTTAAATAAATTAGTTTACAAAATTGAAAATTATAAAATTATTCAATTTTATAAATGATAAAATAGCTCAAAGATATATGTATTAATAAATTGCAGAGACTTATAAATGATAAAAATAAGAGTGATCTTTTTGTAACATAACTTATAATCTTAACTAAAATTAGAATGGCGTGCAAAGCTAAGTAATGCTAAATTAAAGGGATTCTTTTGAGATTTTATGATATATCAATTTGGGGCATCGTTTGTTGGATTTGAATTTAAAATAAAAGTTTTGAAGTTTAAAAAAAGAATAATGATTAATAACAATAAGAATTGAAAGTTTCCTAAATAAAAAAGAAAAAGAAAAAGAAAAAGGAATTTAGCTTTATTATTATTATTATTATTATTTATTCCCTTTTAGTTTTTTTTCTCTCTCAACCTACATAGACAACAAATTTTTGGAATCAAGGGATTTGGGAAAATAAAAACCTAAAAACTAGAGGGAGCAATTGGGACTGAACGGTGAAGAAAAGAGACATAAGGTAATAAGAGGATAGGGCATATTGGGTTGCAAATTAATGATGCTCATAATGATGACTCCAACTACCCAAAATTGAAAGAAAAAATAGCTTTTTCAAAACCAAGTTTTGTGCCTCAAAACCATGATTTTGTATAAAAAAGTGCTTTCAAGTTTTTTCAAATGTTTGGCTTCTTTTTCGCCAAATCAAGGTTTTAAAGCACAAAAGTGCTTTTTTATGTTTACCGAAACACACAATGTATGTGTGTTTATAATGGATAAAAATAGTATTAGATGCTACTTACTTACAGAATCACCTTGATAACACGGTATCAGATCTACTTTGATAACACGGTGGTATCAGACTCCTCGTTAAGGGAAAACAAAAACACATGGATCATGATTTTATGAATAAAAACAATAAATACAAATTTAAGTTTATAAAGTACTTAGGTTGTTAGACTATATGTGAATTCATAGTGGACAAAAATACTTTCAGAATCACCAAATCAAGTTATATTTTTTTAAGTAAGAGTAGTCAATTTTATTAATCACCAAAAGAAGTGTTACACTCACAAATATCCCTATAAAGAAAAAATAACAACAACCTAGAGTACAACCTATGAATCAAATAAAGTAAAGAAACACCTAGGTACGACCAAATACAAACAAACCACTACTTAAGCCTATACCTTCCCTCACCTCTGAAAAAGCTTCACTGCAACATAAATTTTATAGCAAAACATATTCTAGAGAGAAAGGTGGCTTATAAAGCCATCCTTGCTGTACCATACCTCTTACTACTTAAATTGCTAAATGATCAGTATAGCCTTATTGACTTTATGTAAAATTTATGACATAGTCCAATTGCCACTTAGTCTCTCCTCTTCAAAGCACTTCTTTAGCAGGTCCACACACTTCCAATCACATCCCTCCATGTCCTTCTCTTTTATTGATTTATATAATTCATGGCAATCAGTCTCCATTATCACCAATCCACCTCCAAATAATTCTTTGCCGTTGAGAGTTTCTATTAGAGCCCAACATTCAAGCATTAGTGCATAATCAACCTTCACCCTCAAGCCCACACCACCTAAAAAATCCCCCACTACCATGTCGCCTAATAATCAATGCAATGTTCTGGGAGAGTTTACATACTCATCATGCAATGTTAGTTAAAAGTCCTCATCTATGGATGGTGATTAGTCTCCATCTATAGATGGAGATTTTTAACTAACAATTATGTTTCCTTTCTTCCTTCCCTCTATACATTTCTTCCCTAATACCTTGTGGGTTTGTGAAAAATTTAGGAAATCATGATCCCTCCCTCCCTTTGTATATAATGGTATCAGAGCCACCTTAATAATATAATATCAGACCCCTTGCATGGTGGAAAATATTTTATTTGGATTGGCTAAAAATTTCTAACTATAATTTTGAGAATTTTTCATAACTATGATTTTGAAAGCCACTTATTCATATTTTTATAAAATGGTATTAGAGTCATTTGCTAACATGATATCATATCCACTTTGATAACATGGTATGAGACTCGTCTCTAAGTGAAAAAATATTTTATTTGGATTGATGAAACTTGCTTATTATAATTTTGAGAATTTTTCATATAAACACAACTTTTGTTTCAATATTAACTATTTTGACTGGCTACTTTAGTTAAAGAAATAAAAGTGGTCAATATTGAAACTAAAATACGTCAATATGTATATTTGAGTTGTTCATAACAAAACTAAATTTATTATCAGGAAATATTCAACAAGTACCCTATTTACTACTTTAGAATATATATTAATACAACCGGGAAATCGGGCCAACACGTTTAAGCCCTTTTAAGTCAAGCGCTGGACATATAAATTAGAACTTTTATAGGAAGTTGGGCCTAAAAGAGCCAGCCTTATAGTGCTAAGGGCTTTAAAAGGCTAGCCCGTTAAGCTCGTTAAAATTTCCCCCCGCTCCTGCCCCTCACCCCTACCTGGATTGGCTAACCCTATGTCCCATTGTCCCAGCTATTGTTTGTTACAAAATCTCATCAAATTTACCCCTCTTACTTATATTCCTAAATACTTTTTTATATTAAAAATGGTACATTGCCGTTAAATATAATTAGGCATTAAGAGTTGTTAAGATGTCTCTACTGTCTAAACTAAAACAAGAGAAATTATAGAGTTGTGAGTGTTACCAAATAGACACATACGTGACCATTATACAATCCACTCCAGCGTAGAACGTCGCAGCGGCAGGGGAGGATTCACTTGAAATTGTTAAAAGCATTTTATTACCATCAGCGTCTCTTATAGAGAAAAAACATGTAAGCATTTCAATATCAATGAACCAAGCATTTTGTTATTTACATATTAGAAATTCAGGAATTATGGTAATTTGTGAATTTCCCTTTTGTTATCAATGTAACCATCTCCATTCTCTTTTATTAACAAGCCTATTGAAGAAGATAGATTTTGCATTTCAGATACCTTTTTGCCTTCTTATGCTTTGTGTGAGTTATTTGTGGATATTATTTTACCTTTGATTATGAATTAGTGACTGTGTTTGTTTATTGCATAAGGTGTGTTGTTTAAACCTTAATGTTGAGAACATTTATGTGTTAAATTATAATTTTAATTGTTGTTATTTACTAATTATATTTCTATAAAAAAACAGAAAAAATAGTTAAATTTTGTGAAAAGGGTTTTCGGCCCTGCAGGTCAAGCCTTGAAAAACAACAATTTTTCTTACTTCGGGCCTAAAAGGGTCTACCCTTTAGGCCCTGGCACTTCAAGGGCTGGCCCTAATTCCCAGCTCTATATATTAATAACTCAAGTATACATGTTAATAACTTTTGTTCGAGAAATTAAAAAAAAAAAAAAAAAAAAGAGCGGCAAAGCACCGGCAGCCAGTGCAAAGTAGTCAATATCGAAACTAAGTACTTAATATGTATACTTGAGTTGTTAATAGCGAAACTAAAGTAATTATTAGGAAATATTCAACAATTACCATGTTGACTACTTTAGTATACACATTAACAAATCAAATGTCCATATTGATGACTTTTACATGAGAAATTCAAAAAAAGAAAAATAAACAAGGACCACAGGAGCTTCGGTGACCGGTTGCCAATAAGGGGGTTTGATCGAGGATTTTTTTGTTTTTTTAAAAGTAAGGATAGTTAGGTAATTTTTCACATTTGACAATATTTCAAAATTCCAAATTAGTCCATTTAGAATTATTGAAACTCAACATACTTATTTGTCTTTCACCAATTTTGATATTACTTTTATGTCATTTTCCCTTATTTTTTCATATTTAAAAAATTTAAACACGAATCTCTTATCTACTTGCCATATATTTTTTTAACATTATCATAAAGTTAGACCCCATGTTACAAAATTGATGGACCGCACAGCATATGTGGCATTAGATAAACTAGGCTGGGAAACTTAAGAGATGGTGATAGCTCCGCAGTCATTAGTTGTCCAGATCAGTGACTCGGGCTATTAGTAAGCTAGGAAAGTTAAAAGATAGTGATAGCCCCGTAGTCATTAGTTGTCCAGATGAAAAACTCGGGCTATTAGGCAGTAGGTGCAAACAGACTGAGTTATAAGCAGGAACGAAATTGCGGCGATCTCTTACTTTTAAGGGAGCATTCATACGGTCATACCATTAGGCTGTAGGGCCTTTTTATGAATAAAAAGTTTAGTGGTAACGTTGTGCAATATCTCTATAATTCGATGACCAAAAACTAAAACTAAAGTATTCACACTACACATTTTTCTTTTATATATTTTCCGAATATTTATTCATTTTTAATTACTCAATTCTTAAACGGACTTCCCTCTCAGAACTCCAAAACAACTAATCATGCACTCCCATATACATCACGCGAATGCCATTTCAGGAATTATGTGCGAACACAAGTAAAAGAAAATGCAGAGCCTGAGAATCCATGGAGAAGAACGGCAGGGTCTGAAAATCCATCGGAACTAAGGGAATCAATTTGCGCATTATTGTCTGTTTTGGTTTTGGGGTGGCAACTGCATCAGGTGAAAGCTTCTAGCATCGTGCATGGAGGAGGCAATTTCTCCCGCCGGCCAGGACCAGCAAGCTGCCGGTGTGGGAATTCTTCTTCAGATTGTGTTGTTGGTTTTGTCTTTCGTGCTGGGCCACATTCTTCGTCGCAAGAAGATATACGTCATTCCTGAAGCTAGTGCTTCTCTTCTCATATGTTTGATCGTTGTTATTTGCCCTGTTATTCTGACTTTCTTGGTTTAATACTTATTTTGTTTTAGTTTTTATCTGTTGCTGCAGGATTAATCGTTGGTGGAGTAGCTAACATTTTTAGGATTGAAAATAGCATTATCGGGTTACTGCAATGCTAATCACTGTCCTTTGCAATACTTAAATGAATAAAACTCTGTTGAGTTCGTCTTTTATTTTGACAGCTGACGGTTTTTATTATCATCCTCGTTCAATTTCTGGCAGGGCGTGGTTCAATTTTCACGTGGAATTTTTTTTCTTGTTCCTATTACCTCCCATTATATTATATCCTCACTAAAATTTGTGGTTTATTGGCATTATTCTTATGCTTGTTATTGTTATTATATCTCATTTCCAATTTGTGAGCGCCACTTGTTTGGATATCCGTAATGTTTTTTTCTTGACTGTCAAGGTTACTCAGTCTGGGTTCAGTTTCTCACCTGTAAGCCTCTTCATAGATTTATTTTTGGACCTGAGCTCCTTCAGACAAGCTTTTTGACTCCTTGGTTATGTTGTTGACAGAAACCTTTCTTCTCAAATTTTGGAGCAATTGTGACATTTGCTATATTGGGTACTTTTATAGCTTCAATAGTAACGGGTATTCTAGTGTAAGTTATTTTCCCATTTGGTACAACTATTTCACTTTGTGGTTTATTAGGATTTTATTGATTCCATGCGAATAACTTTTTCCTATCTGCTGCAGTTATCTTGGCGGACTGATTTACCTCATGTATAAACTTTCACTTGTAGAGTGCCTAACGTTTGGTGCTCTTATATCAGCAACTGATCCTGTTACTGTTTTATCCATATTTCAGGTGATTTCCTGCTTTCTTTTTGCATTTTTCCATTTACAGGCTACTACTACATGCACATTTTCTGACTTTTGGCTAAATGGTCTTGAAACTTACAAGCATGTCCAATCTAAAAGCCATGGAGTACAGTAAGCATTCTTAGGGACGTAGCATATTATGTCAGTATGAATTGGATGCAGTGGGCTGGTCATAATATGTGAGCGAGATGTGCATGTGTACCATAAGAATCACCGTGGTTTCCTTGATGGCCTGGCCAGTCCCTTTCCTAATGTTCCCCTCAATGACCACCTATCTTAATTTATATGATGTATGTGATTTTTAATAAATATGTAATTTAACCAATGACCTTGTAGTCTAGTGGCATGGATACTTCCGTGTAAGTGGGAGACCGTGATTTCGATCTCGCTTGTAACATCAAACCATTAGTGTATCCCCCTCTAATTCAAATGAATAAATAAATATGCAGCTTACACTTTCCTAGTTTCTATTCAGCTAGTGTGTCTATAATCTACATCCAATTTCATTGTCCTGCCTGACTCTTAGTACAGCATTATACATATGGTATTGATGTCATATTTGCCTCGCTTTGCTCCTAAGATGTACTTTTGCCTGCCACATTTGTAGGAGCTTGACACAGATGTTAACCTATATGCCTTGGTTTTTGGAGAATCTGTTCTAAATGATGCAGCAAGTCTGTATAACTACTGTGCTTATTTTATTTCTTATTACGTAATTCATCTGTTATTTAAGATAAAAGGTGCTAAATGGTTTGTCTTTTACTTTTTTGCCTATCTCTATTTGTCCTTTCTTTACTCTAACCTCCCCTCATGCCTTATGTGTCGATGGCAATTTCCTTGTACAGGTATCAGAACCTCTAATTATGCTTATCCTAGGTAATTCAAATATTATTAAGAGTTTAATAACAACTCAATGACTTACTGTACAGGACAGCGTCAATGGTTAGAACTCACCCGTTTGAACTAAATTTCTTCATGATATTTGTTAGTTTTGTGGAGTTTTTTGTTGGCTCAATGTCTGCAGGTCAGTCTCTACAAATTTTATTTAATTTTTTCTTTATGATGCGTTAGTTTAATTCAGTTATGTGTGTATTATTTTGGTCTTCTGCTTCCACCAAGTTAATATAGCTCTTCGTGGGGGCAGAACAGAAGTGAAAAAGAGAGACAGAACGTTTTAGAAGAACCTGTTAGGTTTTGATGAACTAACACGCTGTGTTGTGAATTATTACATCATATTTTTTTACCAGCTGAAGAAATTATTATTTTTAATGTCTCTAAGTTGCTGTTCTTTTGGTGGCTATGCAGGTGTTGCAGTTGGTTTTATATCTGCTTTGATATCATTTTAAATCCACTTGTCCTAATCAGTATACAAATTTGAGATTTAAAAGCCAAAATATATCATGGAACCTTAACTATCAGAACCTTTTTAAGTATGCTGGGCTGGATATTTACAAGTAAGTATTTAGTATCAATTCATAACCTTTGGTGATTCTTTTATGGGGAAAAAAAAACATGATTCACCCCATAATTGAAAAACACTGACTGGAAAATTTTCTGGTTCTTTCTAGTCTTCAGAACTTGGAGAGCTGTCTTTTTGTTATTTTCCCTTATTTCTCGTAAGAAATCTCTTTGGATCATTTGTCCAATTTGTCTCAAGTTGCTTATGTTCTTTTGTAGATACATGGTGAAAATCAGTGTAAATGTGAAGCACTCTAGACACAAAGTATGGAAAGGTGTCTATAACTTCCCCACCAAGACCTACCCCCAACGGAGAGTAGCTAGATGGGGAAATAAGATTAAGCCTTGTTCATACATGGGCTTCTTTGGTACAAAATGAGCCACTTCAAATAGGTTCATTGCTCCGGCCAAGAATGCGATTAATCAGGCATGGGCTACATGAGTCCCCAGTAACTTACTGGATAAATTGATAAGTCGGGCATTCCCAGCCCACCAAGCGAAACCGGTAGTTTCTTAGTCACGACTAGTTAAATATATTTTCTTCTATAGGTACATGCTTGCAGAAGGTCTTGGCATGTCTGGCATTGTATCAATCTTGTTCACAGGAATAGTAAGTACAGATTATATTTCACCTCTCTTAATTTGATATTTGTGCGTTAAAATATTAAAATCAGGATCTTGGTGCTTTATTATAGCTCATGAACATGAAGCGCTACACTTATTCAAATTTGTCCAGAAGGTCTCAAAGATTTGTCTCTTCATTTTTTGAGTTAACATCATCTTTAGCAGAGACATTTACGTAAGGAAGTCTCTATGTGCTATATTTTATTTGAGCAGTTAAATCCTTCGGTCTAAAGGATGCATTTACACCTATGATCTGCAGATTTATATATATGGCCGTTAATATTGCAATGGAGAAACATCGCTGGTCACATGTGGGATTTATATGCTTCTCAATTGCATCCTTTCCTTTTCCCAAGAAATTTGAACTGCTGTCAACAAGACATCTGAAATTCCTTTTTTGTATTCGGAAATAAGACGTGTACACGGTATTTATAGAGATGCAAAGGGCTACTCTTGGGAGCATTAATTTGAATAAGTTCAAAGGGGACCAATGAAACTCTGGCAAAAAAGAGGGGAGGGGACTAATGAAACTACTAACAGTTGTGATGAGTACTAGCTGTGAATTTTGTGTTGTCATATTCTCTTCCTTGACTTTCTCTGGTAACCAGTCTCAGATATTCATTGGGGTTGCAAGGTACTTGTGCTGTTATTGCTAATAGCTTAGGCGTTCAATCATTCTTCCATAAGCTTATCTCAAGTTCTTCAGCTAGTTTGATTACAATATCCATCTACGGGACTCTTTTGTGCTTTACTAGATTAAACTTAGTTCACTTCATGCAGGGCAGCAAATATATTTTCTTGTGTCTTTCTAATGAACCTTTCCAGACGTGACCATCAAAAGATTCCTCCAAATCATCAGCAAGCACTTTGGTATACCGGTAAGGAAGGCATGAAATGTGGTACTCCCTCCGGTCCTTAATATAAGACATATTTACTTAATTTGATTAGATTAAGGAAGTTAGTTATATCAAATGTATTTTTTAAAAAGTGGTGCAAATTTGTGCCGGAAGTTTTCACTAAGGAACAATGTTTCCTCAGAAGTTTTTTCAGGTTCAATGTCACCCTGAAAATGTTAAAATGTAGCAATGTTTACCCCATACCGTTTAAAACTAACATTGACCGTTAAAAAATTGATATTGACCGTTAATTTTAAAGGGCAATATTGCTCTATTTTAACACTTCCGGGACAACAATGAATCTAGAAAGATTTCTAGGGCAACATCACTCCTCAGCGGAAATTTTCAGAGCAAATTTGCAGTTTAACAATTTTTTAAAACATCTTAGTCATCTTCTTTAATTCTCTCATTTCTTCTCCTCCTTATTTATTATTAAGGGAACATTAATAGGGATAAATTAGGAAAAGATTGACAAATATGAAAATTATATCTTATATTTAGGACCAAGATCTACTCCATAAATATGTCTTATATTAAGCACCAGGGGAGTATTTGAATACGTGTGAACTTTCAACTGATTCTGTCAATAAAGGAAACAGATTATTGGTTTTAGCTATGTTTTATTGCTTTGGCTAAATTTCGTTCATTATGCTGTGTGAGCAGGACTTCGAGGGACAATGGCCTTTGCCCTTGCTCTGCAATCTCTACGTGATCTTCCAGAAGTAAACGGTCAGACCATATTTACTGCGACTACTGCAATAATCATTTTGACGGTAGGAATACTCACTCATTTTACTCTTAGTTGGCACCCCAGAAGTCATTTTTGGTAAACTAACTGCCGCTAGATTGATCTTTGGGTATAAAAACTTATCTTTAAAAGCATTGCCTTACTGTTTCGAAAGTCAGTTTAGCAAATGTACTCTTGCCAAACTGTAAACCAAACACACTCACTTAATCTTAATTAAATGGTATTGTCATTCTTGATAAATTGCATTTCCATTTGCATCTGTTCATATTATAGTCCCACCCACCCATTTTCAAGTTGTTTCGTAGATTGCCCTTGCTGGAAAAGATAAAATTTAGTTTGATTTAGTGAAAAATATGCCACTGTACAATTTTTTGCTGGACGGCAATTTCAAATCGTTTGAGTTAACTTACTGATGAAGGAAATCCTCGTTATATGCTCGTCTATAAACTGTGACGCTGGAACATTTTCTCACCTAAAGTTTTATGCAAGCTGCCAATCCCCACGTTGCTCTTTGAATCTCCAATCTCAGTAATATTTGAACGTTAAAATCTATATTCGTTTTAGGTATTACTGATTGGCGGATCAACGAGCTACATGCTGGGAACTCTGGAAGTTGTAGGTGATAGCAATAACATTGATAGCCTTCTGGGCTCTGAGGAAACCGTGGTAAGTTTATAAAATTTGTCATAGATTTGTATGTTAACTTGGCTGTTTTAAAGAAAAAAGAAGAAGAAGAATTTTGACAGCGTCATTTAGCCTTCTGAAGGATCTTCTTTAACCTAATGATTTAGCTTATACATAATTATTTCTTTTTTCTCATTTAACTAATATTTTTTTTTTCTTCCTCAAGGATTTTGAAGAAAATAATGGTGATCCTGTTCGTTCTCACAATGAAGAGTCACCACCCGGGAACATTTTCAAGATGAGCCTTAAAAAACTCCCCAACAGGTATCAGCCAGGTTCTGAGTTCTGATACTGAAAACATGGTCAAATGTGTTTTTTTTTTTTCCCAATAATGATCTTGCGTCATTCATTTTCTCATTGATTCTCCTATGCAGTGCTGTATCTTTTACAGCTTTAGATAGAAACTACCTCACTCCATTCTTCACAAGTCAAGGTGAAGATGAAGTAGAAGATGGTAAGTTTAACTCGATATCTATTCGAAGTTTTGTCAAATTTTCACTGCAGATGATGTAGATTGGTTTGGATTATTGCTTGGATGTCCTTCTGATGGTAATTCTCAAAAATATGAACTACCTGATTTTGATATCAAATATATATATGGTCGTATTTTCTCTCGTACAAATTATTTTGAAACTCTCTTCTTTTTGAAAATTTCAAGCGGCCTATCCATATGATGCGGTCTCTCAACGGATATTACCTACCAACAGACCCATATAACTGCCACGAACAACCTATTGTAAGTAACACTCCTTACTAATGTTAATACATTAGTGGCAAGACCCTCTTAGTTAACACATCCCCTCTAGTGGAGGAGCTTGTGGGTTCTATCCCCCAAGTGTGCTTGTAGGTTCCCTCCCTTTTGGGTAAGGCTTAGGATATAGGACTAAAAAATTGCTAATATGTTAGTGCGCTTCGTATATCTTTAAGGTAACATGATGTCTGTCAATTACATATATGTAATTTTGTACTACTTCTAATCCTATTTAATCCTATTTATAAGACCCTATCCATTGGTCCTTAATTAATACAAAACATTTTCCAAAATTTTTTCAAAAAGAAAAACATTGATGATATCTCTTTCACTCTTAGTTTAAATAACAACTTTTAGTTCGATTAAGGGTGATCTTGAAAAGATGTAAAAATCTTTCACATTTGATTAAGGGTGTGTTCGAATCAGCTTTTAGAGAATAACTTTTGGAGAAAAATGTGGAGAATAGCTTTTGAAGAATAGATTACGGGAAAAAGGTGATTTCAATAAAATGAGAGTGTTTGAATGTTGTGATCATAATAGTTTTTTTCATGGTTAAATTACTAAAAAGGACATTAACTTTTGTGATAATTACTAAAAACCAGTGTTGTGTAACTCAAACGGGACCAGCCCGGAAACCGGCGAACCGGCCGGTAAACCGGTTTGGTTCCCGGTCCGGTCCGGGTCACTATTTTTTTTAAAAAAAAATTTAACATTTTTCCTTTATAATTCCATATTATAAGTCTAAAATCTTCAATTTCTCACCGGTTTGGTCCTGGTTTAGCTCCGGTTTGGCCCTGATCTGACCCACTAACCCTTAACCCAGTACCCCGACCGGTTCAATACCCGATCCAGGTTTTAATACCTTGCTAAAAACAAATGAGAGAGAGAGAGAGATTGACGTGGGGCCCACATAATAAAAAGGACCAATAAGAAATAGAGAGTGGGATCCACATAATGGAAAAAGCAAAAAAAATAAAAGGATATTCCCAAAACCATGGTTTTGGGAAAATTTGGGTGTTCGGAACACACACTAAGTTTAACTATTTTCCTTAATCTCAGGAAATTAGTTACTCCTTTCGGTCCTAATGATAAGACAAAGTTGACTTTTTTTGAGAAATTAAGGAAGCCAATTAAATTAGTTTAGAGTATTTATATTTTTATTTTTTTTCTCCAAATTAATTAATTTGACTAATAAACTAATATATAATATAAGGATACTAAAAATATAAACACTCTAAAGTAATTTAATTGGCTTCCTTAATTTCTCCAAAAAAGTTAACTTTATCTTATAATTAGGACCGGATGGAGTATTATTTGTAAGAAGAACAAGGAGTAACCTCTAAAGTCTATTCTTGAACTGAGGTTTTTGAACCTGCAATAATGTCTTTGAAAGTTTCCAGTATTACTTTTCATCAACTATCTTGATGCGTTATGTATTCTAAATGCATTATTAATTAACCCAACCTGTTGTTAACAGCCAAACTTTTGACTGCTACTAGAAGTCATAGAGGATACACTCAGTGGCCAATCTGGAAGTTGTGGTCATGATGGAGGACAAGCCTCCAGATAAGTAAGCGCTCTGTCCCCTCTCCTGCTTATATATATTTATTTTATGATTATCTCTTCCTGGAATTGTCGCGGTGCTGGTGGGCGCACGTTCCCGCGTGTGTTGAAAGATGTGGTTCAAAAATATGGTATTAATGTGATGTGTCTAATGGAACCCAGAATTAGTGGTAATAGAGCTGACAAGGTTGTTAGGAAATTGGGATTCAATGACTGGTTAAGAGTTGAAGCCACTGGGTATGCTGGGGGGATTTGGGTTCTATGGAACCATTGGGAATTTCAACTTGATTACACTTTTTCTAATACTCAACTTCTTCATTGCAAGATCTCTCCTAAGAATAATCTCAACCCCACGTTTTTGACTTTTGTTTATGGGGACACTAGTACTTTAAAGAGGAGGGATCTGTGGGAGTCGTTGCATGCGATTAAGCAATCGGTTAGCTCTTCATGGCTGGTTATGGGTGATTTTAATACCTTCCTTAATCCTAGTAATAAAGTTGGTGGAGCGCCTCCTACTCTCAACTCCATGAAGGATTTCCAAAATTGTATTGATAGCTGCAATTTACTGGAGGTTCCGGTTGTTGGGGATAAATTCACTTGGGAAAAAACCGGAGTCAAGGAACGTCTTGATTGGGTGTTCTGTAACTTCGACTGGGATATTCTGAATCCACAAGCCAAAGCTTATCACAATCTTAGGTTCAAATCTGACCATCGGGTGATTGTGGTTGCGGATGGCAATAATAGGGTTGGCGGTAAAAGGGGAAGTCACTTCCTTTACCAAGCAGCGTGGAGCATTGAAGAGGGTTTTAGTGAGGTAGTCAAAGATGCATGGCAAGGGAATAGTTGGGTCCAAGGTCAGGAGCGGTTCTCAATAGAAGCCTCCGAGTGGAACTCTAGAGTGGTGGGAAATGTGGCAAAAAAGAAGAGAGAAATCATACACAGACTGGAAGGGATTGATCGGGTCAGGAGTAGAGGAGGTGGGCCTAATGGTCTCTTCAGGATCGAAAAGCAGCTATGGGATTTGTATCACAAAATAGCTCTTCAGGAGGAACTGATTTGGTTCCAGAAATCAAGATGTAAGTGGATTGGTGGTGGTGATAGAAATACGAAATTTTTTCATGCAAGTGTATCCGCAAGAAGGAAAAGGAACAGGATCGAGGCTCTACAAGATGATACCGGGAACTGGGTGTCTGATGAGTCGCTATTAAGAGGCATGGCTTTCGATTATTTCCAGAATCTCTACTCGGCTGAGAACCCATCTGCTCCCTTTTCCCCTTGGCCGGCAAGATTCCCACCTCTGGATGGTCTTCAATTGGACCATCTGCAAAAATCGGTTTCCCCGACTGAGATTAAAAATGCTGCCTTTGAGATGGGTGCTTTTAAAGCACCTGGCCCGGACGGTTTGAATCCTCATTTCTTCCATACCCAATGGAATCTTATTGGGCAGAAGGTTTGTGACCTAGTGATTAGGATTTTTGTGAACCCGGAGGTCATCCAGGAAATTAATCATACGAACATCACCCTCATTCCCAAGATTGATCATCCTACGTCGTTGAAGGACTTCAGGCCTATCTCTTTATGCAATGTGAGCTACAAAATCGTTAGTAAAGTTATTGCCAACCATTTTAAAAGTGTAATGAATCATTTGGTTGCTGAAAACCAATGTAGCTTTATAGCGGGAAGACAAGGTGTGGACAATATCATTATTGCTCAAGAGGCAATTCACTCCATGCGGTTCAAGAAGGGGAATAAGGGATACATTGCAGTGAAAGTTGATATGGAAAAGGCTTTTGATAGGTTGGATTGGCGATTTCTTGAATTCACTCTTCAGAGCCTAGGATTGGGAGCAGATTTTGTTAAGCTGATTATGACCTGCGTCTCTTCCCCTTCCATGAGCATTATCTGGAATGGTATTGCTTCCAAACGCTTCCACCCCTCTAGAGGGGTGAGACAGGGTGACCCGCTGGGTCCATTCCTGTTTGTCCTCTGTATGGAACTGCTTGGTCAATTGATTCACCAAGAAGTTGATTCGGGGAACTGGCATCCTTTAAAATTGAGCTCATCTGGACCAAATATATCCCATCTATTCTTCGCAGATGACCTTGTTCTTTTCAGGGAAGCTTCCAATGAACAGATGGTGGAGATTCGCAATATCATGACTCTTTTCTGCCGGGTCTCTGGTCATAGGATTAACCTGAATAAGTCCAAAATGTTCGTTTCGAAAAATGTCCATTTCAATAGGGCATACGAGATGAGCCAGATTGTAGGAGTTGGATTGACTGCGGATCTTGGGAAATATTTGGGTGTTCCTCTTCTGCACAAAAGGATGGTTAAGAGGACCTTTGCTCCGTTGCTCCAGAAGGTGAGATTGAAATTGGCAAGCTAGAAAGGTAAATTTCTGAGTATGGCAGGTCGTACGACTCTTATCAAGTCGGTCCTTTCGGCAATTCCACAATACCAGATGCAATCAACCCTTGTTCCGAAAGGGGTGCTGCCTGCTATTGAAAAGCTTAGCAGAGACTTCTTTTGGAACCAACATGAGGACTCCAAAAAATTGCACCTGCTTTCTTGGGACATCCTCAAAAGAAGAAAATGTGAGGGTGGATTGGGAGTAAAAGACTTACATTGCCAAAATAAAGCTTTCCTCATGAAGTTGTGCTGGTGTTTAATCAAAAAACCAGATGCCTTTTGGGTGAAATGTTTACGAGCAAAATACTCATGTGGATCATCTGTCGACCCCCTCATCCAGAGAAGGAGCAAGCAGTCGGCTGTGTGGAGTGGAATTGTAGCTGTCTGGGAGGATTTCAAGAGTGGTCTTGGCAAAAGTCTGAGAAGCGGCCGGAATACGTTAGCTTGGAAAGAATGCTGGACTCCTGTTGATAAACCGCTTGAACTCCTTATAGACAAAAACTTGCACTTAGTGGATAGAAGTGCCAACGTGCGCTCTTTTACAACTCCATCGGGTCATTGGGATAGAGCTAAATGGGCTTTTTTCCTCCCTCACTGGGTGGTGGAGAAAATTATGTTGATATCTCCACCTTTGGGCAGCGAGGATGATATTGTTTGCTGGAGGAATGCTTCTGATGGGAACTTCAGCGTTAGATCAGCGTATGACGCTATCTATCATCAGCACAACCTTAGGTCCCAACCTCACTGGCAGTCGCTATGGCACTGGGGAATTCCTGAAAGAGTCAAAATTTTCTTGTGGCAAGTATTTCATGACAGGCTTCCTACTAACGAAATAAGAGTGAGACACAACCCGAGCGTCTTAAACACCTGTCCTTTTCAGTGTGATAGTGTGGAGAGTATCCTTCATATGTTGAGAGATTGTGAACAAGCACAGAGAGTGTGGTCAGCCTTAACTAACCCTCTATATTATAGTATGTTTTTTTCTGGTAATTTGCAGGATTGGCTCAACTTCAATCTACAACACTCACCAGGAAACAACAAGATGGCGAGATGGCCGTGGCATAAAGTCTTCAGTTACACGTGCTGGCTACTTTGGAAGAATCGATGTAACCAAGCTTTTGAAGGGTCATCCGACAACTCAAAAGGGATAGTCCACAGATGCATATACCATCTATCGGAAGGTGTGGAGAATGGTAGGTTTCGACACTAGATATTCCAGGTTCCAGACCGAGGTCTTCTTCATTGGAAACCCCCGGACCCAGGATTTCATCGACTAGATGTAGACGGTTCGGTGATTAGGGAAGGCCAGGCCGCGTGCGGAGGTGCTATCCGGGATCACCAGGGTAACTGGATTCGTGGATTTCAACAGAAGTTAGGTCTTACCTTCCCAACTGCTGCTGAAATTCATGCAATCCGTCGAGGCCTTCTACTATGCAAAAAGCTGGGACTAAAGAAAATCAAATTGTTCACAGATTCTCTACAGGCAGTTCACCTATTATCCATCCACTGTGATCCTGATCATCCTTTGTATGACGTCATTGTAGATACTAGATCTCTTGTCTACAGCGACTGGGAGTTGGAAATTTCCCACACTCATAGGGAAAGTATTCGTTGTGCAGATTACCTAGCGGGAACGGCGCATTTCATTTCACAAGACTATGTTGAATTAGGTCTTCCCCCAATGGAATGTATTCACCTTTTTGCTTTGGATTGTGGTTCGCTACCACAAGACCATTCTGTAGGACCTAGCCTATAGATTCTGTTATTATCAGGCTTTGCTTGCCCTTGTAACAAAAAAGAAGAAGAAGTCATAGAGCAGGCTTCCATGACCAAGTTTCTCCATGAGCTTGTTATCATTGTGCTTGTTTGGAATAGCGATTAAAGTATTCAAAAGTAGCTTTTAAATAATGATTTACGGTATATAGGATAAATATGTGATATGAGTGTTGTTTCGATTTATATGTATAAGCACTTTTGGAATCCCCAATCATGATCCCAAATATGCTTAATTGTAAAAGGCATGCTTAGCTTGATGACTCGATCCTTCGCATTTTTTCCCCGAGTGGCAATGTGTTCATTTTTGGCAGAGATGAACATATAACCGAAAGAGAAATTCGCAATTTTCTAATATAATTGAAACACAAAGCAATGTAAAAAATTACAGTACAGAAAACAAATTCATTTTTTCTAGAGTAAATTTCATCAAAATATCCTTATGATAGGGGAAATTAATATGAAAGTCCCTATGGTTTTACCAAATTTTTAAGGGAAAATCACTGTCAGATTCCAAGGAAGCAAAATATTATCAGAAAAGTCCCTGGAAAAACTGAAATATCTGAAAAGTTCCTAGGGACTTTTCTGATATTATTTTCCAAAGTCAAATGACACACATGCCCCTCTTCTATTATCTCTCTCTCACTCTCACGTTTTCAGCTTGCAGATCTGTGCTCTCTCTCTACAGTTTCATTTTTTGCAATGGTGAAGGGCGAAGCTTTGAGGTGGTTAAAAATTTATGAGATGGGATGTAAGATAGAAGGAAGAATAAGATGGAAGGAAGGTGGTGGGATTTTTTTGATGCTCAAGCTTCCGCCATTTTTAAAGAAGGAAGGGATGAATGTAATGATGATGATGATGAAGGAAGCTTGAGCATCAAAAAAATCCCACTACCTTCCTTCAATCTTCTTCTTCCTTCTATCTTACATCCCATCCCATAAATCTTTAACTACCTCAAAGCTTTGCCCTTCACCATTGCAAAAAATGAAAATGCTAAGAGAGAGCATAGATCTGCAAGCTGAAAACGTGAGAGAGAGAGAGAGAGAGAGAGAATAGAAGAGGGGCATGTGTGTCATTTGACTTTGGAAAATAACATCAGAAAAGTCCCTAGGGACTTTTCAGATATTTCAGTTTTTCTAGGGACTTTTCTGATAATATTTTGCTTTCTTAGGACTTGACAGTGATTTTCCCAATTTTTAATCACATCCTTATATAATTTTTTTTCATTTTATCATCAGGTCCTTATATAATAGAGAGAATGTTTGTGTAACTAAGTCAATAGTAAGGAGTGATTAGAGTATCTTGCTCTTAAAAAAAACTATAAAGACATGATTAAAAACACGGGAAACTATAACATGATAAAAAGGGGAAAAATTATATTAAAAATTAGGAAAATTAATCTTTTTAATTTGTCCTTGTAATTTTGACTGGGTTGTAACTCAATTCCTACACTTTAACTCGGTGCAACTCAGTCCCTATAGTTTTGACTCAGTTGTAACTCAGTCTCTGAACTTTGACTCACTGCAATTTAGTCTATAGTTTTAAACATTTTATATTTTAGTTCCCCTCCTTTATTCTAGAATATAAGAACTAAATTATAAAATGGTGAAAACTATAAGGACTGAGTTATAGTGAGTCAAAGTTCAGGAAATGAGTTACAGCCAAATCAAAATTATAAGGACTAAGTTGCGTAGAGTCAAAAGTGTAGGGATTATATTACAATTCAATCAAAACTACATGACCAAAAGATTAATTTTCTCTTAAAAATTAGATGATGAAATTATAAGGACTTATAGATTGATTTTCAAATTCTCAAATATGATGAAACCATGGTTTAAGAAAACTATGGAGCAGAGTAGTTGAAACTTACAGTAAGTTTACAAGGACACAAGCTTCTTTACTAATTATGGAAACCTTTTGCTCGAAATAGTAAGGTTTGAAATCACTTGTATACAGTATTAAGATGTAGAGTTAATGAGCAATATTGCTCTGGAAATTTTTTTTAAATGAAAATTTTGTCTAGCTGTTATTGTAGTTAATTTTGACTGTTAGTTGATAAAATATATTGAGCTGAAAGTCCATATGTCATCCACGTCATTTTTGTTAAGGTGCAAATTTACCCTGAAAGTCCATATGTCATCTACTTAATTTTTTTTTAAAGTAAGATTTAAACTTTTGAGATAAATTTGCACCTTAACAAAGATGACATAGATGACATATGGGCTGTAAACTCAGCATATTTAGTTAACTAATGGTTAAAATTAATTGGGATAACGGTAGGGGCCAAATTGCCGCTTAACCCTAAGATGTATGAAACTTTGTCTCTTTTTTTCTTTGCCAGGTATGAAACTTTGTCAAAATCAAAACGATCAAACATAAACTTATATTTGACCAGCTTAAGAATTAATCTAATTCTCTTAATATTGGTATGTACTCTTGTAAAATTGACGTGCTGTTTAGGGGGGTTTTTTTTTTTCCCTGTTGTCATTTTCTTCTTAATTTGACCTCGTTTTTTTAATAATTGGATGCCGTGTAATTTAAGATGAGAGCGACTTCCGAGTTTAGTGGGAAAAGAGAGTTCAATCAAAGCCCCATGCATGCAACAGCGACTTGGAGAATCTTTCAGGCAACATTTGTATGTGCAAACAGAAAAAACAATATTTTTAAAAATATTATCGAATAAAAATATAAGAATATTCCTAGGATCAAATTTTTAATTGTATTTTATTACTTAATTGATAGTGAAATAGTACATTGCACGTAGCCCTATAATATATAAAATAAGTACTAAGCTGTTCACCCGTGCTAATCACATATATACTTATTGCACTAAATAATTAAGAATTAATAATCATTAACAAATAAAATAATGATGTTTCCTGCGCGATAAGGCTTATAATTTTATGGGTTGATACACCTACCAAGTTTGAAATTTAAAAAGTACTTGCCCTGTGATTATTTACAAAGTCATATTTCTTGAATTGGTCTATTTTCTGTTATAAAGTTTTTTTTAATTGTTTTAAGCAATAAATGTATTTTTACCAATATTACTTCTAATTGATTTTTTTATATATTCTCTTTCATCTTTTTTCTCACTATTATATTCTTTTATTTACTTTTTTTTCTTTTGCTAATACAGTTTCGCATTTACTCACTTATAAATAAAAGCTTATTTCGAAAATCAAGTATATTTCCTACATATTTATTTTTTTGATACTCTAAAATAAAAAATAAAAAAAAACAAAAAAACTAGAAAGCATCAGCGGAAGCTAAGAGCTCCCTCAACAAGTCTGGGTTAAAGATTTGAAGCGTAGTAGCTTCGATTTAGAGCTCGTCTTGCGATCAAGTCCGCCAATATATTTTTATCTCTGCTAATGACTCTAAACTTGACCTACCACTAGTAGAAAAAACTCTTTTTAGACCGTCACATTTAGATTGGTTTTGGCGGATAAGGTCTTAAAAATTTGTGCGGTGGCAGTTCTGTAATTATATTGAATTTCTAAGACCGGTTCTAAAAAAATCGGTCTAAAAAAAATTATTTAGACCGGTTATAAATAAAACCAATCTTAAAATATTAAAATTTTTAAGAATTTAAAATATTTTAACATTTAAGACCGGTTTACATAAAAACCGGTTTTAAATGTAAAACATTTAATACCGGTTTTATATTAAAACCGGTCTTAAATATTTAACATTTAAGACCGGTTTTTATGTAAACCAGTCTTAAATGTTAAAACATTTTTAATCTTAAAAATTTTAACAATTTAAGACCAGTTTGTACAAACTGATCTTAAATTTGAAATTTCCCTCTTTTAAGACCAGTTTTTATTGAAAATCGGTCTAAAAGGTAAGATTTTTCGCCCGTATTTTTACTCCCGCGTCCAGATCGTGCGCTCTATGAACCCTTTCTTCTCTTTTCGCCATTTCTCTGTGAGCTCTGTCCGTGCTTGTTCTGAACTCGTCCATGGCGTCCCGTCCCTCATTTGCTTAACTCTCCTCCGTCATTATCGCTTCTGTTGCTGTGTTCGTCATCGTTGTTCTTTGATTATCGTCAGTCTTCTTCGCCGCGACCTCTATTCTCCGTAGTAACCATTCTCCTCTGCCTTGACTTCCCTTTGTCAGTGCCGTGAATTTGAGGACTTCATTTTAACCTCAGTTGACGCCACCGTGACTTTGGGTTGAAGCTCACTCCTTGGTCTTCAATCAGGTTAGTGTTCGATTTGTTATTTAGTTGTACGTTGTTCATCAATAATTAATAATGTTCTGTGAAAAAATGGTTCTTGTTGTTGCTTTGAGCACTTAAACGTAATCTGAAAAAAATTAAATCTGCACATTCTTGTTAGATATATGCTCTGACTTTTAATGACTTGATTTGGGCTTGGATGAGTCATATTCCCTTGCATAAACAATACTCTTCTGGTTTTAATTATAGGGTAGTGAGAGAAGAAAATTTTAGTTCTATTTATAGGGTAGAGAGAAATTGTTCACATAAATGTACAGTTTTACCTTTAATTTATTATTATATCGACTTTGCTCTTAAGGATTATAATATATATTAAATAGGAGTAAAGTTGGAAAGTTATTAAATTTTAAGGCAGAGTTAATGAAATTTAAGGTTTTTTTTTTATTTTGTGTACAATATGCTTAAATATGGTCAAAGAGTATTTAATAATGAATTAACTAGCCGGCCAAAAACATAAAAAGAACATGAATTAACTAATATTAGATGAGTCACAACGCGCTTTTGCCGCCCCCAATGCTAACTACTAATAAATATATTACTCCCACTAGTTCTTATTAAAGAACACTTCTAATTAATTGTTATATACATACAAAGAAATTATCATTAAGTCATCCAATTTATCCTAAATTTTTCTAACTTTTTCCCTTGTATTTTTTATTTTTCCAACTTTGAACCTCATCTATAACAAAGGTAAAATGGGGAAAAAAAGTAATTAATGAGGTTATTAGATACTTATATTTGGGACCAAAAATTGCTTCTAGAAGATGCCCTATAATGAAGACCAAAGGGAGTATGTAATTCATAATATTAAATATGAGTAAATTTGAAAGTTTATTTATTTTTAGATAAAGTCAATAACTTAACCACATCTTATTATAGTTTTAATAAGGTGATTAGAAGTGCTTTTATAATAAAGACTACGAGGAGAAGTATAAATGTGTATTCTAGGATGCTCCATACTTGGAGCTGCAATTGAATTGCTAGTCTGATATACTAAACATGGGAAAACTTGCTTCCTATCTTTTCATGCTCTTCCTTTGCTACTTTATGGCCTCCCTAGCATGGAGCGAGATGGATTCCACCATCGACAAATCTACCCTTCTTGCTTTTAAATCATCTATTACTGTGGATCCCTACAATCTCTTGGCTAACTGGTCTGTCTCCTCGTCTCCATGTGATTGGGTTGGTGTTGGATGTGATACTCGCCATAGAAGGGTCCATTCCTTGAAGCTTAATGATGAAGGTCTTAAAGGCATCATATCTCCACAATTAGGAAATCTCTCTTTTCTTGTTGAACTTGATTTGAGTAGCAACAACTTTCATGGTCAGATACCAAAAGAGTTGGTACAATTGCGTAGATTGAAACGACTCAACTTGAGCTACAATGACTTTCATGGACAAGTTCCAACAAGGATAGGAGATTTATCTATGCTTGAGCATTTGGATTTTCGAAATAACAGTCTTAGTGGATTTATTCCAATATCTCTGCACAATCTATCAAAGTTGGAGATTTTGGATTGGAATTTTAACTTCATTCAAGGGACCATTCCACTTGAGATAGGAAGTCTAAAACACTTGAAGATTTTAGGACTTGGAGTGAACAAGCTTTCTGGAGCTATTCCACAAACAATTTCCAACTTGTCTTCACTTGAATTATTGAGTTTGTCTTATAACACTTTGTCTGGTATGTTTTTGAGAAATATGAGCTTGTCTAAACTGTTTTTTTTTATATTTGTATGCATTTCTTTTTTTTTTTAGTTTTTTTTTTGTTATTATCTTAAGAATAAAAAAATTCAACATCCAATTTTTAAATGTTTAGTAAAGTCAGACCATGGGCAGAAAAAATAAGGTGCAAAGTTCAAACAGATCTAATATGTTCATCATTAGTGTTTGGAAATAAATGTTTATTGTTCTAATATGTTCAAATGGAATTGGCTTACCTATTTTGCTCTGCTCATCCTCTTCCCTTTCACTACTCTTTCAATCATTAGATTGAAATTTTTTAGCGGTTTAGATTTAATATTTGATAAAAATAATTTTTTAAAATATTTTGTATTGTAGTTTGAATTTTTATGAATAAAACTTAGTGGTTTTTGAATTTTTATATTTATTAATAATTTAATATTTTATTATAATTTTATAAAACATTAAATCTGAACCATTCAAAGATCAATCTAAAGGTTAAGATTATTCGTAGAGTAGAAGTAGATTCGGAGAGCACAAGAGAGAAGCCAAATCCATTATTCTGTTGTTAAAAAGTTTTTGAAGGTTTTTCTTGTCAAAATACATATATTTAAAGAAAATTCTTCCATATGTATGTTCAAACCCAAAGGGAAAAAAGGCGCACAATCTTTACTTCTCTCTCTCTTTTACAATTTTAGTATTTGAAAGAAATTAATTCTTTATTTTCTCTTTCAACATTGTTACAATGACAAACGATAATTTTTACTATATATATTAATTATTTCAATAGAGTACTTTATCATTTTGTTATGACAACTTAATTATTACTCTGGATTATACTTATTGTGCATGCTGTAAAAGTTGATGTTATTGACATATTGTTTGTCATTTAATATTTGAAGGAGCTATTCCAAATCAGATAGGTGATCCTCCACAGCTACAGATAATATATCTTTCAAATAATCAACTTTCAAGTTCTATACCATCCTCTATATTTAATAGTTCAGTGCGACGAAATATTCAACTATCCAAAAATAATTTGTCTGGTGAGATACCTTCCATTTGGCATCAATGCAAGGAATTGGTAGCTTTAGAATTGGGCAATAACATGTTCAATCCAGGAATCATTCCAAGTGACATTGGAAATTTGACAAACCTCCAAATTATAGAGCTTATCAACAGCAATTTGAAAGGTAAGAATCATTCCCCAAACAATTTCCAATTTTCTCTCTTGGTTTCCATGTTTCTTCTATTCCAGTATTTTCTTTTGGATGACATCTTCTCCTTTTCTTTTCTTTTCTTTTAAAAAAAAAGACGTACAAATCATCTAGCTTTCTCAATGAATCACATATCTAATAAAAACACGCCATGGGGATAATAGTTTGGTCTTTGGATATTAGTCCAACTCGATTGGAAAGGTCATGGATTTTTTAAAATAATTATAGTTTTATTTTAACATTTAAAGTATATTATAGCGTTAATTCTCAAAATAAGTCAGAAGATTATTGTCTCAAAGTGCATTGATTATATAAACGTATTTCAAGCTAAGGAACTATTCCAAATGAGATTGGTGATCTTTCATGAGTGAAGATGTTATATTTGCAAATATTGACACTCTACCTATAGCTTGAAACCTTTTGGTTTTAAAATGCAAAGAACTGAGATTTAGCATTAGCTAAAAACAGATTTAACATATGATACAGCATTGATATGTTAATTGTTTGTGTTTAATTATATGTTGATTGCAAATTTATATTCATGTTTATATGTAATTAATTTGTAATACAAATAAGTAATTCTATTTAGATAAACAATATATTCGACTGGATTACATTTAAAAATACGGATCATGTTGATTTCTTGTTAAACCGAAGCATATTATTTAAAGTGTCAATTAGCTGTCGGTTATAAATAGTTTAGTGCATAAATGAATATCAATAAATCAATATGAAATAAAAATACGCTTATTTTTTATTATTTAATTTCTTTGATGTTTTTCACTCATTTAGATGTTAATTCTTGAAGTGCAAAAATAATATTCTAGGGAGATAATTATCAACATCGATGGCCTCCTTCCCCCACTCTCTATCTGTCTAACCATGTTTCTATCACAGTATCATTATTACTATTATCATCAATCGGCAATTGCACGTTGCTCGAGTATTTGTATCATATATAATATTTGTGGGTAAGGGAGAAACCAAAACCTCTTGTTCTATATTATATCCAAAACTTCTAATTGAAAATAAGTTTTCTGTGTATATATAGTCAATAATAAGTTTTCTTTCAAAAAAATGCATGCATCATTTTTTTTATAAAAAAAAAAAGTCATTTGGATTATTAAGAGAATTTATAATAAAACATAGGCTTAATAAGCGAGGCATATGTTGGAATATTCAATTTATATCTAGGTCACAACTCCTTTAATGGTATGATCAATCTGCTCATCCATCAATTTTTATGCTTTCAAAAATTCCATTTATTATTTGCAAAACTGTTTGGTATATCTCCATTTATTAGTTTTTCATAATCAGTAGTAACTAAAATCAAGGTATTAGTTCATTCATGCATACTACATACGCCTAAGGCACACATACACCAAATTCTTTTGCAGGTGAAATTCCTCAGTCTATTTTCAACATTCCTTCTTTGAGAGAGGTTTACCTTTCCATGAACCATCTAAATGGCAACTTGCCAGATGAGATGTGCCATCAACTCCCTTTACTTGAAGTCTTTGTGGTTGTTAATAATCATTTACAGGGAAATATTCCAAAATCAATAAGTAACTGCACATCTTTGCAAGGCTTGTATTTGGGTATCAACTCGTTTTCAGGTATGCTCAAAAATTACCTTTCTACATGAGCTGTGCGCGTGCGCTTATAACTATATCACATGTTTAGTGCTTTCATTCAAATATGCGAATACACGACAAGAAACTATTGCAAGCTTTGAAATGTAATGATGTTTTCAAACACACACACTTAATAATTCCTATTGATAGGATTCAGATAGGTTGAGAGAATAAGGAGGAAAAAGTCTTTATTAAATACAAAAGAATAAAATTGATATTTTTTTTTTCAAAGAATAACCTTATGTTGGCTAGACTCTTTGTAGACTAAAATTACATTAAAATAATCAAATAAAATAAGAAATAATCTCTAAAATCTACTGGATCCTATCAACAATAATATGGATCCTTTGATTCACAAAATCGATATCTCATAAAATAGTCAAACTAAACAAATTAATTAAATAAAGTATATCCTAGCCAATATTGACTCAATAATATACTAATCCTAATTGAGATATTTATAAATAATATTTATATTATTTTTAACAGAAAATAAACTAACAACTCTTTAAACATGAATTGCAAAATATTTATTTGTAGTTTTATTAAATGTTCTCTGAAGATCACATTTTATGGAATCCTTGCCCAAAAAGTAGTTAGAGTTTTATATGACACATAAGAAAGAAATGATAAATATATTTACGTACGCAGACCCTCATGTAATTATAGGAGGTAACTAATTTCATACCTGGCTGAAATTAGTTCCTTCACTTTCCTGTATTATCCAGGTATGGAGTTATTAGGATAGAGACAAATTTAAAAGGACCCGAAATTAATAAAATATTAGGAGTTTCTTGTAATATAGAGAAGTGAATTCAAATTTTTGAAACGTACGTGTGTCTGTGTTACACACACAAGTACAAAACAGGCATATTACTTGTTTTGTCAATTTTCACTACTTTATATAAAAGTTATCATACATCCATCATTTTTTGTTTTTTATGTTAATTACCCAACAGCTAGCTTTTTGTTTCAGGTCTTATACCCAAGGAGATAGGCAATCTTGATAAGCTTGAAGAGTTGGATTTCTCAAGTAATAATTTCAATGAACCCTTTCCTTCGCATATATTCAACATTACGGCATTGAGGCGCGTCGTCCTTCGTGATAATTTCCTCTCAAGCTTTCTCCCATCAAATTTAGGAATTGGCCTTCCCAACCTAAAGGTATTGTCCTTGAGATGGAATCAACTTATTGGAAAAATTCCAAACAGCATCTCAAATGCTTCCAAGCTCACTATGTTAGACTTATCATGGAATAAATTTGGTGGAGATATACCCACTGCAATTGGGAATCTAACAAACCTGATTGCATTATATCTTGAAGGGAACTATTTGAATGGGTTGATTCCAAATACAATTAATACACTGCAAAGCCTTCAACATTTAAGTCTTAGCTACAACAGATTGCAAGGCTCCATTGCAAGTGAATTGTGCCAAATCAAAAGTTTGAGTGAGTTGTATCTAGCCAACAACATTTTTTCAGGAATGATTCCAAAGTGCCTCACAAATGCTTCTTTGCAAAAGTTGGATCTAAGCTCTAACAAATTGATTTCTCATATACCCTATTCTCTTTGGAGTCTCCAAGATATCTTGATCCTAGACTTATCCTCCAACACATTGAGTGGAACAATTTCACGTGAGGTATCAAACTTTAGAACAATTATATTATTGAACTTGTCAAGAAATCAAATTTCTGGAAACATCCCTACAACCATGGGTGGCTTGCTAACATTACAAAAACTATCTTTGGCTCATAACAAACTACAAGGCCCTATTCCTGAATCATTTAGTGGCATGATAGATATTGAGTTCTTGGATTTGTCCCAAAATAATTTGTCTGGCATGATTCCAAAGTCTTTAGAGTTACTTGCCCATATGAAGTACATTAATCTTTCATACAATTTATTGTATGGAGAAATTCCAAACGGTGGGCCTTTTCAGAATTTTACTTATGAATCTTTTATGATGAATGAAGATCTTTGTGGAAAGCCGCAACTAAAAGTCCATCCATGCAAAAAAGCAAACAAGCCCATCTCAACAAAAATGGTGCTTGTGATCAAATGCTTGTCGGCTATCGTTTTTGCAATCATTTTGGTTGCTTCATGCCTAGTGTTCCTTAAATTTAAGAAGGGCCATGTTAGTCATGAGATGAACAATACAGACTTCTTAAATTTGGGTGCACCAATCAAGATATCCTATTATGATCTTTTGCAAGCAACAAATAATTTTGATGAGAGTAATTTTCTTGGCAAGGGAAGTTTTGGATCAATTTACAAAGGAATTCTTTCAAGTGGAAAGATAGCTGCTGTGAAAGTATTTCACTCAAACTTGGAAGAAGCATCGAGGAGTTTTGATATTGAATGTGCTGCCATATGCAGTTTGCGTCATCGAAATCTCATTAAGATCATCAGTAGTTGCTCAAATGATGATTTTAAATCTCTAATAATGGAATTCATGTCAAATGGGAGTCTTGACAGATGGTTGTACTCTCATAACTATCATTTAAATATGGTGCAAAGATTGAACATAATGATTGATGTGGCATCCGCGTTGGAGTATCTTCATCATGGTTCTTCTACACCAGTGGTCCATTGTGATGTAAAGCCAAGCAATGTTTTATTAGATGAAAATATGGTGGCCCATTTGAGTGACTTTGGAATTGCCAAATTGTTAAGTGACAGTGATCAATCCAAAATTTATACCAAAACTTTGGCTACAATTGGTTATATGGCGCCAGGTAATAGTTTAATACTCATATTAAATTTATTTAATTTTTGTTACTTATATTCATTTATACCTACACACATGCATGCACATGATAGAAGAAACTATAAGTTATTCGACTATTTAATTCAGCACTCAAATTTATATGTAGAGTATGGATCAAGAGGAGTTGTTTCATTGAAAGGAGATGTCTATAGTTTCGGTGTTTTGCTTATGGAAATGTTTACAAGGAAGAAACCAACAGATGAGATGTTTGTTCAAGGTCTAACTTTGAAAGAATTTGTTAGCAAATCAACACCAAATTCAATCATCGATATTATTGATGTCAATTTAATGCACACAAGCAACCAAAACACTGGTAATATATTATTGTATATTATATCATCAGTTTTTGAGTTGGCATTAAATTGTTGCACTGATGCACCTGAGGCAAGACCTAATATGTCAGAGGTTGTGGTGTCACTAGGAAAACGCAAGGCCATGCTAATGCAACATATTCAAGGAACCCCTTGTTGAATAATTGTGTTAAATCAAATTGTATTTGCTACAATCTTTAACCCTTTGGATTGTTTTAATTTTGACAACTTGTCATATGGAGTGATGATGTCTTCTGTATTAATATAATATTATTTGAAATTTGAGAATTTTAGACTCACATGTGGGTTTTGGTTGTCTTCAAGGTAGCTCTTAACTTTTATGTGTTACAGATGTACATTGAATAATAGTAACATAGAGATAATGGCTTTTTTTTTATTTCATGATAAGTGAATAAAGTTTAGAAAGTGATTCAGTTAAGGGAGATATACATAAAAGATAATTGAAACGTGCAGGAGAAATAGATATTGTTATAAAAAGAAGATATGGTTGAAAAAAAAGCAATGAAATTAATCCACCTGAGAGTCTAAGTGAATCCCTTTATAACTCTTATATCCGGTTCTTAATATAAGACTCAGTTAACTAAGTTGAAAAGATTGAGGATGCTAAATAAATTATTTTAAAGTATTTGTATTTTTCTTTTTTTCTCCAAACTACTTTTCTTGACTTATAAATTAATATATAATCTAATAATCCACATAAGTAATTTAGTTTCTTTATTCTCTCTAGAGTAGTCAACTGGGTTGTATTGAGGATATAAGGCAGTATTAATTATTCAATGACTCGGTTAATATGACTATTGGGTTCATTGGGACTCCAACAAATCCCATCTTGCATTGACTCAATTAGAGAAAATAGGCCAATAAATCCAAAGCTTTGAAATAAATTTATAGATATAGATTGGGTATTTGGGTTGCCTTTATAATGTTATGGAATACTCCCTTTGGTCCTATTTATAAGCAACTTTTCTCTTGATTGCGCAAAACGAACTGGTAGTTAAAAGTAATGATTGTGTAAAAAATGTCATGTTTTTTTCATTTATGCCCCTATTTATAAAAAGAGTATAGGAGAGAGAATAAATAAAAAGTATGAGAGATAATGAGTATAAGATATGAGAGAGAATGAGTATTTAATAGGGTAAAATAGGAAAGAGAAGCTTACATTTTGAGACAAAAAGTCAAAGTTGCTTATAAAAGGGACCAACCCTATGAGAGAGAAAGTTGCTTATAAATAGGACCGGAGGGAGTATGATGTATTATTTTTATTCTATTTTATTTTATTGGTCAAAACATGTAATTCAAATACCAAAAATACTTGGTTTTCGGCCTGTGTTGGGCTTAGTTTTTATGGCCCATGTCATTGTTAAACCAAAATTACTTTTATATTACTTTAATCAAAATCATGTTTAAAAAATATCTATATAACAAATTTTTACATGTTAAATCAATCTTTAGTCCCTCTAAAGTTCTCTCATTTAGGTTTTGGTTCTTCTAATATCAAATTATATAATTTCATTCTGTAATTTCATTCTGTAAATTAGACCCTATAATTTAATAAAAACTTGATCATTTTGCTCTTTAAGGAATTAATACCCATAGTTTGAGCTTTGAAACTTGAAGAACAAATATTATATTAACCAAGTTTTAAACGCATATGCTAAGCTCCTCAATGTAATTATGGTGCATTGAAGTTAATACAAAAAAGAATTTTTGCCATCGTTTTCATTGGTGATTATTTAATAATTAATAAGATTCATTCAATTATCCGTATTTTTATTTTTATGAAAAAGGATTATAAATTTAATTATTTACTGTTTTTATCTACTTTTCCAAGATTTATTTTTCTATTGAAAACAAAAAGAAAGAAAGAAAGAAAGAAAGCTAAATGGGATCTCAATATTTATAATAACCAGGGTATGTTGCAGATTTTGTATGTCTCTGTTTTACTGATGTTTTCGGTTATTTTTCCAATATTTTATTCTTTTAATGACTTTTTCTTCATTTGCCTTGATCACTGACACCTTAAAAAGCAATATATGAATTGTAAGCTTATAAAAGCATTAAGCATGTTGAGTTGGTGAATTCCATGTAGTGTGATGACATACTTATTATATTTATTAGCTTTGGCCACTGATGAATGTTAGTATTAATGAGAGATTTTTTTTTTTGAATTCTGGAGAATTTTGTAAGACTCATTACTGAATAAGAACTAGCTAGTTATATTTTTTTTTTTGCTAGAGAAATGATGCTTAAAGCCTGAAAATCAGACAAAATAGTACAACAGAACAAATAAAACAAAACAAGAAACTATAAAACAATTAGCCACATGTATCTACCATCTATAAGCAAAACATGAAAGGCTAATTAGTTCCACAATATCTCTCTACCATTTCTAGTCTTTTGAGTCTATTTTCATCTTTCAGAAATAATTCACAATTTCTGTGTCTTTCAGTATATTTTCATTTCTTTATATTAGCTCTCTGTTCTCCTGAATAGGAGCTCATTGTGTTACACACATACATTGTCTGGTTCCTGAAACATGGTTTTCTTTTTGCAGTGTTGCAATAATGACTAGGGCTTTCCCCGATTATCTTGGGGAAAGAAAGGATCTTGTTCTTCTTCAGAATATATCGAGGCTTATTGCTTATCAGATTATGCAAGCCCTGATAATAATATGCTTCTCACAATGTTAGAGGGAAACAGATAGCTTACATAAGTATAGCTGGGATCTTTGGGAACTTTTGTGAAAATTTGCTAATAGAGTTGGCGGATACAACACCACAAACATGAATTTGATCATGACAAATTAATTATGCATATTCCATCGGACAGAATATCCATTTTGTTGTCGCATGGACAGTAAGAGATTATAGGTGCAGTGCTTATGAAACTTTAGACATCTTGTAATTTTTTGGCATCAAGATCATTTGAGCTTTACATTGTCTTTTCATAAACCATGAGCTTAGAAATTCACATTCAAAATTTAATCGACAGTACAAAATATTTGCCTCAAACAATGGGAGGAAAAAGCTTACCATATGCATTTCCAATCTGACTTTGATTTTTGAAGCCAGCAGTAACAGAGATGTAGAGAATCATGAGGATCCAATTAATATCTGGAATATATATCTGGCCAAGGAACATCTTCGATGTGTGCACAACTTTCACTCTTGGAAAACAATCATGTGCTAGGGCTTGCTTGATAATTGAAAAGGTTGCAGTTATTGTGGCCTGGCTTGCAACTATAGCTGCCGCTGTTGCTACAACAAATACTAGCCAATATATTCTATCTGCAGAACTAAGGATAATTAACTTTAACATCTAACACATGAACTGTTACCACATGAAGAAATGAAGCAGCATCATTCAAATTACAAAAATCTTTTAATTGTTCTGGTAACGATGGAGGTAGTCAAATCTCCAAGCTCTAGTTCTGAAGCTTCCTCACGGCGCCTCTGTTCTGGCACGAAGCTCTCACAATTTGTGACTGAAACTCCTCTCCTCGCTGCTGAAAAAAAACGACGGTGGTGCTGGGCGAATTATGAAGGTGGCAATGATGATGGTGGAGCTCGTTTGCCTCTGGTGTCTGATTCTGATCTCTGGTTCCAACTCTCCTACCACGGTCAAGCTCTGTTTCTTGTGTGGGGCAAGAAATTCGAAGGTTGCTGGAGATTATGGAGGAAGGTGACCGGTGAGAGTGAATGGTGGTGTTCTGCCGCACTTCTGTCTCCCAGTGTTCTCTGTCGCTCCGGCAATGACGGAAAGGCGGCCTGTGGTGTTGAGGGAAGAAGACCACCGGCGGAGGTGGTGGTGAAGGATACCGCTGGCGAGAGAGGAAGAAGAAGGCGAAGGTGATGGAGGAGGTTGAAGATCTGGAGGTGGTGAGCTCTGTCAATGGCCGACGCTACTGTTTCATTAAGTATGGTGAGCTCTGTCAATGGCCGACGCTACTGTTTCATTAAGTACCGAAGAAGCAGCAGCATCGACTCTCAGCCTAACCCTTGGTCAAAACGCAAGAAGCAGCAGCATCGACTCTCAGCCTAACCCTTGGTCAAAACGCAAGAAGCAGCAGCATCGAGCCTCAGCCTAACCCTTGGTCAAAAGACTAAAATGAAAATTTTGAAAGTTTGAGGAGGAGTAAAATAGAACAGCTAAAACTTTTGTGGGTGTAAATTTGAAGACATTTAGGCCTTCTTTTGTAATTTTCACTGAATCCTTTCGACATTAGTTAGCAGTTTCCAGAAATTCTAGGTTCTTTCCTGTAATTTGTCCCAAAATGATATGCTATTGAAAAAAAACCCAAAATGTAATACCTTATATTCCAAAATTAATCAATTAAGGTAAGTCATAAAATATATGATATTGTTGCCATCTTTCAACCTTAATTTCTTATAAACACCTTGAGTCACAACTAATTACAAAAGAGACATTTTAAGCTCAATTCTTATGACGAAAACTCCAAATAAAATAAGAAATTATATAATAAAAATAGAAATTTGTCATATACAACATGATTTTATGTGTCACAAATGTACATTGAATTAAAAGTTCGGACATTGTTTATTTTTACTTTCCCATTTTATTTCTGCTGATAGAAAAAATAATATTGATTTTCCAAGTGAATTAAAATGCTTCTTACCTTTGTCAGTTTCTTTATGCTCTATAAAGATGTATTGAAAATCTCCTTATGTTTTTGGGAGTGAAACCCATCTAAACTAAACGTACTAAATTATATTTGATTAAAAAGTCATATTCATTTTACATATTGAGAATTATATTAATTCCTCTTGTACATATTTTAGTCCAAGAATAAAACGTAAACAACCATTAGATCAGAGTATGCAAATATTGCAAAACAAAGCATCTACTGATTGATAGAAAACTTAAAGTGAGAGAGTGACATTCGGGCCCCCCTAGATGATGATTGTTAAGACTTTAGTCCCCTAAATGAGAAAAATATCAATTCTAAATTGTGAAAAAAAAATGCAATGATTGATGTTGGAAACCCGTTCATATTGTTGAACAATATGAAAACAACGTAAAGTGCATTAAAGCACTTTTTATCAAAAGCATACCTTAGCTTTCACTTTTCTATATATGAAGGGAAACTTTTACTTTCATTTATGTTTATTATATATTTTCATATCTGAAAATATGTATGTATTTTCACACATGTAATATGGTGGCCGACAGTCTCATCAAAGTCTAAAAATTTTTTTATATGAAATATATGACATTTAACGCAGTAAAACTTTTGATAGTTGCAGGCTTTCTTTTTTTTTTTTTTATGATTTGATTATTACCGCATAAGATTTATTACTATGTTTAAAAAATGTTGAAGATCTTGCTCATTTTTATTTAAATATTTATTGTTGCATGTTATATATTTGGTCTATTTATTGTTTGCTGTTTACTTAGCTTGTAGTTTTTGTGAGTGACTTGTGAGTTTTCAAAGGAATTTGGTGTTACTTATGTACCATGAAAAAAATTATTTATTGTACAGTGAAATTATAAAATGACTGAAAATTAAATAAAAAAAAATTAAAGAAAAGCCTTTTGAGTTGTTAAGATTATAAATTCATCGGATAATATCATTATTTATTCTTACAGTTTATTTTAGTCTCTATGATTTTATAACGATTTGATTTGAGTTAATAGTACGGACAAAAACTAAAACTCGTTAAAAGTATATCGACTCGTGATTGATGACCCCAATATGTTTTTTGCACTTGTTGTGCCCTCAATGCCAAACATTTACTATTGTATAGAAACATTGATGGCAATTTAGAAGAATATTATGTTAAGCTTACTAGGTATTTTTCTGTTTCCAATCATTCTCGATATCTAATTTCTCCAGTTCAATCACCCAACTTATATCAAATACACCTAAACAGGATAAATATGAGATGAACTATGGGGGGAAAAAGGAAATATCTGAAATGTCAACAAGAAGAGTGCGATATGTTTGGATTCACCTAAAAGGAATAAACACCATCAAAATGAGCAAGGGAATGGAAAGGAAATGGCTATTGGTCTCTTAACAAATTATTATGCTTTTATATTTTCTTGTTTTACTTTTATTGTTATATTTAATGACATGAAGATGCTCACAATTATTGATCTATAAAAGGGAGTATAATTTTCTTAAAAATTAAAAAATAAAAAGACGTGAAGCTTAACTGGTGGGGTTATTTCTAGATCAGAGGAATATAAGAATAACTTTGTTTGATCATCCTTTTTTTTTTTATGAAAATCATTTCGGTGGAATTTTGTTTCTTGGTTTTGATAATTTAAATACATGCAAACACACTGTCCATATGTATTTATTAAAAAGAAGGGAAAGATTCTATGTCGAAGATCTCGATTTATAATTTTTTATTATCTTAAATTTTCCCTGAATAAATATTTCATTCATCCAAAATTCCAAACTGAATAAATAACTAGTATTAACAATATTTATATTTTTATTACCTTTAACTTGTGTTTTAACAGTAAGTCCGTAACTCTAATAAAATTTGACCGGATTAATATATATCAAATTCGGAAAGTTACAAAATATAAAGAAAAATTTGAAAACAAATAGAGAGGAAAATTATTTGATTTAAATAAAAAATAAATTAAAACTTCAAGGGAAGCGATAAAAGTAAGCATATATTTGTGGGTAGGTACAGCTAACTAACTATTCTTGAATTAATTTAACAGAAAACTGAACATGTTTTTAAATGAAGTCATTAAATAATTTAATAAATTTATGTGATATTAATATAATTAATATTATACTATAAAAATTCTATATATACTTAAAAGTTACGAAGATATATCTACTTAAGAAATTTTTTCTTTAAAAAAAAAACTCCTTGCCTTGGATAACTGGGAATGAATCTTTGAACAAAGAGACAAAGAATCATAATTATATTATCAAAACTCAATCTTTTTAAGAAAAATATTGTTGCTATTGTCAATATTAATATATAATTTTTTAACAAAAAAATATACTACATTAATTCATTTATAAAACACCTTCTGGAAGAAATTTATATTTCGTATTATAAGTCACGAAGTGAAGTATCAGTTACTATCTTTGATTCTATATATGTAGGTTAGAATTTTTGGGGTGGGACAATACTTTTTATAAATTACAATTTCTATTTGTCTGAAAATTTAATTCACTTTGGCCCATATGTCTCTCTCATATCTTTTTTCACTCATTTTCTCACATATTCACCTTCTTCATAAATACGAATATAGAAAAACTTTCCTTACACGTTTATTATCTTAAACCGAGCTTAATCAACATTTTATCTACATATATAATTTGGTTAATTATTTTCAAGATGACCCTATTTAAATTAAATATGACTTCTTATATATAATACATGTATTAAATATGGGTAAATTTTAAAGTTTAAAAAAAAACAATTTTAGACAATGTTACTAATTTAACTACCATTTTTGGTTTAATTTGTCAGCTTCCTGTGTAATTTGGTCATTATGTGTGTCAACACCCGTTTCCATTTTGATAATCGAAGAGTAATAAAGACAAAATTCAATGGGCATACAGAAAAGTACAATTATACTGATAAAAATATTCGTTTACGATCCCAACGTCGTTCGTTTACAATTCTGATATTGTTCGACGACGGAAACGAAAAATATAGCGGAAGTTTTAATATTTACAATTTCACCAAAATATCACAAAATAGACTAATTATGCCCACGATCTTATCCTCACCTTGAGACACGTGTTATTCACTTTCTGGTGTCTACGTCTTTCCCTTTTGCCCCACTGGTACCCGCTGAGGTATTGGTTTTGAAAATAGGGTGAGATTCCGAGGAATCCCCGTAGAGACATAATATCGTTCATAGAAAATGCGGAAAGTAAATATGTCATGCGCCAAGGTATGCACAAATTAATGAACAATATAAACACATCATCTTTATGTATACATGAGTAGGGCCCAGCCTCACAATCTACACCGGTTGGACTTCTGCCAACTCCCAGTGTAAGTGCACCTCTGGCACTAACTGCCCATTTCTAGGCAAATCATGTTGATTAATAAAGTGCATTTACAAAACAATGGCATCCACACAATCACATAACTTATGGCATAGTGTATGAAGAATAATGTCCCTACCTCAATGTTTTATAATCCTCTTTTAAATGTGCCTCGAAGAACGTGTCGTATCCAGCCTCCAAATTAGTCCTAAAATATTAAATGTACCAGAAATAGGTCATAACCTATCCAAGTATCATTTTAGGCTCTTCCATAGTGTTTATTGTGGTTATATTAGTCTATGGTGAAAATTTACAAAAATGCCCCCGGGAACCCGGCCTGGCCCCGCCGTACCCGGTTCGATGGCACGTTTTCCCAAAATTTTGACTAAGGCTATTCTGACTTATTTTCGCCCAAGGAATCCATTTCCGGGCTCAAAATCACCAAATTCACTGTCAAATTATGAAAATACCCTTGACAGCCCCTATTTAGGGATTTCAGTGGCGTTTTCGTAATTATGCTTTTTCGGCCTCTACCGAAAAAGTGCCCAACTGTAACCCCACCTATTTTTGCCCACTGAGTCCAATGGAACCATTTATTTCATGAAAATCCAAATCCTACTATCAGATCTGGTCTGGCCGAAATATTGAGAGAAAAATAGAAAAATGGAGCTTTGTGTTTTAGCTTCCAAAACTTGTACTTTTCCACTTCTAATCCTTGATTAACTCACTTAAACACTTCTTAACCTTGATTCAAAGAAATTTGGGCAGCATAACCCCTTATGATTAGGACTTTCCAAATTTACAAACTTAACAAAATAACCAAATCCAACCATAACCATCAACAACAACCACATCTAGCATAATTTTAGGATTTGTAAAGTTACCTTCTTGAGTTCTTTTCCTTTCTCTAGGAGTCCTCCTCTCTCTTTCTCTTTGGGCTCAAGATTTGCTTGCTAAACCATGGAGTTTATGGAAAGGAAGAGATTAGAGAAGAGATTTATGGAAGATTAGAAGAAGAAACCTTAAGAAATCATAACTTACCCTTAGTCTTTCTCTTCTTCCTTCTCTCTAGAGCATGAAGCTTCTCAAACTCTCTCTCTCTCTCTCTTCTTTCTTTGGCTTGAACGAAAATGGGGCAAGAAAGATGAAGCAAGTCTTCATAAAATATCTTGCCATTTTCCCCTTAATTAATAAATGTTGGCAATTTGGTTTATGACATCACTTTAGTACTTAGGCCTTATCTCCTTCAAAATTATGTCATAGAGTCCAATTTAGTTTGAACCAATTTCTTCTCCTTTCCTTCTAGCCCATCACGCATAAAGGGTGCTTATGAAACCAAATGGACTTCATGTAATTGCCTTGGTCAATGGTATAACTAATTATTATTTTATTGCAATAACACATGTGTTCATATCTTAGAAATTCTTATTTAATTGTTTGGCATTAGATGATGCCACTTGGCATGTTTATGAGCCAAGTAATTATTTTCCCATCCTATTTCCTTATTCCACAAATCTTAATTTATTCTACTAAGAATATTCAATTTATACATTTTCCTTTATTTTCCTTGATTAATTGAAATTAACTCCAATTAATTGGAACATAATTAATCTTGGGCTAAATTGGCAAAATTATGATTTTGCTATCACCTTTGTAATTTAATTCAATTCTTGAATTAATTTGCCCATTTCCTTATGAATGTGAATATTTCAAAATTCACAAGATTCAAAAATCTTGAATATTCACCATTATATTGAATTATTCAAATAATTACAATATATTTTTGGTGAATAAAATTTGGGGTGTTACAATGTGTTAATTAATTATCATTATAACAGTGTGGTTTGCATTTGGATTTCTCCTTGGTGGTGTTACCTTAATGTTGTTTCTAATGTTTAAGTAAATTTTGCCATATTATTTTACAAGTTTTGGGTTACTAGGCTAGTAGAGGTATGCTGCAGACTTTGAATGTCTCTGTTTTACTGATGTTTTTGATTATTTTTCCAATATTTTATTCTTTTAATGAGCTTATCTTCATTTGCCTTCATCGCTGACACCTTAAAAAGCAACTTATAAATTGTAAGCTTATAAAAGTATTAAAGATGTTGAGTTGGTGAATTCTATCTGGTGTGATGACAGACTTATTATATTAACTTTGGCCACTAATGAATGCTAATATTAGTGACAGATATTGTTTTTTTTTTTTTTTGAATTTTGGAGAATTTTGCGAAACTTGGTACTAAATAAGAGCTAGCTAGTTATGTTTTTTTGCTAGAGAAATAATGCTTAGAGCCTAAAAATCAAACAAAACAGTACAACAGAACAAAATGAAACAAAACAATTAGCCACCACCCGTATCTACCATCTATCAGCAAAACATAAAAGGTTAATTAGTCCCACAATATCCCTCTATCATTTCTAGTCTTTGAGTCTATTTTCATCTCAGGAATAATTCACAATTTCTATGTCTTTCAGTATATTTTCATCTCATTAGATAAGCTCTCTTTTCTCTTGAATTGGAGCTCATTATGTTAATATCAAGAAACACATACCTTGTCTGGTTCTTGAAACATGGTTTTCTTTTTGCAATGTTGCAGTGATGACTAGGACTTTCCCCAATTATCTTAGGGAGAGAAAGAATCTTGTTCTTCTTCATAATAAATCATGCTATTTGCTTCTTGCTTGTGCCGTAGTTTATAGCAAACTGTTAGATCAAGAGTGTGCGCATGAGTTTTGATTCTTTTTGCATGGCACATTCTCTGTTGGTACCTCCCAACGAAAATGGTTTATATTATACTTAACAGTTTATTTTTACTCACACACTATATTGAGAAAATTATAGATTAATTGTTTAATTTGGCAAAACCAAAACTAGTTCATGTTATCTTGTTAAAAGACTTTCTAGCCTGGCTTACTTTGTAATACTAATTCAGGGGATACTATGCTTTGGTTTTCTGAAACCCACCTACCACCAGCAGCAGGAAATCACAAGAGAGCAAGCAATCAAGGATCTCTTGGAATTTTCTTAATGCTGTGATGCGTAAATAGTTGGTTACATAATCATGCTGCATTTTGAAAACGCAAAACCGTAGAGATGGTAGACCTGCATTTTTGGCCTGTTAAATTTTTGTTCTAGTCTGTCATTGTAAGAATCTCTTTCCTTGTTTTTGGATTGTTGTTCTTTTCAAGTCCATCATCAATGGCGAAACTTAGGCACAAAGATCAATGGCATGGACTGGTTTCTAGTCTTAAGTGCCCAGATAGAATTTGGGCGTTTTATTTATCTGCTCCCATTTTATTTATCTGCTTCTATTGCCACTTAATAGGAATTGCAATTGCGTAAAGAGGAGCTTGAACAACTGCTTCCCCCTGAAAGTGTTTGAAACTTTTCAAACGAATGGTGACCGACAAACTCACTTAGCTTAAATGTATAGCCACTGGGAAAGGCCTGGATTTTGGTTGCTGATTTGCTGTCCTATACAAGGTTGTTTGTTCATTCTTTGTAGCAGTTGAAGTTTGTTCTGTAAGTTTGGTGATTTGAACTGCATCCACAGGCAAAAACTATGGGTCATGTTTTCTGTTTTTGCTGTTTCATATAATGTGGTTGCCCATTCAGTGTAGAGTGAATTTTGTTCTGTAAGTTGGGCAGTAGACAGTAAATAGTTACAAGTAACACACACAATTCTCTTTGTTCTGCTTCATACAATGTGGCTATCCGTTTTATGTAAAAAGTGGATTTTGTTCTGTAAGTCAGGCACTTGACAAAGTAAATAGGTAAAAGTAACATACACAATTCAGTTTTGACTGTGCTGTTATGAGTTTAAATTGAACTAGATTGTACTTTTTACTCAAAAAGATTTAAAATTAATGGTGGTTCATTATTGATATTGATCCTAATCCATTTTAAATAATGAAAAGAAACTATTGAACATGTCAAAATAAACATGCTTATTATATGCTGGGCAGACCTTTTTATTTATAGTTATTTCCTCCATTTAAAGCTGATATTTTTGTTATGAGCAAATCACAACTCGTTATCTTTTAGTAAAGAAAGATCTCAATCACAATGTAAAAAAGCAAAAGATGAAAACTTGATGTGGTACGAGGATGATTGGAAGAAACAAGGGTCGGAAAAAATTGTAGCTATGATAACTTTACTATTAAATTTTTGTAATTAAGAGATAATGTTATTTCAAAAATCTTAGAAATACCGAATCTACGTCTGTCATTTATCACTTTTGAATAATACAAGTTATTATAGATTTTTTGTGTGTATTCACATGCTGATAATGTTACTTAGAAATGAGTTGCATGCATTCACATAAAAATTCAAGATTGAGTTATATTCATGGGTTAAAGATAACGTTGTTTATTACCACTTTTATAACTATAATATATAATGATAATGATAAAGATAATGATGATGATAATGATAATGACGACAACAACACATATAAATTCTAATAATACATAAATACTCTTTTTATCGAAAATACATAAATACTATTTAGTTTCTCCGCCGAAGTTTTTTTGTTTTGAAAAATTAAACCCTCAATCTTTATAATTTGCGATTTGGATCCCCTTTCCAGTTGAGGCCTTGAGGGATATTAACTATTAGATTGTGATACAATAATACAAAAAATAATTGATAATTAAAGTCCTCTTTTTATTTTAAAGCAGAGGAACTTCAAAAGCATATTGCTTTGTTAGAATTGTACAATACAAGTAAATTGAAGGAAGCAGAAACATCTATTAAAGAGGAGAAAGACCAAATTATAAAGCACTTGAAGGAACTAGCCACTTCATTGGGGCAAGATTTGATCTGGTGGGGATCAGCTATTGATGAAGACTCTTGACGATATATTGGATACTTTTGTAGATGGAGATGATTGGTCAACGGATCTTGTTGACTTTGACAAGCTACATGTTTTTGCTGCAAATAGTGCAAATTGTACTATTTCTATCACGACTAAGAAACAAGAAGCAAATTTTGATGAGTGAGCTCCACTGAGAGAGGTTAACAATTTGCACATGTAGATTAGAGAAGAATTCTGAACTCAAGCTGAAGAAATGCAGTAATTAAAGGTAAATAAATAAATATTCTTATTTTGGATTTAATGTTCTTACCGTTGACTTGTGTTAGAGTCTTAATATACGTGATATAATACACTTACTTTCAAAAGCTGGATTTTGAAGAATCTTTGACATCAGGAGAAGTTCAAACTTAGCGAAGTCAATAGTGTTAAATGGTAAATGAAACTCATAATAACATTTTATTCTTCAACTTTATTCCATAAGTTGTTCATCAAAGCTTATTTACCCATAGTCTTACCAAAAACAAAAGAGCCATGAACATGAAATTTTGTAGCCATGTGATACAAGTGACCTGAACATATATAGACATAAGTTCCTAGGCCATATATAAATGTTCTTAATTCTAAACCTAAAGCTGGATTAGTTATCCTGCCGGAAAAAAGAAAAGTAGGTTGGTCAATCTAAAGCTGTAGTCATGAGATTTGATGCATCCCTTTAATATCCTAAACCAAGGGAGAATCACTTTGAAGTCCCAAAGAAGGAATGTAATCACCAAGAAATCCCAATAATAAGTGAGTAGCGTGAATCTGTTGTTATTTGGTGCACCAAAACTTATTATTACATGTTCACTAGTTGAAACACTTTTTGGTAGTTACATTGTTTCTCCAGGGCCTTATAATAATTCTGCCCTGAATTAATTGTTTCATCACTTATGTTTGAAGTTGTTGTGATTTTGTTGAAGAGCAAATCAATTAGTAAAACCACTAGTATTGTTAATATTTCTGTTACTTTCATACAGTGCTGCACTTTCTGTTAGATATGGAGGATTGAAAGATAAACTTAGTGAACTCAACTGATGCTTATTTCTGTAGCTCCCACATGATTTACAGAAGATTAGTTTAGTGATCAAGTTTGTTCCCCAGATTTGTATGAGTGAGCCATTTCCATTTTGATTATCTTGATACGTGAATGGGAAAACACGAAATAGGTGGGAATTAGTGTTGTTCTAAATATAGTTTACATAGAAGTATCAAATAGTCATTGTTTGCTAGTTAGTAATGTGTTCCTGTGATCACGTTCATCACAATTCTAAAGAAAGGCTCACAGATGACAACCTAATACCAAATCATGCTCTCAGTGATGGGATCAGACAAATACACAACTTTATAATGCGTGATTGTATTATAATATTCGACTTCATGTTAAGAGATGCTAACTGTTGTGATTTTTAGCCTGTTATTGTAATTAAATGAATATTGAAACTGTCATTTTAAATATTTCCCTTTATTCCAAAAAAAAAAAAAAAGAAAACTGCCAGCATTTCAGTCAGCAATCAAATTCTAACCCCTTTTGTTAAACTTATACCACAAACAACTTTTATGATTTTACTAATTTGTTGATTGTCGATGTTACAAGTTGCAACATATACTTCACTTTCGGGTTCTCTTTTTATTTATTTATTTATTTTTGCAGGCAAAGATGGGTCCTGTTTTTATCACTCCTCCAGTACTAAATATAAGACAAATTGACTTTTTTTTATGATATTAAGAAAGTTAATTAAATTATCTTAAAATATTTATATGTGTCATGTTTTCTTCAAATATTTTGTTTAATTTATAAATTGATATATAATATAAGGATACATAACATATAATATAATTAAGTAACTTATTTAACTTCTTTAATCTCTTTAAAAAGATCAATTTTGTCATATATTTAGGACTGAAGGGAGTACTATTAATTAAAAAAGGCCTGAATTTGAAGGTTTGACATTTCTATATGTCTAACACTTCAATACTGATCCTAATGTGCTTGGACTTGAGAAGCTTGCATTCTGATATGGAATTGACGCTCCATTCATCAAGAGTAAGCACATGTAGTTGCAATATACTATCTTGGATGAGATGATAATATGGGTCAAACCATGGGATTCGGGCTAACTCACCAACGGGTTGGGACCATATAGATTCAGCCTAAAAAGAATTGCATCAATACAGGTCGATATTTATCCAACCCAACCCATTACCTAACCCGCTAACCCATATTATTTTTCTTTTTTTTGTTAAAAAAAATTTGTGCTGCGTTTTTCAACTTCTTTTTTTAAACATTATATTGAATTTTTTTCCCAACAAACCTAAACTATAAAAAAATAAAAAATACATTACAAAATCATAAAGTGATAATAAAACATCCAATTCAAAGTTTTAAATATTACAAATTAAACAGTAATCACAAATCAACACATTACAAAATAAACATAAATCCAAAAGCCATCATTAACATTCAATACAATCAATAATTAGTTGATATTAGTGGTATTAGGTTACACAATACACTAAGAGAATTCACATATTTTTTTTAAAAAAATAAAATAAATAAAAACGGTCCAACTCATCACAGGTTGGGCTCATATGGGTTTGAGCAAAAAAGAATTGCATCAAAACGGTCCCATTTTTGCAGAACCCAAACCGCCCATTTTTCCGGGTTGAGCGGGTTTGGTCCACGGTTAAAACCCATATTACTAGCTCTACCCTAAATCATAGATATAAGTAAAGTGAATTAACAGTAAGCACATTTGAACATTAACCATTCTTTACACTAGTTTAAAGGTGAATTTTGATCCTAAATATAACGTATTTTTTTCATTTTATCTCTTATATTTATCATTTTTAAAGCTAATTTGTGTGACTTATAAACTAATATATAATCTAATACAAGTAATACACATAAATATTTTAAAGACATCATGTAATGTATGCTATAATCAAAAAGATTTATTTAGATTTTTCAATATCCTCCACATCAGTCAGTTAACTTTGATATTTCGAAGTAGAGGTAGCACGGGATTGGAGAAGCGCCTTTTTTTTTGTTGGTACAAGGGGGAGCGCCTTTTAATGCATATTATAGCCACCCCTTTTTCTTGTTTCTTATCCTTTGGGCCCTCACCATTCAAAACTCTTGGGGAAATTACTTTGAGGTCCGAGACAACAAAGATTGGTCCAATTAGTAAGAGAATTGACTTATAACCATAAGGTTGTGGGTTCAAATCCGTCCAATTGGAGGGCCTTGTTGGTAAATGATCTGTAAGTATCTCTCTAAGCACTTTTTGAGCCCGAAAGCATGTCTTGACCTTAATGAGCCCCCGGAACCCAACTCACTTAAAGAGTATAAGAAGTTTGAAGTTCAAGTGGCATTTTCTTATCTTTTTCCCAAAAATAAAATTAAGAGTCACAATTCAAGCTAGCATCTAGATTGAACCAACAGAAAGCAAGCTGATTGATCAAACTATAGTAAAAATGAATGTCCACACCATCAGATACTATCAGAACAAAAAATCTTCAACCCTCATCAAACTAAAAAAGCTTCTATTATGGATATCAAACTCAGAAATCAGCCCCTAATGTTCAAGCATTCAAATCTTACCTTCTTGAATGAAAACATGCATCACAATTCAAGAACTTCAACTCTCTGAGAAGATATCTATTCACCAACTGTAACCTTTCAATCCTACAGCTCTGCACAAGGCTTGTTTGGCAACACAATGTCAATGTGATTTTTTGTTTTACCAGACAAACTTACCCTCACATTATCTTAGCTGGAATCACATTTTCATCAAATTGAACGGTTTTTCAAAAACACATCAGTAAAAGATCATAGGGTAGATGACATCATCTAATCCTCCATCCCACACCTTTAACTAAAGTTGGCTTTTCTCCGGTATAAATAAATAATAAAAAGGATGAGAGTGGCAGAGAGACATACCAGTAAACCCAGCCTCCACTTACCCAACAACCGGAAGCGTCCAATATAAGAACTGACGACAACTGATAACAGAGGCAATGGTGTATGAGAATGCCAACGACATGGACACACCATAGATTATATGAAATGCTTGAGCTCATCAATTACTAAGTTTTCTACATAGAAGTTCCACTGGATACCTATTCACATGGATTATTGTTGGAAATACCTAGCTCATGCTTTGATAATTGATGACCACTCACATAAGATTTACATTTAAATTTGTAATCAATTATAGTCCAAGTATTCCCTACTTTATGGGAGTATTTGACACAATATATTTGATAAACTAACAATGTTTCTTATAAAATCTAGATCTATTTCCATTGATTATTCAGTTTCATTCATCACTGTTGGATGTATTTGCTTTCTTAGAGTACTTCCCATTTCTGCTTGTTCTTCTCTGATGCATTCCGGTTTTGAGAAAATCTTGAAAGCCCCTCATTCAATGCTCCAAGATTTACCCCATTTCCAACCAAAATGCTTGTTACTCCCATTATTGAGACCTGAAATTGCCGTTTCCCACTATTAAACATGTAATATATATATGTATGGTACTCTATCCTCCCAAGGAAGATGAGCAAATAGCAATTCCACAATGTAACCATTACTAGACACATTGGAAACGTGAAAGCAAATATTGAGAAGAAAAATGAAGCAAGTTTTACAAAAAAGAAAGAAGTTTTTTTACCGCTTGGATGTTCCCGTTCTCGTCATCAAAGAATAGCGTAGAATTAAATGGAACCCCAGTCCTCGAATGAATTCTTTGAAAATGATCTGTTTTGTGTGTCCAACTCGAAAATATTTCCTGAATAGGAGGAAAAAATAAATTAAAATTGATAAACACATATACCTCATTACAACCATTTACAGATTCCATTAGTTTAGGAAACAGTCTTCTATTTTTCGTATCCGTGTTTTTGGGCGTTAAGACAAATTCTCTACAATGTTAGGGGAGACAAAAAGGCATGCAACCACAACATTTAGTTTTTCCTGAATAGGAGGAAAAACAAATTAAAATTGATAAACACATATACCTCATTACAACCATTTATAGATTCCATTAGTTTAGGAAACAGTCTTCTATTTTTCGTATCCGTTTTTTTGGGCGTTAAGACAAATTCTCTACAAGGTTAGGGGAGACAAAAAGGGATGCAACCACAACCTTTAGTTTTTTTTTTCCAGCTTAGCAATAATCTCCTACTGCGGAAGCCAGTGCTCGAGTCATTTTTTTTCTTGGTGCGTCAAAGATGATATATCAAAACAGAACAAGGAAAAGAAAGATTAGAGAATGATGCAATGAACAAACCTGAGCAACAAACATTGACTTGATGCTCAATTTATCAAGAAATGTTCTTGCTATATCAGCAGTTGGTGATCTAGAAGCAATGGCAACATCAATCCCTTTGTCTTTGAGTGCATATAGGATTCCTTTGGCATGAGGGTACAAAGATGGCATTTCACGCTTGGATCGACACTCACTGAAATTTGGCTTGGCGTAAATGACTGAATTATATATTGAAATTTCAAAACTTTTGCAGGGGAACCAACTTGAGTTATACTGATCTGGAAGTTCATTTTTTTCACTTTCTAAATGGCAATTTCCTTACATCATGAACATATGAAAGGGTAGGCTTGACTTTAAATTGTCAGCCTTTGTGGTTTGTTAGGTTCAACCCTTAACCTCTACATGATACATTCTGTACAAATTTTGATGAGAATAAAAATGGGAATCTTTAAAAGATGAGAAATTTATAATGTTCTCAGGTCATTTCTGATTGTCCAAAATTGTCCAAAATATAGTTTTGAAGGAAACATTTCTGATTTTCCAATGTCAACGTAGCCTCAACAACTTTTCTCGGCTCAAGAAAAACAACAAATCTCAACTTCAGACATTGTACAACCGGGTGAGGTATAAATGAAACAATGAAATCTTGATCAGTTATCAATATGACTATTTATGTAAAAACTAGATGAAAGACCATAAATTATTCCCTTTGGTCCTTAATATAAGACATATTTGGGGAGTTGATTTTGGTTTTAAATATAAGACATAGTTTTCACATTTGTTAGTCTTTTTCTAATTTACCCATATCAATGCCCCTTCAACAATAATCAAAGAGGAGAGGAAATGAGGGAATTAAGGAAGCTGACTAGGACGTTGTAGAAAATACATTAACTAAGTCAATTAATTTTAATCAAATTAGGGAAATATGTCATATATTAAGGACTGGAGGGAGTATTTGAGTTATATAAGAACAAGCCTCAAGGCCTTATCAAATGATTAATTGCAATTTATCTGAGAATAAAATTTTATTGGATGATGGCTTCAGTCACCAAGCAAAGTTGAGCTTGGTTTAGTGGCCAAACACAGACAAAATTAAGACAGAGAAACCATTGAGCATCCAAAGAATATGACAGTTCAACTCAGTTTGCAAGGAAATTTAAACATATTCTGTGATGAAGTAATGGCAAATAATACACAGAAACCTGCCCTTATATTCATATAAGAACTAAAAAACTAAAACTCCTAAATCTACACCATTGATGAAGAACTTTGCCTGGAAATACCGAACACAAGTTTCTCTATAAAACGAAAAATCTATATCCTAGGGCCCAAAAAAAATAAAGAAAAGTTGTACTAGATTCAACCAAACACAAGAAAAAATGGAAACAAAGAAAAGAAAAAACAAAAGTTGAGGGTTTTGAGCAGAAATTCAGAGCAATTTGGAGAGACCAATCAAAATCAATGGAAATAAGGGGATAAATGATATTTCATTTTAAACGAAGCTAGATGGATTGAATCGAGTCATAGAGAAAGAAGAGAAAAGGGAGGAGCACGAGTAGAAAGGCCTGAGAGCGTAATCGAGGTCGAAAATGATAAGTCATGGGAGAGCTTGAAAGGCTCCGATTATCTGAAGTGCCTCCTCCTTCACCTTCTCGTCTCCCATCTCTCTGCCTCCGCAACCCCTTAGCGATTGCTTGTGTTTGGATTAGCTTTTGGAGAATAGCTTTTACGATTTACAAGGTAAATATGTTAGAGCAGTTTTGACTTGATTTACGTAAAATGGCTTTTAAAACCGTGGTTTGGGGGTTACCCAAACACACACTGAATTGCGATGGGTGTGTTTGGAATAGCGGAGGAAAAGTGGTTTATTTTTACTTTGACTTATGGATCTTAAGATTGGAAAAAAAAATAAAATTGAATAAAATAATTAATGTTTGGATTGGCGATTGGATAAGTGCTTTTATGAAAGCGAGAAGGTGTTTGGTTTGGCTTTTGCATAAGTGGCTTTTGTGATATTTAAGAGAAAAAATGTTAAAAATTGTGAAATGTGAAAAAATTAACTTTGGAAATTTGGAAATGGTAAAATACATAATTAAATTACAATAAAAATGAAAATAAATTAGAAATGATACAAAGTTAAAGTTTTTGATACTGTAAAATATAACAGAACTAATCAGATCAAAGATCCCGTACAATTAGATCCCTATGGTGTCACTAACATGATTCATTTGGATTGAAGATGTCCAAGGATCATTTGTTGACTATGGCTCTTGATCTTTATCTACATAAACTATATTCTCATTCTCTGCATTTCTAAAGTCCACATCAATTTGGGAATTTTTTCTAATGAAATTATGTATAGCCATTGTTACACAGACAATGCGGACTTACGTGTCGAAGCTGTACTTGCGCATTTTTTGTAAGATTTCGAACATATTTTTCCACACTCCAAAAATCCTTTCTATTGTGCACCTCAAGCTCAAATGATAAAAATTGAAGGCCCCTTTAGGATTCCGAAACACCCGTTGATTCCTGAATTCTAGGAGGTGGTAACGTTCACATCTGTACGGACTAAGAAACCTAACTGATGTTGGGTAGCCAGAATCGACCAAATAATATTTGCCCAACATGTGTTAAAATCATTGTATATGTGAGATTATTTTAAAAGGTAAACGAAGACAAAGAAATGTAATTGAAATATACGAAAATATATCATGTGGTGGATGCGGGAAATTCATGGCTGGATTTGAGACAGCAGAGTGAAACACATGAGCATCATGTGCTGAACCTTCCCATCCTGCTAACACAAACATGAAGCACGTACATATCCCAATCACAATCAACCATAACATTCAGCCGAGCGAGGATCTCAGTTGAGTGAGGATCTTTGTGCCACCGAATTAGAAGAGATTTTTGTGAAAGCCCGAATTTTAGATGCTGAGAAGACACCACTGGCTTTTGTGAGGATATCAGAAATTAGAAGATAAAAGACGAAGAAGAGAGAGAATAAAGTGGTAGATGAGAATTTTAAATGGTAATAAATGCACAGGTAACGGTTAAAAGCTAATCGGTGGTTCCAAAAGCCACATTTGCAAGCTTAAAAAAAACGCTGCTTACCAAAAGAAGCTCATCTTCCAAATCGTCATACCAAACACCTATTTTAAGTCAGCGTCAGTGAGCAGTGTAATTTTTCCCCAAATCGCATGATTACCTCATCCAATCACTAAAACAAACACACTGATGGTCGCCAAATATTCTCGCACGAGCTAGATGCAATACTCAAGATATTAGTATTTTGGGTTAAGGGGCAATTTTTTGCGTTGTAATTTTTCTCCCTAGCTAATTTTGCCTGGAATTTTTTGGGGGTAACTTTTTTTCGAAAGTGTCAAAGGGGGCAATTTTGCCCCTATCGTTATTTCAGTTAATTTTATCTTAAAAATTTTAAATCTAACTTTAAAAAAACTGAAGTTGATGACACGGACTTTTTGGGACAAATTTACACTTTAACAAAAATGACGTGATAACATGTGGACTGTCAGTTCATCATATTTGGTCAACTAATAGTCAAAATTAATTGAAATAACGACCAGAGCAAAATTGCCCTATTTTGATAGTCCCAAGGCAAAATTGCCTCCAAAAAACTTCATGGACAAAATTACCCTTTAACCTTAACATTATACACACACACACACAAACACACATATTAATTATGGATAAACAGTTTAATTCCCCACTCAAATTTCATGTAGAAAAAGCTGTGAGCTCTCAAATTCAATGGAAAATTAATCTTTTTGTTCCAATAGTTTTCCCTAGGTGCAACTATCTCTTCACTTTGACTAGGTTCAACACAATTCCTACACTTTTGCACAGTCGTAACTTAGTCCTTACAAAATAAAGGTCAAGGATTGAGTTGCAGCGGGTGAAGATTGATGCACCCATGTCGTGTGAGTTCTTAAAATAAAACTAGGTTTGAAAATGTAGCGTAGTAGCTCAACCTATGTCGTTCTTGTGAGGAGATTAATTTTCAAGTTTCTAAATAGTGAAGTGATGAATACCTTAAAGTTGCGAGAAATCATTTTGAGAAATTGTTCATAAAACTAAAGAAGTAATCTAATCTAATTCAATATTTTTGAATTTTTTGGTTTTTAAACAAAGAAGCAAATGGAATCAAAATTAACAATAAATAAGCTAAATTCAATCAACTAGTATAATAATGAGATGAAATTCCCTTAAGTTGAGGTTTTAGTCTTCCTTTCTTGCTAATGATATGAATTCTATAATGAGTCAAGAGGATGGAACTAAGCTACCACTAACTCCATACTTGCAATAATCATTTAATTCATTCTACCGAAGCAATTAAATGAATACTACCAAATAATTTAGACTCAAGGAGATGAATAATCAACTTCCAATTCTAACTTGTAATTACTATTACAAAAGTTCAAAGCATTCAGTTTAGTTATTTACAACCCACTCAACCGAGTTGGAATAAATAACTCAACCTACTCCTAATTTAAATCATACAAAGTTTAATTAATCAACTCCTAGCTCAACCACCAAGTTTATTTACTTGGCATAAAACAATCTAGATCATAATCACATACTTAAGCAAGCCATATAATTATGAAATAGAAAGAGCTAAAGGAATTCCATTGAAGTTTAGAAGCTCAAACCATTACCCAACTCAAGGAAAATCACCAAGACTTAGCTACTCATAGAGGAAGAAGATGAAGCTTGATGAAAGGAAAAATAATTGGCCATGGATGCAGCAGCCTTCACGCCTATTCTTCAATTCTCCTTCTCCAAGTGGCGGCTGAAGCTCTCCAGGACGTCTTGCTCTTCACAGCGCCTCTTCCTTCCTTTTCTTTTTCTCGTGTCCTCCTCCCCTTTTCACACTCGGTGTTGCTCTCTTTTTCCACTCTATCACAGCCGCAATACTCCTCCTTTAATTTTGTAGCTCTCTTTCTTCACTTAACCCTTTCGGTCCACCATTTCAAATCGGTCCAGCTGACTCCTCAATCTTTAATTATTGATTTCGGTCCAGCTATTTCAAGTTCACGCCAATTCTCATAGGCTCCCCTTCATTTCCTTTTGTCCAGCCATGCTTTTTAATTCCATTTGGTCTAGAATTTCGGCTGCCTCCACTCTCTTTTCTTTTTCCTTTCACCATCGGTTCAGCTCTCCTTTTCCTTTAATAAATCTATCTCATTCGGTCCAGCAGCTGCTTTTGTCAATTATTTCGGCTGAAGCTCCAAAATCCCCAATTCGGTCCAGCTTCTTCACTCCCTTCAAATCATCTTCTTGGTCCAACTAGCTCTAATTCTTCAATTCCATTATTCCCTTTTTCGATTCAGCAGCTCCTCTCATTAACTCAGCCACCTCTTGCCTTCTTTCTCTTTGCAATTCATTTGTTTTTAGGTTAAAAGTGAGTTGTGCCTTGTTTGGATAAGAGATAAAAATCTGTTTTGGTATTAGGCATAAAATTACAACTATCAAACAAGGCCCTTACTCATTTAACCTCTTCTTTAGAAAAATGTGAAAATAAATTTTACACTTGTGATGTTTCACTCTTATCCTTCATTAATCTCCAAAATGACATCTTTGACCTTGACCACTCAAGTTGTGCCACATCATCACCTACAAAATTAGATTCACAAAGGTAATATATTTTGCTCACAATTAAAGAATAATGGGAATAAAAAATATTAATTAAAAATATAACAATTTAACCACTTTAATTTCCAAATTATTCTTTCACTAAAATCTCACATTAATACTTGATTATGCCCAAAATATTCAATTAAGTCCCACAAAAGCCTAAGATTAATTACTAAAAATATATAAATATTGAGCTCTATCAAAGATCATCTTCAATATTGGTGTTCTTAGTCAAAAACAGATAAAACATTCAGATGTTTTATGCAACTTGCCCTCCCATAGGTGTGTTTGGTTTGAGGGGAGGGGGGGGGGGGGGGAGGCTATCTTACCTTAGTTATTTGGTTTGTTAAAGGGGTAAGGAGGGGATCTTTTGTAATGAGAGCCAAAAATAAAGGGAGGGAAAGGAATGAGAGCCAAAATTATGGCTTCCCTCCCACTCAAAAATTCAAACCAAATGAAAGAATGAAGATCCCTCCCCTCCCCTCAAACCAAATATAAAAGAAAAGTAATTCAGGAGCTCGAAGAATGTCAAAGATTTCTCAACTTGGTTAGGGTTAAAAGGAATTGGTTAGCTTTTTCCTTCTTATAACATGTATATAAGGAAGAATGCACTCATCATGACTCCTCACTATGCTTTTTCAGTCATAAACTAAAAAAAACTCCTCTTTTTTGTTTGAAAATAAGGAAAATTTCAGTCAACACCCATGGAAGAAATTTTATTTCAATCAATCCAAAAAATTTTGAAACTTCACTGCACCCTTAGGGTTAAAATGAAATTAAGTTTTATCAATGAAAACACAATGATGCCCTTGCTTTATTTTTTTTAATCCCCTTATTTATCTTGTAAATGCTTTTATTTGTCTTGTGAATTCTTTTATTTATCTTGTGAATAGCCAAAATGTTCTTATTAACTCCCTGATTTCTTTTGAATCCCTTTATTTATCCTGTAAATGCATTTATTTGTCTTGTGAATACATTTATTTGTCTTATAAATGCCCTTATGAAAAATAAAATAAGGACAGCATTGTCTTTTCACCAACAAAATTTAATTCCATTTTGATCCAAGGGGTGCAGTGAAATTTCAGAATTTTTTAGGGATTGAGTAAAATAGAATTGCTTTCACAGAGCTGGCTGAAAATTTTCCTTTAAAAAATGTAAAATTATCCACGTAATAAAAAATGTTTGCAGAACATCGAAATAGGTAATTCCAAGCTGGGTAGTTATCCTCTACTTCAATCATATGAAAACGGCCATTCAAATATACAATCAATTAAACTAAAAGGTCTTAGGCTCTATTTCGTTGCTTCCATAGAAATGGATAAGGATTCCTTTATATAAAGATCGAGGTATGCAGCATATTTCCATAGTCTCATTACCTAACATTAGCTATACGCTTTTTTCTATTTATTTTTAGCCAATAATAAATATGATATTTGCCATACCAATAAGTGATTGGTCAAAATGGTAAGTGATTTTGACCTCTTTAAAAATGAGAACACAAGTTTGAATCCTATGAATATTTGTCAGTAGAGGAGATAACCCGTTAGATGACATACTCTCTCTCTCTCTCTCTCTCTCTCTCTCTCCATAAACCTGGATAAGTCAGTTGCTTGAATATATAATACAATGCCTATGTTGAAGAAGGGCAGGGTTCAAAAAGACGCCTAATGCCAAAAAATAATTACATTTACCATTTAAAAAGTTACTTTCCATTTCAGTTCCTTTTTCATTCCATTATATGTATCAAATAAAGACTTCACGCTTAAGTACACCAATGTCAAATGAGTTGAATCTTTACTAGAGTCCAATAATGGAAATTAATTAACACTCACGCCTCTGTTTTTAGCTCCAAACTCCAGCCAAACTAGAAATGAACCATAAATAATTTTGGGTTAAGGTGCAAATTTGTTCTAAAAGTTTTTGCTTAGGAGCAATGTTACCCCAGAATTTCTTTAGGTTTAATGTTGCCTTGGAAGTCCCGGAAGTATTAAAATTCAGCAATATTACTCATTTTCGTTAAAATATTGACAGTCAACGTCATTTTTGAACAATCAACATTAGTTTTTTAAAGGAATATGATAACATTATTACAATTTGAAACTTTCAGTGTGACATTGAACCTAAAAAACCTTCTAGGACAACATTGCTCTTTAGCAAAAAACTTCTAGAACAAATTTACACCCTAATTCCAATAATTTTTCCGCAATGCGGAGTGCTCAACAATGCCAATACGGTTATTTAATTAAAATCATATATTTCCGTTGATTTATTCCATCTTTGCAACTTCTACGGGATGTAGTGCATGCATGCCATTTTTGTACTTAGCTTAGGAAACCAGATAGGCATAATCATTACTACTAAGTTGAGGTTCTTGCATCACATAAGTAAAATAATGAATAACAAATATGGGGCATAAAATGGCCCTTGAGTAAAAAAAATGATCAGTATATGAGTTATTCACTTTCCACTAGAATATCTAAGAAAGAATCATGAAAATAATATTGAAAATGAAGTTTCCTTTTTTGTAAACTTAAGCAAGTGTATTTGACCAATTCATTCAGCGGCAGCACTTTCGGCACTCAAATCCACAGAAAGATCAACATCCTGAAACAAGCAATAAAAAAACTAATGTGAGCAAATGAGGGATTGCTTGTTAATAAATAATTTGCATCAAATTTTTCCGAGAAGGATAAAATACTATAGGATACCATGGTATGTGAAGGGTTATTAATTATTAAAAAAAGGATCTACATTGACAACTTGCTTGTAAATAGACAGAAACATGCTATTTTTCCAAAATGCGTTTGAACAGCAGGTACATCTTTGAATCAGAAATTATGCTTTATTTGCAAAAAAAAAATGGATAAGAGTAAATAGGGGTGTTCAAATCCGGGACCGGGACCGGGATCCCCCACTCCCGGTCCCAGTCCTGGTTTTTGGGTCTTGCATCCCTGTACCGGTCCCGGTCCCGGTAATCCCGAGCGGGACCGGGATCAAACCGGGAAATCCCGGTTTTTTAAAAAAAAAATTAAATTTAAAATATATTATTATTTTAGTTAAATTTTCTATAATCTAGTGTTTAAAGTAATTATTTGACACCTAATAAGGCCATAATAATCACACAAATTGATTTAGAATTGAAGAATAACATTTTATTATTATTATTATGATCACCTTCATCATTTTTCTTATTATTTTTATACATTATATAGTAGGATTAGTATCACGATATATATACAATTTAACTCCAACTAAATATGTGATACACATTTTATCAAATGATAACTTAAATTATGGGATAAAAAATATAAAAAATAAAATAATAACTTAATTTTTAAGGAAAAAAATTTAAAAAAGATAAAAAAAACTGGGATCGGGAGGGGACCGGGATCACAAGGTGTGTGCCCGGTCCCGGTCTTGGGTCCAATAGATCCCGATCCCGGTCCCGGTCCCGGCCGGGATGGAAAATTCCCAGGATCAAAATGTCCAAGACAGGGACCAGGACACTTTGAACACCCCTAACAGTAAAATAAACAGAACAAAAAGGAAACCATTCCAACATTGCACAAAAAGTGTTTTTTAAATCAAAAGGTAAGATTTACCAAAAGATGGTGCCAGACCATATTGAGAAATGATGTGATATGAGAGATAAGAGGGAAGAATTATAGAGATGATTCCAGAAGTGATTTGATGAAATATGCAATTTCATTAGAATATCATACAATTGATAATTACCTTAATTTCCAGTGATCTTTCTGTACAGTGCAAGCACATCTTTTACCGTGGACTCAAAGTGCGTGGTGGGGTCATAGCTCTACAAGTAATAAAATGTCAGTTAGTAAAACTGATTTTTTCAGATAAAATGAAAAAGTCCCCTCAGGTGGAATAAAAAAGATGGTAAAATCTCACATCCATTATGACGGAAATAAACCAAAGACAAACATAACCCTACTCATTTGAAAATATGAAGTAGCTGCAGGTCTATACTAAAAGTAAAAAAGGATATCTGGTTGTGTAGAGACTCAAACCATTTAACTCCAAAGCTATTTTTTTTTTTAATCAAAGTGGTCTTTAACATGGTACCCCAGTCCCACAAATCAAGCAGTCACATTTGTAATGGTCTGGTATGCCATTTCTATATATATATACCCCAACGCTAGTTTCCTTTCACAAGGAATAAGGAAAAGAAAGAAAAAAAATAAAATAAAATAATTCAAAGAGATTATACTTACAGTAGAGATGAAGCAACCATCGGCTTCACAATCATTCTCAGGTTCATATCTGTCATAAGTGTCATAGAATATCTCATCTGCAGGTCCAAGCAGATCAATACTGGGCTTCAATTCCACCTCAGGTTGGTCAGTCTCTGCTTCTGCCGAGATAAAAGCAATATATTTTCCTTATACTGCAACGTTATGAGAATAAGAACAACAAAAAAGATACCTACAGTTACCATGGACACCAAGAATCAGTTCCTTAAAAGTTGGAATCATAAATTTACAACTAAAAGTTCATTATTCTACTCACATCAACTTTAAGATTTGTCATTCATAAGAAATTGAGAACATAATGCATCCACATTCACATTTTAATTTAAGATTTGTCATTCATAAGAAATTGAAAACATAATGGATCCCCATTCACATTTTAATTTTAGTAGTCTCACTGTCCCACTACTTCCCGTCATTGTCATTCTTTGGAGTTAGAGACAAGTCCTTTATTACTTCATACCTAAGAAGGTCATTGTTTATGCTTTCATCATTTGTGATTTGCAAAATAAGAAATCATCAATGAAGGCTAGGGTTTGTCCTTACATATCTTATTTGTGACCAAGTTGTTTTTGCGGCAGAATGACCTGAGCTGAGTGAGAATCGTTGGTATTTGGAATAGGATGACTCATAATACATATATCACATGCAACTTTTCTGACCTTTTTGACCTATCAGTCAATAAAATATTTGCAGGTGAAGATTAAACTTATTATCAGATATCGAGATTAATTATGTTACTTTCTCGTTTAAACCATGAAAACTTGCTTTTCTAATCACTAAAACATGAGAGAAGCTAATAATCTAAATACTCTTAAGAAATCTAATTGGGTACCTTATCAAGTAGATACGAGGGATCACACATAACTTTCTTGCATTTGGCTGTTTCCCCTTCAGATGTCACAACGATGGCTTTCCCACTATCATCAAACTCAACTTGCTTAGTAGAAAATAAACAGTGAAAAATTTGAAACAGAAAATAAATAATATTAGAAAAAGAAAAACAAATAAGACATAAAGAACTTGGGAAGACAAAATGAACTTTAAGGGCTTGTTTGGTATGAGGGGAGGTGAGGGGAGTGAAAGTGAGCAGAGGGGAAAAAAATTTTGAGTTGAATTTTAAAAAATCAGAGAAGTGGGGTTAAAAGTTTTTAATTTATTTTTTACTCTTTCATCTTACATATTCTCTTTACTAAAATTTTGTAACCCTACTTCTCCAATCTTTTTAAATTTAACTCATAAGATTTTTACTCCCCTCCAAATCCCTCATACCAAACAGACCCTCAATTAGTTGCAAATGACAAGCCAGAGAAGAAATATCCTTACAATTCAAATTAATTTCTTAATACTAGTGATTCATTGTTATGAATTTAAGCAGACAAGTCATTATCGCTATGAATTTGGGTATCAGATTATAGATGGAAACCTAAAATATTTACATTGCTTTATTAGTTTTAGAAGTCAAATAGGTAAAGGATATATAAACTATATATTGACACAAGAATATCACCATTTGTGTGTCAGAGAATCAGAGAAAGCAAGAGAGATAATAGGAAAATTCTTAATGCAATTTGCTTCATTAGTTCATTCAATAAAACACAAGAATGTCCTTGTTTTGTCCAGCAGAAGAAACTTAGAATGAGGGAATAAGTTATGACAAAGAAGTAGTAGGAGTTAGAAAAATACGAACCATGAAAACTTTTGTGACTTATGGGCTAATTACCTTCCTTAGGACATATGAGGAAAACGCTTTGAAGAACCATTCAAAATTCTAAACATGACTTGAATCAAAGAATTACCCTGTGTTCAAAAAATTTCTAAATGAAAAAAATATTATCGCCTTCAACACCAAAGAGAGCCAAAACAACAGCCAACTACTCTAATGTTAAATTTGCCAAACATTCATTGAAATGAAAATGTAAAAACTGTAAATCTAGTGTTTGCATTTATATAATATTTTCTTTGTTTGGTTGGTCCTGTATCATTCTATTCTTCCGTAATGACTGATAAATTAAGAGAAAATTTTCAGTTCATGAAGAAATGAACATTTCCAAATCTAGTAAATGGTGCAGTTGAGAGTTCTTTTAATAATAAAACTTTGTCATTGTTTTAAGTTGATGTGCATAGTCCAATGCTTACCAAAGAAGGCCAAAATAAGTGAAGAAAAACACTTTTCTAGCTAGGGTATTTTGAAATTGAAGGAAAAGAAATGGAAGCATATGCATACGAAATCAGCTGCCTTGCTGTCACTTGGCTCAAATCTAGCCCTTCATGAGATTTTGGATCACTCTCTTCGTAGTCTTGTACGTAAATGAAGAACCTTCGAGCACGGCGCTTGTCAAACAATCCTATCAATGGTGATTTCAGCTCTTCAATATCTGTGGCTGGGACTTTGTAAATCTAGAAGGTAAAGCATTCTGTCATAAGATTTTACTCTCAAATTCAGGAGGTTCAAAGAAATGCAATATTTCCAATATGAAAAGTAAAAGTCATGCATATTAGTCTAGAAAACGAGTTAGATAATAAATAATACACATACCTTTCCCTTATTATACACAAAACTGCCATCTACAGCTTTAAAATTCAAATATTTTGTAACATCAGTGTGGATTAGCACACGAACCAAAAGTCCATTGGCCATCATGAACTACAAAAAGCAGATAAAATATGATTCATATTATAGCAGAATGAATCATAAAGGAAAAAAAAATCATTTAGAAGCATGGAAATGGATACCATGGTCATCTCCTCTGAACCGCTTCCATAACTACATAACAGAAAAAAGAAAAGATGGAAAGAGATAAAGAAGGAAAAAAAACAAATCGGTGGGCCGAAAATAGAAAAGGTAGAAAATGAGGATTGAAAACAACTATATGATAGCTAGATTAAATGATGATTGAAAATTTAAATAAAATACCTTTTCATGCTGTGGTGAATAAAAAGTGAAAATTCAATGCAAGTAGCTTAAACAGATGATCATTTTTATTTTACTATACATGCCCAACACTTCACTTGGATCCCATTAATTTCTTAAAAAATTTGACAATATCAATTTTTATATGAGAAAGACATTATATTTGTAACTCATTTACATTGTGAAATCCTCATCAATCTGAACGAATCTTGCACACAATGAGTCAATATGGTCTCCGTAAGAATTTTCAAGAATCCTAAACCCCAAATTCCACCAAATGGAACCTCTCAATTTGATAACAACGAGTGTACGTAAACCTACTTGAACAATGAACCAAGAGTCCCACATACATTATATCTATATCTCTACAAAAATCGTCAGAGCAACATTAAAACTTCCTAGCCATCTCCATTTTTATGACCTATCTCCTACCAATTAAATGCGTAATCCAGCAAAACTCAAATTTAACAGCTTCAAATGAAGAACGAAAGTGAAAGAATAGAAGAGTCACTGACTTTGAGGCCATCAACAGAGAGAAGGCCACTGAGGATGCATTCCTTGAGCCCTGTACCGAGGACGATCACATCATACTCTTCTTTTTGGCCCAGTGGAATGACAATAATACTGGCGCGATCCTCACTCTGGATGTGGTGGTATCTAGATATATAAAGCTGGCTCCACAGCTATCCACGCACTCTGGATGTTTTTTCGTGTTTAAATCGTTAACTGCCTCCATAAATAAATAACTAAATTAGCCGCATATTACTCTTTTTTGTATTACCATGTGTATTGGGTTTCCCTATGAGCATCAGTTGTATCATACACCATGCCTGTTGTATTCTTGTTGTGCGACATCTGGCATGCTTCTCCAGAAGAACGCCATTTACACCTGGAAGGACGCCCCCACCAGTTGTGGGGTATGAGCATACTTCTACCCATTTGTGCACTTCGACAGAGGTATACTTTCCTTTGACCTATCAATGGATCGCTGATATTCTAACTTGAGATATCTACTTTCAACATTAAAATATTTTTAATCCTAGGTTATTCTTTCTGAGTTGTTCTGATTTGAGTATTTTTCTTCTCAGTTTATTGAGAAGAGGCCGCTGCTCGTTCATTTTTTCTTTCATATTTTGTTGGTTGCTACTGCTCTCTGTTAGTTTTGACTTAGCAAGTGAATATATTTTACAGTTCCAGCATCATATGATTGAGACGCTTCAAAAGTCATTTGATATGTTTGTTAATATGTGCAAATATGATATAGAAGGTATATCTTGCAGGACTAAAGGGGGTTGGGTCTAGTGGAAGGGACTAATCCTTCACAACGTTTGAATTCTTATTGAGTGAGATGCCCACATTTAGTGCCAACAGTGGCTCGAATGGAATTGCCTCCAATCAGAGGATCCCTATGCTTAGATAGAAAAGAAATTATCTTGCAGGAGGCTTTGAGAGTTGCCCTCTTTTCGGGCTCCTCATGGTCTAATTTTATGCTGATGACTTGGTGTAATTCATCTTCGATTCTTGGGGAAAAGATGGAATACTTTGAAGAGATAAGTGGAAAAAAGAATTTTTGTTTGGTGTTTCATAGTTTTATTGTTTGGTGTAATTCTCTTTTGCGTCGGCAATTTTCTTCACTTTATTAAAAAAAGAATGTTTTTTTGGTTATTTATTCTGACATATGTAGATTGTTAATAATATTACCATGTGGTTCAGGTGGACACAGGTGTTGCACTGAGTGAGGCCCTCCTTATCCATGAAAAATGGATTGAGTATGCTCGGCAGATATACAGAGGCCTTCTTTTCTTGATCAGTATGCCCGGCAGTATAGAATCAGTATGCTTGTGAAATTTATTCAAAGTGTCTACTTGGGGTCTTTGTTTAGTTACTTTTATTATGTTATTTAACCGTTAATTTATTCGTTATAAATGTTTTTACAAAGATTACATATTAAAACTGCCACAAAAATTACGGAGATCATGCGCTTACATTGCCACAAGTCAGATAACTTACCTTATTTTAAAATCCTTTGTGGCTATCTCTGTTCTGCGATTATTTAAGATTTTTATGTATTATTTTAAATGTAAAATTAAAATATTCAAAAAATTAAAAATTAACAAACCCGTGAGCTGTAACTTCTGCAGTCATAAGAAGGCCCCAAAAAAAAAAAAAAGAGAACCTTCTGTAGTCATAATGCATTATTATTTATTTGAATTTAACATATAATGTTCAAAAATCTTTTTTTTCTATTCAGGTTTTTATTTTAGCACAAGGTGTGAAAGATGCTATTTCTCTATTGGTGGACTTATTTCAAATCCAGTTAAAATTTTATAGTATCTTATTTTTGATATTTTGAACCAAGACTTTTAAAATAAATTTAAATAATTTTCTGCATTTAAAATATTATTATAAATATTTAAATCCCCTACCGTTATTTATTTCTTTAGAGTTATCTCAATTTTTTATGTATTATTTTAAATATAAAAAATAAAAGATTCAGAAGCCTGTACAGGAACAGGGGCAGTTCATAAATAATATATAACGTTGCATCATGGTTATTTTAATTATAATAATCTTTGCGGAAAATGTAACAAATAAAATGACCAAAAACTAAAATTTTGTTGGTAGTTAATTTGGATACTTATTGCTATGAAAGATATTGATCGGGAAAATCAGTGTCAAACGGGAAAATTTTCAATTCCTTAAAAAGTTGTGTGAGATATTTTAGATTTGAGATTTGAGAGTATTTTATTTTATGTATTTCGATTTTAATATATTGAATTATTTCAAAATTTATTCAAACGTTATTTATTTATTTATTTGAATTTTACTCATTTTCTCCCTTATCTTAACTTTTTATGTATTATTTAAATTTAAAAGCTCAGCAAATTTGCAAGCTCCCAATCCATGATGAATTATTCTCATTCAATTTATTGATTTTATTTTTTTAAATTTATTTTTTATTTTGCATTTTCGATTTTGAAGGAAGTTTTTTGATCTTTTTAACAAGTGCGGAAAGGTACCTAGGAGAACAAATTCAATACAATAATAAATGAAGGGTAAAATTGTACATTCGTATGAAAATTTCTCTCTGTGCCTTTTAAACAGGATAAAAAAAATTTCTTCTCTCTTTACCTTAAATAAGTTGTGTGTAAATGTTGCAAGGAAATGTATTGTATACTACACATACTTCTTTGGTCCTATTTATAAGGTAAAGAGAGAAGAAATTTTTTTATCCTATTTAAAAGGCACGGAGAGAAATTTTCATATGAATGTATAATTTTACCTTTCAACTCTGCCTATGTTATAGCCGGTCCCAAGCCCGGGTAAAGGAGGAGGGTTGTGTTAGGCCCTGACAGCCAACGTAAAACCCTGTCGAATCTCTTATGAACATGGATCAAGGAAGAAATTGTGCTAATGCTAGGTCGTTGCCTGTAAGTAACGCGCTGTATGTCTCGAGTACAATGATAAGTGAGCAAGGGCCGCTGCATCGTCGCCCCGGTGTAGTGTTAAATGAGCAAGGGCTACCGCTCTCTTCTGAACGGAGGCGGCTAAAGAAGCTAGTTCATGAGAGCAATATCAGATTTGGCACTTGGAACGTTGGGACTCTGAATGCCAAATCTCTGGAGGTGGTGGGCATAATGAATGATCGAAAGATTAATATCTTGTGCCTTCAAGAAACTAAATGGGCGGGAGAAAGGTCTCAGGAAATTAATGATTTTAAGCTTTGGTATACAAGAAAGGTCAATGGAAGGAATGGTGTTGGTATCATCACTGACAATGAATGGAGAAAGAACGTGGTGGAAGTTAAAAGGGTTGAGGACAGAATCATTTCCTTAAAAATGATTGTTGGGAAGGATAGTATAAACATTATCAGTGCGTATGCACCTCAAGTAGGGGCTAAAGCACATCTCAAGGAAAAGTTTTGGGAAGATTTGGAGGGGCTAATTCAGAGTATCCCACTAACCGAAAAGATTTTTATTGGAGGTGATCTTAATGGACATGTCGGTAAGGAGGCATGACCTCATGCAAGGGTTCATGCCTATTGGTCGTAGTGGAGGTCTTGCTTTGTGGTGGAAGGATGACGTTGTGGTGAATATCCTTTACTCTTCAGCAAATATAATTCACACAAAGGTCTCATCTTCGACATTTGACTCACCCTCCTATATTTCTTTTGTCTACAGACCCCCGAATGAGAATGAGCGTCAGTTGTGTTGGCAAGAAGTAAGGCGTATTGCCCAGCATGTTGATCAATCGTGGTTATGTCTAGGTGACTTTAACGATATCGCAGCTCAAGGAGAAAAAAGTGGGGGCAATCCGAGAGCTTGGAGGAAGATAGTTAATTTCCAGAACTTTATGGCTGACTGTAATCTTATGGATATGGGATTTAATGGTTATAGGTTCACATGGTGCAATAAGAGGGAGGGACAAGAAACGATTCGTGAACGTATTGATAGAGCTCTGGGTAACACTGAATTAAGAGAACATTTTCCTCATCTACAGGTATTCCATTTAGACCTGTTGGGGTCTGATCACCACTTGCTACTAGTTAACTGTTGGTGTAAGCAACAATTTCGAACCCGCTCCTTTAAATTTGAATCTGTTTGGACTACACACATGAACTATCTGGCTACTGTACGCAATGGATGGCAACGACCCTATGTAAGTGATTCTTCATCTCTTACTGAGTTTGTAAGCCACTTATGTTCTTGTAGATCTAAATTAACCATGTGGAGCAAGAAGGAGTTTCCAAATTCCAAAAAAGCTATTGAGCAACTCAAAGTGGAGCTCGCTGTCTGTGAACAAGGGGTATTAACTCCTGAGAGTAAGAAGAAAACTTCTGAAATTACAGCTAAAATTGAAAATGCCATGGATAAGGAAGAGCAGTATTGGTGGCAACGATCGAGAATTAATTGGCTACAGGCTGGAGACAAGAACTCAAGGTTTTTCCACCTTACTACAATCCATCGCAGACAATACAATAGCATTCTATGTTTAAAGGATGATTCAGGGACTTGGCTATCAAGTAGAGAGTCAATAGCTGCCAATATCTCCTCTTTTTTTGAGACACTGTTTCTTCCTTTTGGGAGTCGACGTACCGAAGTAGTACTAAATTTCATAGAACCTAGAATCTCAGAACAGATGAATCTTAATTTATTACTTCCTGTGACACGAGAGGAGATCTGTGAAGCTGCTTTCAGCTTGGGAAGTACGAAGGCCCCTAGTCCTGATGGATTCTTAGGTAAATTTTATCATTCAGCTTGGCCTGAAATTGGTGAAAATATATGCTCCATGGTTCAAGAATTCTTTGCTGGCAATTCTTATCTTCATGAAATCAATGATACTAATGTTACTCTAATTCCCAAGATAGAGAAACCAGATCATGTTTCCCATTTTCGTCCTATTGGGCTCTGTAATTTCTCCTACAAGATAATATCTAAAATTATTGCAAGCCAGATGAGACCTTTACTTGATGCACATGAGGTTTGTCATTATCTTCGTCAAAAGAAAAAGGGGAATAAATATGAATTTGCACTTAAAATGGATATGAGCAAAGCCTATGACCGTGTGGAATGGGATTTCTTAGAGTTTGTTCTTTTGAAATTTGGGTTTTGTGAAGATTGGGTGCGTTTAATTATGAAGTGTGTAAATTTTGTCATGCTAAATCTGTGTGTTTCAGGAGAGAAAATTGGCTCTATCTCTCCAGGTAGGGGTCTACGACAAGGTGATCCTTTATCTCCTTATCTATTTATTCTAGTGACTGAAGTTTTGTCTGCTATGATTACCAAGAGTCAAAGGTCTAAAAACCTCCAAGGGATTAAATTGGGCAACTCCTGTCCTGAGCTTTCTCATTGCTTCTTTGCGGATGATGCCCTATTTTTTATGAATGCTAATGAGAGGAATTGTAAATACCTGGAAAATATTTTGAATCAATACTGTGTTGTATCTGGTCAGTCTGCTAACTTGGATAAATCCAGCATCTTCTTTTCGGAAAATACACCGGAGATAATTAAATCCAGGACGCGTGGCATCTTAGGCATCTAGGCTATGCAAGATCCGGGTAAATATCTGGGTATCCCGAGTGTATGGGGTAAAACAAAGCACCAGGCTCTATCTTATATCAGAGAGAGAGAGTAAGAAATAAAATTCAGGGATGGACAAAATCCACTTTATCCTTTGCAGAGCGGGAGGTTATGATCAAATCAATTATCAACGCCATCCCAATTTATCCCATGAATTGCTTCAAGTTTACAATTAAAGCATGTAAAGAATTAAATAGCTTAATAGCTAATTTTTGGTGGGAGGGCAATGCGGCTGGACATAAGCTTCATTGGAAGTCTTGGGATTCTCTCACTGAGGCCAAGTGTGCAGGAGGTATGGGATTTAGAGATTTCACTATTGCTAATGATGCTTTACTAGCTAAAACAGCCTGGCGCCTTCTTAATAACCTAGATGACCTGTGGGTTCGAGTTTTGAAGAGCATTTGTTTTCCATAGGGGGAGTTTATGGATGTTGAAAAAGGATACAAAGCATCTTAGTGCTGGTCTAGTATCATTGATGGTAGAGATTTTCTCAAGAAAGATTTACTGTGGGATTTAGGTGATGGCTCCTCCATTTGCATTTGGGAAGATAGATGGGTACCAGATGTTCAATTTCCTGAGAAACTTGTTAATAATTATGATGATATTCTCTAGCAAGGGCGAGTGTGTGATCTCATTGTACACAGTAGCTGGAACTTGTCTCCCATACGACACTTTATCTCTGATGATCTCGCACATGCAATTATCCAAATTCCTATCCCCTTGAATGGTTTGAAAGATCATATTATTTGGACCCCAGCGAGCAATGGTAATTATTCAGTCAAGTTGGGGTATAAAAATGCAAAGGCTAGGCGTTACATTATACATAAACCTATCTCCTCTACTAATATGTCGCCAGCTAGCTGGAGAAGTATATGGAAGCTGAACATTGTACCGTGTGTCCAACATTTTGTTTGGAGGATTCTGAACCAGGTTGTGGCCACTAATGATGCTCTATTCCGACGTAAGAGGGCATCTACTAAATTATGCCCTGTATGCGACAGAGAGGAGGAAACAATTGAACATCTTTTCTTCCACTACCCATGGACAAGGTGTGTCTGGTTTGGTTGCCATTTAGGTGTTAAAACTGATGTGATTCAAGTCAGGAACTTCACTTCTTGGTGGCTATGCATTACAGATGTGGGATCAAATTTTGCTTCATCTGACATTACTCTTATTTGCTGGATCCTTTGGTTTATATGGAAGCAAAGGAATGAAAAGGTGTTTAATCTTCAAGAACCTACTCTACAGTTTGTTATTGAATGGGCTATGCGATCCAATCTGGAATTATGTGCTTTGAATGATGTAACTGATATGAATGAGTCTATTTCTATAACTGACCCCGATAATGTACATTGGTGCTTTCCCCCCAGGTATTCTCAAAATCAATTGTGATGACGCTTACTCATCAGCATTCCCCCCCAGGTATTCTCAAAATCAATTGTGATGGCGCTTACTCATCAGCAACGGGCACTGCAGCTATTGGAATTATCTGTCGAAATGAGTATGGAGACTTCGTTTGGGGTTTTGCTGATAAGATTAAATCCTTGTCAGCGTTCATGACTGAGGCCTTAGCTTTAAAAAGAGCATTAATATTGTTAGCGGTGGATTTGGGTCACGACAAAACTTTGTTTGAAATGGACAGTCAACTTCTGAAATCAAGTGTTGAAAGCCAACAGCCGGATCTGTATGACTGGAAATGCCAAAGTATCATTCAAGACATTATCAACCTTCTTGCTTCTCGAGTCAGGTTCTCTCTTACTTTTACTCCTCGTAGGGGTAATTTTGCAGCTGACCTTATTGCAGTTGATGCTTTTAAGGGAGTGTGCCCTACGGGGTGGGTGTCACAACCATCATTCTCTTTGTCTTCTCTACTTACTTCAGATGCTCAGAAGGCGGGTCGTCATTTTGATGCTACTGCTTCTCCATGAACCAGATCAGTCTTTGGCCTATTTTTCTGGGTTTTATGCTATTTTGTTGTATTGTTTACCATGTTAATTTCCTTCTGTTATTTGTGGGATTGGCTTTCTTTGTTGTATTAGACATGTCTTTGCAATATTAATAGAAGTACCCTTTTGAACAAAAACAAAATAAATCATATCTACTGAGAAAAAAAAAATTATTTAAAACATGTATACCATATATTTTATTTCTTTTTCCCCCACACAATTGCATTTTTTTTTTAATTTCTTTTTTTAGGAGGGAGTGGAGATCAACAAACCTGCATATATAGTTGAAACCATCTGGTATCATTCCGGCTATTGATCCAAACACATAAGGCCAAAACCTTATGTCTGTCACTGATACTGCATAATTAAATATGGTATAGGGAAAAGGAGAAACCTTACCCAAAACAACCATTAGACATTGCTGGTACCAGCTTCCTTCAGTGGCAAGCTTAATTATTGCTGCTATCCGGGGCCGCTTCTTTAACCAATGCTACAAAATTAAGAAACAAACCTAGTTCACAGACAGAAAGCGAACACTTAGTTTTGATAAATTTACTGCAAAAACTCAAGACGATTATGATCATATACAACAACAACAGAGCCTTAATCCCACTAGATGATTATGATCATATATAGGATATAAATTACATGAACCAGTCTACGGTACAGTCGGCCAATAAGGTAAGTGAAGATCATGCCAATGGTTGTTCCACCCGTTACTATGACAGAGCCAATGCCATAATCAAAACTCATGCCAGCCAGCCACATGGATGGGCCTAAAGGGATTAGGAATACTGGGAACACAACCAAAGAAGCAAACAGTTCAATGGCAATAACTGGACGGCTAAAGTCAGTAACTTGCCACTCCATGAATCGATAAAGAACCTATAATAATTAAAAAAAAATTATAAAGCATCATAATATGAATGAGGTCAAAATAGTCAAGATGTTTGATATCACTTTGGCAAAATAAAATAGGACGTGGAATATTGGTCATAGTTCAACATGTATAAGAGTGAAAAAAGATGTTGTACCTTCTCAGAAAAAAATGGCATGCCCCATTTCACAATAACAAAAGCAAGTATAATGATTACAAAGCACCATAGCAACACTATCAACCACCACCAGAGAGTTTTAATTCTTGGCTCTGCTTGAGGCTGCAACATTTGAGCTTCGGCGGCCTTAGGTTCATCATATTTGGCCAATTTAACATATTCATTACTGCCCCCCAAGTTACTTCCAGCGTTTTCATGTTTCTCACACTTTTCTGATGGTTCTGGCATCATCTCTGAGAAGCCAGAATGCTGTGAAACTGGAGAAAAATAGAACATCATTATCAAGAAAGACCTCTAAATCAATAGCTCAAAAGTTTTAATCTGATATTAAATGCTTAAATCAGTAAGAATAACTTGTGAGCTGGTCTATCACTAGCTGATTTTTACTCTCAAATTAAACAAAAGGTGATATTTCTCTAAAATTTCTTCTCCTATGTGCAAGCTACATTACTCGACGCTTCTGTTTTAAGTTGCAATCTCAAGGCAAAAATCAACAGAACAAGGTGAACTAGGTCCACCCTTAAATATCTAATCCCCATTAAATCTGTTATGTGGAATTAGTTACATTAGTTAGAATTAGTGAATTGATAGCAAAAAATGTTAAAGAAATACCAGCACTGAGAATTTTGTTAGAGAACTTGCATCCCTTATAAATAAGAAGATAAATAAATGTGCGCGGTGAATTGAATTGAACACAAATATTTGTTTTTATTTGTTGTTCGATTCATACCACCGTACATCTATCTAATATTAGCCAAAACTAATCCCTGTCTTCAAATAAAGGAAGATCACAGACTTTCGTTATCCCCCAAAAAAAAAAACGGAACGCGAATCTCCAGAACAGAGGAACCAAGCAAACAAAAGGTAAGCAGAGAACGATACAACAAGGTAATAGATGGAGCAGCAGAGTTCAGCCGATTTAAAACATATGAATAAATCATACGATGTGAGTAAATTAGATTTTAAGTTCTACTGATTCTCCCAAAACTCTGGAATGCCTAGGCGTGATTGCCGTCGGAGAAAGTCGCCGCAGTCTCCGCCGGCCGCCGTAGGCAGCCGAGCTGGTGGATGCTTGTAGGCTATACGGTGCAATTCTGACAAGGATGAGGAAGCTCCACTCATTCTTGCGCCCATATCGATGCTATAACTAACAAACTAACTCATCCTTACGAATAGGACTTTTTTAGACAAACAATCAAGATTGAAAATTTTTATTTTATTATGTTCGAAAACCATCGTTCCTTTGTTTCTCCTAGGAGTTAATATTTTAATTCTCAAAAAATATATTTTATTGTAATTTAGCTTCATAATTTAAATAATTTATTTTACCATCTTAATTGTTTTAAGGATATTGCAAAATTTAATTTTTGGTTTGATGTAATTTTTTTAAGTTAAGAGTATCTAGTTTAAACATCATGTACTTTATTTTTAATATTTATATTATATTATTAAATTCATAAAGGTTAAGAATTCTATTAAAAAAAAATGCGTGCTCTAGTTTCTTTATAGTTTTATCTTTACTTCACTTTCTGTTGATGTTTTTATAGACGAGATGACTATGATTATTTTGCACAAAATCGTAAAAAATGTTTAGCTATAAGTAGAATTTACTTTTAGATATCTGTATATACTTTAAAATAATAATCTATATAATTAGTCATCTTTAAATGAAAAATATTTGATTTGGTCTCACTGAATTTTGCTCCATAACTTCAAAACCTTCCATTACACTATTATTACACTAGTGTGATGCATTGGGTTGCTTATCATGATTTCGAAAAATTTTTGTAAGTAGGACTTCGAAAGCCACTTATTCAAAATCGTATTTTGATAGGATGTTATTAAAGCCACTGTAATATAACAGTATCAGAGCTACTTTCTTAACATGGGTGTTAGGTGAAAAACACTTTACTTGAATTGTCTAAAAATCACTAACTATAATTTTGAAAATTTTTCATAAATACGAATTTTAAAGCTACTTATTTATAGTTTGATAGAATGATATTAGAGCCACCTTGATAACACGGTATCAGACATACTTTGGGTATCAGACTTCTCATTAGGGGAAAACAAAAACACGCGATTCATAATTTTGTGAATAAAAACAATAAATGCGAAATTAAGTTCATAAAATACTCAGATTGTTAGACTATATGTGCATTTATAGTGGACAAAAATAGTGTTAGATGCTATTTACTTTTAGAATCACCTTGAAAATACGGTATCAAACCTACTTTGATAACACGTACGGTGGTATCAGACTCCTCGCTAGGTGAAAACAAAAACACATGATTCATGATTTTGTGAATAAAAACAATAAATATGAATTTAAGTTTATAAAGTACTCAGGTTGTTAGACTATGAATGTGTTTGGATTAGTTTTTGGAGAATAGCTTCTGGAGAAAAAATGATAAAAGTGATTTTAGATAATAGATTCTGGAAAAGAAAATGATTTTAATAAAATGATAGTGTTTGGGTATTACTACTAGAATCACTTTTTTCATGGTTAAATTACTAAAAAAGACATTAGTTTTTGTGATAGTTACATATAAAGGATAAGATTATATTTTATGTATTATTTAACATTAAATTTCATAATAAATACCAAAAATGAAATAAATTTGTCTACAAAATTAAAATTATAATATTAGTCAATTATGTAACATAAAAAAAGATCAAACAAATTAATAAATGGACAAGAGCTTACCACTGAAAAATTTAAATAAAATAGTTTAAATAACAAAATTTAAATAAATTAGTTTACAAAATTGAAAATTATAAAATTATTCAATTTTATAAATGATAAAATAGCTCAAAGATATATGTATTAATAAATTGCAGAGACTTATAAATGATAAAAATAAGAGTGATCTTTTTGTAACATAACTTATAATCTTAACTAAAATTAGAATGGCGTGCAAAGCTAAGTAATGCTAAATTAAAGGGATTCTTTTGAGATTTTATGATATATCAATTTGGGGCATCGTTTGTTGGATTTGAATTTAAAATAAAAGTTTTGAAGTTTAAAAAAAGAATAATGATTAATAACAATAAGAATTGAAAGTTTCCTAAATAAAAAAGAAAAAGAAAAAGAAAAAGGAATTTAGCTTTATTATTATTATTATTATTATTTATTCCCTTTTAGTTTTTTTTCTCTCTCAACCTACATAGACAACAAATTTTTGGAATCAAGGGATTTGGGAAAATAAAAACCTAAAAACTAGAGGGAGCAATTGGGACTGAACGGTGAAGAAAAGAGACATAAGGTAATAAGAGGATAGGGCATATTGGGTTGCAAATTAATGATGCTCATAATGATGACTCCAACTACCCAAAATTGAAAGAAAAAATAGCTTTTTCAAAACCAAGTTTTGTGCCTCAAAACCATGATTTTGTATAAAAAAGTGCTTTCAAGTTTTTTCAAATGTTTGGCTTCTTTTTCGCCAAATCAAGGTTTTAAAGCACAAAAGTGCTTTTTTATGTTTACCGAAACACACAATGTATGTGTGTTTATAATGGATAAAAATAGTATTAGATGCTACTTACTTACAGAATCACCTTGATAACACGGTATCAGATCTACTTTGATAACACGGTGGTATCAGACTCCTCGTTAAGGGAAAACAAAAACACATGGATCATGATTTTATGAATAAAAACAATAAATACAAATTTAAGTTTATAAAGTACTTAGGTTGTTAGACTATATGTGAATTCATAGTGGACAAAAATACTTTCAGAATCACCAAATCAAGTTATATTTTTTTAAGTAAGAGTAGTCAATTTTATTAATCACCAAAAGAAGTGTTACACTCACAAATATCCCTATAAAGAAAAAATAACAACAACCTAGAGTACAACCTATGAATCAAATAAAGTAAAGAAACACCTAGGTACGACCAAATACAAACAAACCACTACTTAAGCCTATACCTTCCCTCACCTCTGAAAAAGCTTCACTGCAACATAAATTTTATAGCAAAACATATTCTAGAGAGAAAGGTGGCTTATAAAGCCATCCTTGCTGTACCATACCTCTTACTACTTAAATTGCTAAATGATCAGTATAGCCTTATTGACTTTATGTAAAATTTATGACATAGTCCAATTGCCACTTAGTCTCTCCTCTTCAAAGCACTTCTTTAGCAGGTCCACACACTTCCAATCACATCCCTCCATGTCCTTCTCTTTTATTGATTTATATAATTCATGGCAATCAGTCTCCATTATCACCAATCCACCTCCAAATAATTCTTTGCCGTTGAGAGTTTCTATTAGAGCCCAACATTCAAGCATTAGTGCATAATCAACCTTCACCCTCAAGCCCACACCACCTAAAAAATCCCCCACTACCATGTCGCCTAATAATCAATGCAATGTTCTGGGAGAGTTTACATACTCATCATGCAATGTTAGTTAAAAGTCCTCATCTATGGATGGTGATTAGTCTCCATCTATAGATGGAGATTTTTAACTAACAATTATGTTTCCTTTCTTCCTTCCCTCTATACATTTCTTCCCTAATACCTTGTGGGTTTGTGAAAAATTTAGGAAATCATGATCCCTCCCTCCTTTTGTATATAATGGTATCAGAGCCACCTTAATAATATAATATCAGACCCCTTGCATGGTGGAAAATATTTTATTTGGATTGGCTAAAAATTTCTAACTATAATTTTGAGAATTTTTCATAACTATGATTTTGAAAGCCACTTATTCATATTTTTATAAAATGGTATTAGAGTCATTTGCTAACATGATATCATATCCACTTTGATAACATGGTATGAGACTCGTCTCTAAGTGAAAAAATATTTTATTTGGATTGATGAAACTTGCTTATTATAATTTTGAGAATTTTTCATATAAACACAACTTTTGTTTCAATATTAACTATTTTGACTGGCTACTTTAGTTAAAGAAATAAAAGTGGTCAATATTGAAACTAAAATACGTCAATATGTATATTTGAGTTGTTCATAACAAAACTAAATTTATTATCAGGAAATATTCAACAAGTACCCTATTTACTACTTTAGAATATATATTAATACAACCGGGAAATCGGGCCAACACGTTTAAGCCCTTTTAAGTCAAGCGCTGGACATATAAATTAGAACTTTTATAGGAAGTTGGGCCTAAAAGAGCCAGCCTTATAGTGCTAAGGGCTTTAAAAGGCTAGCCCGTTAAGCTCGTTAAAATTTCCCCCCGCTCCTGCCCCTCACCCCTACCTGGATTGGCTAACCCTATGTCCCATTGTCCCAGCTATTGTTTGTTACAAAATCTCATCAAATTTACCCCTCTTACTTATATTCCTAAATACTTTTTTATATTAAAAATGGTACATTGCCGTTAAATATAATTAGGCATTAAGAGTTGTTAAGCTGTCTCTACTGTCTAAACTAAAACAAGAGAAATTATAGAGTTGTGAGTGTTACCAAATAGACACATACGTGACCATTATACAATCCACTCCAGCGTAGAACGTCGCAGCGGCAGGGGAGGATTCACTTGAAATTGTTAAAAGCATTTTATTACCATCAGCGTCTCTTATAGAGAAAAAACATGTAAGCATTTCAATATCAATGAACCAAGCATTTTGTTATTTACATATTAGAAATTCAGGAATTATGGTAATTTGTGAATTTCCCTTTTGTTATCAATGTAACCATCTCCATTCTCTTTTATTAACAAGCCTATTGAAGAAGATAGATTTTGCATTCCAGATACCTTTTTGCCTTCTTATGCTTTGTGTGAGTTATTTGTGGATATTATTTTACCTTTGATTATGAATTAGTGACTGTGTTTGTTTATTGCATAAGGTGTGTTGTTTAAACCTTAATGTTGAGAACATTTATGTGTTAAATTATAATTTTAATTGTTGTTATTTACTAATTATATTTCTATAAAAAAACAGAAAAAATAGTTAAATTTTGTGAAAAGGGTTTTCGGCCCTGCAGGTCAAGCCTTGAAAAACAACAATTTTTCTTACTTCGGGCCTAAAAGGGTCTACCCTTTAGGCCCTGGCACTTCAAGGGCTGGCCCTAATTCCCAGCTCTATATATTAATAACTCAAGTATACATGTTAATAACTTTTGTTCGAGAAATTAAAAAAAAAAAAAAAAAAAAGAGCGGCAAAGCACCGGCAGCCAGTGCAAAGTAGTCAATATCGAAACTAAGTACTTAATATGTATACTTGAGTTGTTAATAGCGAAACTAAAGTAATTATTAGGAAATATTCAACAATTACCATGTTGACTACTTTAGTATACACATTAACAAATCAAATGTCCATATTGATGACTTTTACATGAGAAATTCAAAAAAAGAAAAATAAACAAGGACCACAGGAGCTTCGTTGACCGGTTGCCAATAAGGGGGTTTGATCGAGGATTTTTTTGTTTTTTTAAAAGTAAGGATAGTTAGGTAATTTTTCACATTTGACAATATTTCAAAATTCCAAATTAGTCCATTTAGAATTATTGAAACTCAACATACTTATTTGTCTTTCACCAATTTTGATATTACTTTTATGTCATTTTCCCTTATTTTTTCATATTTAAAAAATTTAAACACGAATCTCTTATCTACTTGCCATATATTTTTTTAACATTATCATAAAGTTAGACCCCATGTTACAAAATTGATGGACCGCACAGCATATGTGGCATTAGATAAACTAGGCTGGGAAACTTAAGAGATGGTGATAGCTCCGCAGTCATTAGTTGTCCAGATCAGTGACTCGGGCTATTAGTAAGCTAGGAAAGTTAAAAGATAGTGATAGCCCCGTAGTCATTAGTTGTCCAGATGAAAAACTCGGGCTATTAGGCAGTAGGTGCAAACAGACTGAGTTATAAGCAGGAACGAAATTGCGGCGATCTCTTACTTTTAAGGGAGCATTCATACGGTCATACCATTAGGCTGTAGGGCCTTTTTATGAATAAAAAGTTTAGTGGTAACGTTGTGCAATATCTCTATAATTCGATGACCAAAAACTAAAACTAAAGTATTCACACTACACATTTTTCTTTTATATATTTTCCGAATATTTATTCATTTTTAATTACTCAATTCTTAAACGGACTTCCCTCTCAGAACTCCAAAACAACTAATCATGCACTCCCATATACATCACGCGAATGCCATTTCAGGAATTATGTGCGAACACAAGTAAAAGAAAATGCAGAGCCTGAGAATCCATGGAGAAGAACGGCAGGGTCTGAAAATCCATCGGAACTAAGGGAATCAATTTGCGCATTATTGTCTGTTTTGGTTTTGGGGTGGCAACTGCATCAGGTGAAAGCTTCTAGCATCGTGCATGGAGGAGGCAATTTCTCCCGCCGGCCAGGACCAGCAAGCTGCCGGTGTGGGAATTCTTCTTCAGATTGTGTTGTTGGTTTTGTCTTTCGTGCTGGGCCACATTCTTCGTCGCAAGAAGATATACGTCATTCCTGAAGCTAGTGCTTCTCTTCTCATATGTTTGATCGTTGTTATTTGCCCTGTTATTCTGACTTTCTTGGTTTAATACTTATTTTGTTTTAGTTTTTATCTGTTGCTGCAGGATTAATCGTTGGTGGAGTAGCTAACATTTTTAGGATTGAAAATAGCATTATCGGGTTACTGCAATGCTAATCACTGTCCTTTGCAATACTTAAATGAATAAAACTCTGTTGAGTTCGTCTTTTATTTTGACAGCTGACGGTTTTTATTATCATCCTCGTTCAATTTCTGGCAGGGCGTGGTTCAATTTTCACGTGGAATTTTTTTTCTTGTTCCTATTACCTCCCATTATATTATATCCTCACTAAAATTTGTGGTTTATTGGCATTATTCTTATGCTTGTTATTGTTATTATATCTCATTTCCAATTTGTGAGCGCCACTTGTTTGGATATCCGTAATGTTTTTTTCTTGACTGTCAAGGTTACTCAGTCTGGGTTCAGTTTCTCACCTGTAAGCCTCTTCATAGATTTATTTTTGGACCTGAGCTCCTTCAGACAAGCTTTTTGACTCCTTGGTTATGTTGTTGACAGAAACCTTTCTTCTCAAATTTTGGAGCAATTGTGACATTTGCTATATTGGGTACTTTTATAGCTTCAATAGTAACGGGTATTCTAGTGTAAGTTATTTTCCCATTTGGTACAACTATTTCACTTTGTGGTTTATTAGGATTTTATTGATTCCATGCGAATAACTTTTTCCTATCTGCTGCAGTTATCTTGGCGGACTGATTTACCTCATGTATAAACTTTCACTTGTAGAGTGCCTAACGTTTGGTGCTCTTATATCAGCAACTGATCCTGTTACTGTTTTATCCATATTTCAGGTGATTTCCTGCTTTCTTTTTGCATTTTTCCATTTACAGGCTACTACTACATGCACATTTTCTGACTTTTGGCTAAATGGTCTTGAAACTTACAAGCATGTCCAATCTAAAAGCCATGGAGTACAGTAAGCATTCTTAGGGACGTAGCATATTATGTCAGTATGAATTGGATGCAGTGGGCTGGTCATAATATGTGAGCGAGATGTGCATGTGTACCATAAGAATCACCGTGGTTTCCTTGATGGCCTGGCCAGTCCCTTTCCTAATGTTCCCCTCAATGACCACCTATCTTAATTTATATGATGTATGTGATTTTTAATAAATATGTAATTTAACCAATGACCTTGTAGTCTAGTGGCATGGATACTTCCGTGTAAGTGGGAGACCGTGATTTCGATCTCGCTTGTAACATCAAACCATTAGTGTATCCCCCTCTAATTCAAATGAATAAATAAATATGCAGCTTACACTTTCCTAGTTTCTATTCAGCTAGTGTGTCTATAATCTACATCCAATTTCATTGTCCTGCCTGACTCTTAGTACAGCATTATACATATGGTATTGATGTCATATTTGCCTCGCTTTGCTCCTAAGATGTACTTTTGCCTGCCACATTTGTAGGAGCTTGACACAGATGTTAACCTATATGCCTTGGTTTTTGGAGAATCTGTTCTAAATGATGCAGCAAGTCTGTATAACTACTGTGCTTATTTTATTTCTTATTACGTAATTCATCTGTTATTTAAGATAAAAGGTGCTAAATGGTTTGTCTTTTACTTTTTTGCCTATCTCTATTTGTCCTTTCTTTACTCTAACCTCCCCTCATGCCTTATGTGTCGATTTGCAATTTCCTTGTACAGGTATCAGAACCTCTAATTATGCTTATCCTAGGTAATTCAAATATTATTAAGAGTTTAATAACAACTCAATGACTTACTGTACAGGACAGCGTCAATGGTTAGAACTCACCCGTTTGAACTAAATTTCTTCATGATATTTGTTAGTTTTGTGGAGTTTTTTGTTGGCTCAATGTCTGCAGGTCAGTCTCTACAAATTTTATTTAATTTTCTCTTTATGATGCGTTAGTTTAATTCAGTTATGTGTGTATTATTTTGGTCTTCTGCTTCCACCAAGTTAATATAGCTCTTCGTGGGGGCAGAACAGAAGTGAAAAAGAGAGACAGAACGTTTTAGAAGAACCTGTTAGGTTTTGATGAACTAACACGCTGTGTTGTGAATTATTACATCATATTTTTTTACCAGCTGAAGAAATTATTATTTTTAATGTCTCTAAGTTGCTGTTCTTTTGGTGGCTATGCAGGTGTTGTAGTTGGTTTTATATCTGCTTTGATATCATTTTAAATCCACTTGTCCTAATCAGTATACAAATTTGAGATTTAAAAGCCAAAATATATCATGGAACCTTAACTATCAGAACCTTTTTAAGTATGCTGGGCTGGATATTTACAAGTAAGTATTTAGTATCAATTCATAACCTTTGGTGATTCTTTTATGGGGAAAAAAAAACATGATTCACCCCATAATTGAAAAACACTGACTGGAAAATTTTCTGGTTCTTTCTAGTCTTCAGAACTTGGAGAGCTGTCTTTTTGTTATTTTCCCTTATTTCTCGTAAGAAATCTCTTTGGATCATTTGTCCAATTTGTCTCAAGTTGCTTATGTTCTTTTGTAGATACATGGTGAAAATCAGTGTAAATGTGAAGCACTCTAGACACAAAGTATGGAAAGGTGTCTATAACTTCCCCACCAAGACCTACCCCCAACGGAGAGTAGCTAGATGGGGAAATAAGATTAAGCCTTGTTCATACATGGGCTTCTTTGGTACAAAATGAGCCACTTCAAATAGGTTCATTGCTCCGGCCAAGAATGCGATTAATCAGGCATGGGCTACATGAGTCCCCAGTAACTTACTGGATAAATTGATAAGTCGGGCATTCCCAGCCCACCAAGCGAAACCGGTAGTTTCTTAGTCACGACTAGTTAAATATATTTTCTTCTATAGGTACATGCTTGCAGAAGGTCTTGGCATGTCTGGCATTGTATCAATCTTGTTCACAGGAATAGTAAGTACAGATTATATTTCACCTCTCTTAATTTGATATTTGTGCGTTAAAATATTAAAATCAGGATCTTGGTGCTTTATTATAGCTCATGAACATGAAGCGCTACACTTATTCAAATTTGTCCAGAAGGTCTCAAAGATTTGTCTCTTCATTTTTTGAGTTAACATCATCTTTAGCAGAGACATTTACGTAAGGAAGTCTCTATGTGCTATATTTTATTTGAGCAGTTAAATCCTTCGGTCTAAAGGATGCATTTACACCTATGATCTGCAGATTTATATATATGGCCGTTAATATTGCAATGGAGAAACATCGCTGGTCACATGTGGGATTTATATGCTTCTCAATTGCATCCTTTCCTTTTCCCAAGAAATTTGAACTGCTGTCAACAAGACATCTGAAATTCCTTTTTTGTATTCGGAAATAAGACGTGTACACGGTATTTATAGAGATGCAAAGGGCTACTCTTGGGAGCATTAATTTGAATAAGTTCAAAGGGGACCAATGAAACTCTGGCAAAAAAGAGGGGAGGGGACTAATGAAACTACTAACAGTTGTGATGAGTACTAGCTGTGAATTTTGTGTTGTCATATTCTCTTCCTTGACTTTCTCTGGTAACCAGTCTCAGATATTCATTGGGGTTGCAAGGTACTTGTGCTGTTATTGCTAATAGCTTAGGCGTTCAATCATTCTTCCATAAGCTTATCTCAAGTTCTTCAGCTAGTTTGATTACAATATCCATCTACGGGACTCTTTTGTGCTTTACTAGATTAAACTTAGTTCACTTCATGCAGGGCAGCAAATATATTTTCTTGTGTCTTTCTAATGAACCTTTCCAGACGTGACCATCAAAAGATTCCTCCAAATCATCAGCAAGCACTTTGGTATACCGGTAAGGAAGGCATGAAATGTGGTACTCCCTCCGGTCCTTAATATAAGACATATTTACTTAATTTGATTAGATTAAGGAAGTTAGTTATATCAAATGTATTTTTTAAAAAGTGGTGCAAATTTGTGCCGGAAGTTTTCACTAAGGAACAATGTTTCCTCAGAAGTTTTTTCAGGTTCAATGTCACCCTGAAAATGTTAAAATGTAGCAATGTTTACCCCATACCGTTTAAAACTAACATTGACCGTTAAAAAATTGATATTGACCGTTAATTTTAAAGGGCAATATTGCTCTATTTTAACACTTCCGGGACAACAATGAATCTAGAAAGATTTCTAGGGCAACATCACTCCTCAGCGGAAATTTTCAGAGCAAATTTGCAGTTTAACAATTTTTTAAAACATCTTAGTCATCTTCTTTAATTCTCTCATTTCTTCTCCTCCTTATTTATTATTAAGGGAACATTAATAGGGATAAATTAGGAAAAGATTGACAAATATGAAAATTATATCTTATATTTAGGACCAAGATCTACTCCATAAATATGTCTTATATTAAGCACCAGGGGAGTATTTGAATACGTGTGAACTTTCAACTGATTCTGTCAATAAAGGAAACAGATTATTGGTTTTAGCTATGTTTTATTGCTTTGGCTAAATTTCGTTCATTATGCTGTGTGAGCAGGACTTCGAGGGACAATGGCCTTTGCCCTTGCTCTGCAATCTCTACGTGATCTTCCAGAAGTAAACGGTCAGACCATATTTACTGCGACTACTGCAATAATCATTTTGACGGTAGGAATACTCACTCATTTTACTCTTAGTTGGCACCCCAGAAGTCATTTTTGGTAAACTAACTGCCGCTAGATTGATCTTTGGGTATAAAAACTTATCTTTAAAAGCATTGCCTTACTGTTTCGAAAGTCAGTTTAGCAAATGTACTCTTGCCAAACTGTAAACCAAACACACTCACTTAATCTTAATTAAATGGTATTGTCATTCTTGATAAATTGCATTTCCATTTGCATCTGTTCATATTATAGTCCCACCCACCCATTTTCAAGTTGTTTCGTAGATTGCCCTTGCTGGAAAAGATAAAATTTAGTTTGATTTAGTGAAAAATATGCCACTGTACAATTTTTTGCTGGACGGCAATTTCAAATCGTTTGAGTTAACTTACTGATGAAGGAAATCCTCGTTATATGCTCGTCTATAAACTGTGACGCTGGAACATTTTCTCACCTAAAGTTTTATGCAAGCTGCCAATCCCCACGTTGCTCTTTGAATCTCCAATCTCAGTAATATTTGAACGTTAAAATCTATATTCGTTTTAGGTATTACTGATTGGCGGATCAACGAGCTACATGCTGGGAACTCTGGAAGTTGTAGGTGATAGCAATAACATTGATAGCCTTCTGGGCTCTGAGGAAACCGTGGTAAGTTTATAAAATTTGTCATAGATTTGTATGTTAACTTGGCAGTTTTAAAGAAAAAAGAAGAAGAAGAATTTTGACAGCGTCATTTAGCCTTCTGAAGGATCTTCTTTAACCTAATGATTTAGCTTATACATAATTATTTCTTTTTTCTCATTTAACTAATATTTTTTTTTTCTTCCTCAAGGATTTTGAAGAAAATAATGGTGATCCTGTTCGTTCTCACAATGAAGAGTCACCACCCGGGAACATTTTCAAGATGAGCCTTAAAAAACTCCCCAACAGGTATCAGCCAGGTTCTGAGTTCTGATACTGAAAACATGGTCAAATGTGTTTTTTTTTTTTCCCAATAATGATCTTGCGTCATTCATTTTCTCATTGATTCTCCTATGCACTGCTGTATCTTTTACAGCTTTAGATAGAAACTACCTCACTCCATTCTTCACAAGTCAAGGTGAAGATGAAGTAGAAGATGGTAAGTTTAACTCGATATCTATTCGAAGTTTTGTCAAATTTTCACTGCAGATGATGTAGATTGGTTTGGATTATTGCTTGGATGTCCTTCTGATGGTAATTCTCAAAAATATGAACTACCTGATTTTGATATCAAATATATATATGGTCGTATTTTCTCTCGTACAAATTATTTTGAAACTCTCTTCTTTTTGAAAATTTCAAGCGGCCTATCCATATGATGCGGTCTCTCAACGGATATTACCTACCAACAGACCCATATAACTGCCACGAACAACCTATTGTAAGTAACACTCCTTACTAATGTTAATACATTAGTGGCAAGACCCTCTTAGTTAACACATCCCCTCTAGTGGAGGAGCTTGTGGGTTCTATCCCCCAAGTGTGCTTGTAGGTTCCCTCCCTTTTGGGTAAGGCTTAGGATATAGGACTAAAAAATTGCTAATATGTTAGTGCGCTTCGTATATCTTTAAGGTAACATGATGTCTGTCAATTACATATATGTAATTTTGTACTACTTCTAATCCTATTTAATCCTATTTATAAGACCCTATCCATTGGTCCTTAATTAATACAAAACATTTTCCAAAATTTTTTCAAAAAGAAAAACATTGATGATATCTCTTTCACTCTTAGTTTAAATAACAACTTTTAGTTCGATTAAGGGTGATCTTGAAAAGATGTAAAAATCTTTCACATTTGATTAAGGGTGTGTTCGAATCAGCTTTTAGAGAATAACTTTTGGAGAAAAATGTGGAGAATAGCTTTTGAAGATTAGATTACGGGAAAAAGGTGATTTCAATAAAATGAGAGTGTTTGAATGTTGTGATCATAATAGTTTTTTTCATGGTTAAATTACTAAAAAGGACATTAACTTTTGTGATAATTACTAAAAACCAGTGTTGTGTAACTCAAACGGGACCGGCCCGGAAACCGGCGAACCGGCCGGTAAACCGGTTTGGTTCCCGGTCCGGTCCGGGTCACTATTTTTTTTAAAAAAAAAATTTAACATTTTTCCTTTATAATTCCATATTATAAGTCTAAAATCTTCAATTTCTCACCGGTTTGGTCCTGGTTTAGCTCCGGTTTGGCCCTGATCTGACCCACTAACCCTTAACCCAGTACCCCGACCGGTTCAATACCCGATCCAGGTTTTAATACCTTGCTAAAAACAAATGAGAGAGAGAGAGAGATTGACGTGGGGCCCACATAATAAAAAGGACCAATAAGAAATAGAGAGTGGGATCCACATAATGGAAAAAGCAAAAAAAATAAAAGGATATTCCCAAAACCATGGTTTTGGGAAAATTTGGGTGTTCGGAACACACACTAAGTTTAACTATTTTCCTTAATCTCAGGAAATTAGTTACTCCTTTCGGTCCTAATGATAAGACAAAGTTGACTTTTTTTGAGAAATTAAGGAAGCCAATTAAATTAGTTTAGAGTATTTATATTTTTATTTTTTTTCTCCAAATTAATTAATTTGACTAATAAACTAATATATAATATAAGGATACTAAAAATATAAACACTCTAAAGTAATTTAATTGGCTTCCTTAATTTCTCCAAAAAAGTTAACTTTATCTTATAATTAGGACCGGATGGAGTATTATTTGTAAGAAGAACAAGGAGTAACCTCTAAAGTCTATTCTTGAACTGAGGTTTTTGAACCTGCAATAATGTCTTTGAAAGTTTCCAGTATTACTTTTCATCAACTATCTTGATGCGTTATGTATTCTAAATGCATTATTAATTAACCCAACCTGTTGTTAACAGCCAAACTTTTGACTGCTACTAGAAGTCATAGAGGATACACTCAGTGGCCAATCTGGAAGTTGTGGTCATGATGGAGGACAAGCCTCCAGATAAGTAAGCGCTCTGTCCCCTCTCCTGCTTATATATATTTATTTTATGATTATCTCTTCCTGGAATTGTCGCGGTGCTGGTGGGCGCACGTTCCCGCGTGTGTTGAAAGATGTGGTTCAAAAATATGGTATTAATGTGATGTGTCTAATGGAACCCAGAATTAGTGGTAATAGAGCTGACAAGGTTGTTAGGAAATTGGGATTCAATGACTGGTTAAGAGTTGAAGCCACTAGGTATGCTGGGGGGATTTGGGTTCTATGGAACCATTGGGAATTTCAACTTGATTACACTTTTTCTAATACTCAACTTCTTCATTGCAAGATCTCTCCTAAGAATAATCTCAACCCCACGTTTTTTACTTTTGTTTATGGGGACACTAGTACTTTAAAGAGGAGGGATCTGTGGGAGTCGTTGCATGCGATTAAGCAATCGGTTAGCTCTTCATGGCTGGTTATGGGTGATTTTAATACCTTCCTTAATCCTAGTAATAAAGTTGGTGGAGCGCCTCCTACTCTCAACTCCATGAAGGATTTCCAAAATTGTATTGATAGCTGCAATTTACTGGAGGTTCCGGTTGTTGGGGATAAATTCACTTGGGAAAAAACCGGAGTCAAGGAACGTCTTGATTGGGTGTTCTGTAACTTCGACTGGGATATTCTGAATCCACAAGCCAAAGCTTATCACAATCTTAGGTTCAAATCTGACCATCGGGTGATTGTGGTTGCGGATGGCAATAATAGGGTTGGCGGTAAAAGGGGAAGTCACTTCCTTTACCAAGCAGCGTGGAGCATTGAAGAGGGTTTTAGTGAGGTAGTCAAAGATGCATGGCAAGGGAATAGTTGGGTCCAAGGTCAGGAGCGGTTCTCAATAGAAGCCTCCGAGTGGAACTCTAGAGTGGTGGGAAATGTGGCAAAAAAGAAGAGAGAAATCATACACAGACTGGAAGGGATTGATCGGGTCAGGAGTAGAGGAGGTGGGCCTAATGGTCTCTTCAGGATCGAAAAGCAGCTATGGGATTTGTATCACAAAATAGCTCTTCAGGAGGAACTGATTTGGTTCCAGAAATCAAGATGTAAGTGGATTGGTGGTGGTGATAGAAATACGAAATTTTTTCATGCAAGTGTATCCGCAAGAAGGAAAAGGAACAGGATCGAGGCTCTACAAGATGATACCGGGAACTGGGTGTCTGATGAGTCGCTATTAAGAGGCATGGCTTTCGATTATTTCCAGAATCTCTACTCGGCTGAGAACCCATCTGCTCCCTTTTCCCCTTGGCCGGCAAGATTCCCACCTCTGGATGGTCTTCAATTGGACCATCTGCAAAAATCGGTTTCCCCGACTGAGATTAAAAATGCTGCCTTTGAGATGGGTGCTTTTAAAGCACCTGGCCCGGACGGTTTGAATCCTCATTTCTTCCATACCCAATGGAATCTTATTGGGCAGAAGGTTTGTGACCTAGTGATTAGGATTTTTGTGAACCCGGAGGTCATCCAGGAAATTAATCATACGAACATCACCCTCATTCCCAAGATTGATCATCCTACGTCGTTGAAGGACTTCAGGCCTATCTCTTTATGCAATGTGAGCTACAAAATCGTTAGTAAAGTTATTGCCAACCATTTTAAAAGTGTAATGAATCATTTGGTTGCTGAAAACCAATGTAGCTTTATAGCGGGAAGACAAGGTGTGGACAATATCATTATTGCTCAAGAGGCAATTCACTCCATGCGGTTCAAGAAGGGGAATAAGGGATACATTGCAGTGAAAGTTGATATGGAAAAGGCTTTTGATAGGTTGGATTGGCGATTTCTTGAATTCACTCTTCAGAGCCTAGGATTGGGAGCAGATTTTGTTAAGCTGATTATGACCTGCGTCTCTTCCCCTTCCATGAGCATTATCTGGAATGGTATTGCTTCCAAACGCTTCCACCCCTCTAGAGGGGTGAGACAGGGTGACCCGCTGGGTCCATTCCTGTTTGTCCTCTGTATGGAACTGCTTGGTCAATTGATTCACCAAGAAGTTGATTCGGGGAACTGGCATCCTTTAAAATTGAGCTCATCTGGACCAAATATATCCCATCTATTCTTCGCAGATGACCTTGTTCTTTTCAGGGAAGCTTCCAATGAACAGATGGTGGAGATTCGCAATATCATGACTCTTTTCTGCCGGGTCTCTGGTCATAGGATTAACCTGAATAAGTCCAAAATGTTCGTTTCGAAAAATGTCCATTTCAATAGGGCATACGAGATGAGCCAGATTGTAGGAGTTGGATTGACTGCGGATCTTGGGAAATATTTGGGTGTTCCTCTTCTGCACAAAAGGATGGTTAAGAGGACCTTTGCTCCGTTGCTCCAGAAGGTGAGATTGAAATTGGCAAGCTAGAAAGGTAAATTTCTGAGTATGGCAGGTCGTACGACTCTTATCAAGTCGGTCCTTTCGGCAATTCCACAATACCAGATGCAATCAACCCTTGTTCCGAAAGGGGTGCTGCCTGCTATTGAAAAGCTTAGCAGAGACTTCTTTTGGAACCAACATGAGGACTCCAAAAAATTGCACCTGCTTTCTTGGGACATCCTCAAAAGAAGAAAATGTGAGGGTGGATTGGGAGTAAAAGACTTACATTGCCAAAATAAAGCTTTCCTCATGAAGTTGTGCTGGTGTTTAATCAAAAAACCAGATGCCTTTTGGGTGAAATGTTTACGAGCAAAATACTCATGTGGATCATCTGTCGACCCCCTCATCCAGAGAAGGAGCAAGCAGTCGGCTGTGTGGAGTGGAATTGTAGCTGTCTGGGAGGATTTCAAGAGTGGTCTTGGCAAAAGTCTGAGAAGCGGCCGGAATACGTTAGCTTGGAAAGAATGCTGGACTCCTGTTGATAAACCGCTTGAACTCCTTATAGACAAAAACTTGCACTTAGTGGATAGAAGTGCCAACGTGCGCTCTTTTACAACTCCATCGGGTCATTGGGATAGAGCTAAATGGGCTTTTTTCCTCCCTCACTGGGTGGTGGAGAAAATTATGTTGATATCTCCACCTTTGGGCAGCGAGGATGATATTGTTTGCTGGAGGAATGCTTCTGATGGGAACTTCAGCGTTAGATCAGCGTATGACGCTATCTATCATCAGCACAACCTTAGGTCCCAACCTCACTGGCAGTCGCTATGGCACTGGGGAATTCCTGAAAGAGTCAAAATTTTCTTGTGGCAAGTATTTCATGACAGGCTTCCTACTAACGAAATAAGAGTGAGACACAACCCGAGCGTCTTAAACACCTGTCCTTTTCAGTGTGATAGTGTGGAGAGTATCCTTCATATGTTGAGAGATTGTGAACAAGCACAGAGAGTGTGGTCAGCCTTAACTAACCCTCTATATTATAGTATGTTTTTTTCTGGTAATTTGCAGGATTGGCTCAACTTCAATCTACAACACTCACCAGGAAACAACAAGATGGCGAGATGGCCGTGGCATAAAGTCTTCAGTTACACGTGCTGGCTACTTTGGAAGAATCGATGTAACCAAGCTTTTGAAGGGTCATCCGACAACTCAAAAGGGATAGTCCACAGATGCATATACCATCTATCGGAAGGTGTGGAGAATGGTAGGTTTCGACACTAGATATTCCAGGTTCCAGACCGAGGTCTTCTTCATTGGAAACCCCCGGACCCAGGATTTCATCGACTAGATGTAGACGGTTCGGTGATTAGGGAAGGCCAGGCCGCGTGCGGAGGTGCTATCCGGGATCACCAGGGTAACTGGATTCGTGGATTTCAACAGAAGTTAGGTCTTACCTTCCCAACTGCTGCTGAAATTCATGCAATCCGTCGAGGCCTTCTACTATGCAAAAAGCTGGGACTAAAGAAAATCAAATTGTTCACAGATTCTCTACAGGCAGTTCACCTATTATCCATCCACTGTGATCCTGATCATCCTTTGTATGACGTCATTGTAGATACTAGATCTCTTGTCTACAGCGACTGGGAGTTGGAAATTTCCCACACTCATAGGGAAAGTATTCGTTGTGCAGATTACCTAGCGGGAACGGCGCATTTCATTTCACAAGACTATGTTGAATTAGGTCTTCCCCCAATGGAATGTATTCACCTTTTTGCTTTGGATTGTGGTTCGCTACCACAAGACCATTCTGTAGGACCTAGCCTATAGATTCTGTTATTATCAGGCTTTGCTTGCCCTTGTAACAAAAAAGAAGAAGAAGTCATAGAGCAGGCTTCCATGACCAAGTTTCTCCATGAGCTTGTTATCATTGTGCTTGTTTGGAATAGCGATTAAAGTATTCAAAAGTAGCTTTTAAATAATGATTTACGGTATATAGGATAAATATGTGATATGAGTGTTGTTTCGATTTATATGTATAAGCACTTTTGGAATCCCCAATCATGATCCCAAATATGCTTAATTGTAAAAGGCATGCTTAGCTTGATGACTCGATCCTTCGCATTTTTTCCCCGAGTGGCAATGTGTTCATTTTTGGCAGAGATGAACATATAACCGAAAGAGAAATTCGCAATTTTCTAATATAATTGAAACACAAAGCAATGTAAAAAATTACAGTACAGAAAACAAATTCATTTTTTCTAGAGTAAATTTCATCAAAATATCCTTATGATAGGGGAAATTAATATGAAAGTCCCTATGGTTTTACCAAATTTTTAAGGGAAAATCACTGTCAGATTCCAAGGAAGCAAAATATTATCAGAAAAGTCCCTGGAAAAACTGAAATATCTGAAAAGTTCCTAGGGACTTTTCTGATATTATTTTCCAAAGTCAAATGACACACATGCCCCTCTTCTATTATCTCTCTCTCACTCTCACGTTTTCAGCTTGCAGATCTGTGCTCTCTCTCTACAGTTTCATTTTTTGCAATGGTGAAGGGCGAAGCTTTGAGGTGGTTAAAAATTTATGAGATGGGATGTAAGATAGAAGGAAGAATAAGATGGAAGGAAGGTGGTGGGATTTTTTTGATGCTCAAGCTTCCGCCATTTTTAAAGAAGGAAGGGATGAATGTAATGATGATGATGATGAAGGAAGCTTGAGCATCAAAAAAATCCCACTACCTTCCTTCAATCTTCTTCTTCCTTCTATCTTACATCCCATCCCATAAATCTTTAACTACCTCAAAGCTTTGCCCTTCACCATTGCAAAAAATGAAAATGCTAAGAGAGAGCATAGATCTGCAAGCTGAAAACGTGAGAGAGAGAGAGAGAGAGAGAGAATAGAAGAGGGGCATGTGTGTCATTTGACTTTGGAAAATAACATCAGAAAAGTCCCTAGGGACTTTTCAGATATTTCAGTTTTTCTAGGGACTTTTCTGATAATATTTTGCTTCCTTAGGACTTGACAGTGATTTTCCCAATTTTTAATCACATCCTTATATAATTTTTTTTCATTTTATCATCAGGTCCTTATATAATAGAGAGAATGTTTGTGTAACTAAGTCAATAGTAAGGAGTGATTAGAGTATCTTGCTCTTAAAAAAAACTATAAAGACATGATTAAAAACACGGGAAACTATAACATGATAAAAAGGGGAAAAATTATATTAAAAATTAGGAAAATTAATCTTTTTAATTTGTCCTTGTAATTTTGACTGGGTTGTAACTCAATTCCTACACTTTAACTCGGTGCAACTCAGTCCCTATAGTTTTGACTCAGTTGTAACTCAGTCTCTGAACTTTGACTCACTGCAATTTAGTCTATAGTTTTAAACATTTTATATTTTAGTTCCCCTCCTTTATTCTAGAATATAAGAACTAAATTATAAAATGGTGAAAACTATAAGGACTGAGTTATAGTGAGTCAAAGTTCAGGAAATGAGTTACAGCCAAATCAAAATTATAAGGACTAAGTTGCGTAGAGTCAAAAGTGTAGGGATTATATTACAATTCAATCAAAACTACATGACCAAAAGATTAATTTTCTCTTAAAAATTAGATGATGAAATTATAAGGACTTATAGATTGATTTTCAAATTCTCAAATATGATGAAACCATGGTTTAAGAAAACTATGGAGCAGAGTAGTTGAAACTTACAGTAAGTTTACAAGGACACAAGCTTCTTTACTAATTATGGAAACCTTTTGCTCGAAATAGTAAGGTTTGAAATCACTTGTATACAGTATTAAGATGTAGAGTTAATGAGCAATATTGCTCTGGAAATTTTTTTTAAATGAAAATTTTGTCTAGCTGTTATTGTAGTTAATTTTGACTGTTAGTTGATAAAATATATTGAGCTGAAAGTCCATATGTCATCCACGTCATTTTTGTTAAGGTGCAAATTTACCCTGAAAGTCCATATGTCTTCTACTTAATTTTTTTTTAAAGTAAGATTTAAACTTTTGAGATAAATTTGCACCTTAACAAAGATGACATAGATGACATATGGGCTGTAAACTCAGCATATTTAGTTAACTAATGGTTAAAATTAATTGGGATAACGGTAGGGGCCAAATTGCCGCTTAACCCTAAGATGTATGAAACTTTGTCTCTTTTTTTCTTTGCCAGGTATGAAACTTTGTCAAAATCAAAACGATCAAACATAAACTTATATTTGACCAGCTTAAGAATTAATCTAATTCTCTTAATATTGGTATGTACTCTTGTAAAATTGACGTGCTGTTTAGGGGGGTTTTTTTTTTTCCCTGTTGTCATTTTCTTCTTAATTTGACCTCGTTTTTTTAATAATTGGATGCCGTGTAATTTAAGATGAGAGCGACTTCCGAGTTTAGTGGGAAAAGAGAGTTCAATCAAAGCCCCATGCATGCAACAGCGACTTGGAGAATCTTTCAGGCAACATTTGTATGTGCAAACAGAAAAAACAATATTTTTAAAAATATTATCGAATAAAAATATAAGAATATTCCTAGGATCAAATTTTTAATTGTATTTTATTACTTAATTGATAGTGAAATAGTACATTGCACGTAGCCCTATAATATATAAAATAAGTACTAAGCTGTTCACCCGTGCTAATCACATATATACTTATTGCACTAAATAATTAAGAATTAATAATCATTAACAAATAAAATAATGATGTTTCCTGCGCGATAAGGCTTATAATTTTATGGGTTGATACACCTACCAAGTTTGAAATTTAAAAAGTACTTGCCCTGTGATTATTTACAAAGTCATATTTCTTGAATTGGTCTATTTTCTGTTATAAAGTTTTTTTTAATTGTTTTAAGCAATAAATGTATTTTTACCAATATTACTTCTAATTGATTTTTTTATATATTCTCTTTCATCTTTTTTCTCACTATTATATTCTTTTATTTACTTTTTTTTCTTTTGCTAATACAGTTTCGCATTTACTCACTTATAAATAAAAGCTTATTTCGAAAATCAAGTATATTTCCTACATATTTATTTTTTTGATACTCTAAAATAAAAAATAAAAAAAAAACAAAAAAACTAGAAAGCATCAGCGGAAGCTAAGAGCTCCCTCAACAAGTCTGGGTTAAAGATTTGAAGCGTAGTAGCTTCGATTTAGAGCTCGTCTTGCGATCAAGTCCGCCAATATATTTTTATCTCTGCTAATGACTCTAAACTTGACCTACCACTAGTAGAAAAAACTCTTTTTAGACCGTCACATTTAGATTGGTTTTGGCGGATAAGGTCTTAAAAATTTGTGCGGTGGCAGTTCTGTAATTATATTGAATTTCTAAGACCGGTTCTAAAAAAATCGGTCTAAAAAAAATTATTTAGACCGGTTATAAATAAAACCAATCTTAAAATATTAAAATTTTTAAGAATTTAAAATATTTTAACATTTAAGACCGGTTTACATAAAAACCGGTTTTAAATGTAAAACATTTAATACCGGTTTTATATTAAAACCGGTCTTAAATATTTAACATTTAAGACCGGTTTTTATGTAAACCAGTCTTAAATGTTAAAACATTTTTAATCTTAAAAATTTTAACAATTTAAGACCAGTTTGTACAAACTGATCTTAAATTTGAAATTTCCCTCTTTTAAGACCAGTTTTTATTGAAAATCGGTCTAAAAGGTAAGATTTTTCGCCCGTATTTTTACTCCCGCGTCCAGATCGTGCGCTCTATGAACCCTTTCTTCTCTTTTCGCCATTTCTCTGTGAGCTCTGTCCGTGCTTGTTCTGAACTCGTCCATGGCGTCCCGTCCCTCATTTGCTTAACTCTCCTCCGTCATTATCGCTTCTGTTGCTGTGTTCGTCATCGTTGTTCTTTGATTATCGTCAGTCTTCTTCGCCGCGACCTCTATTCTCCGTAGTAACCATTCTCCTCTGCCTTGACTTCCCTTTGTCAGTGCCGTGAATTTGAGGACTTCATTTTAACCTCAGTTGACGCCACCGTGACTTTGGGTTGAAGCTCACTCCTTGGTCTTCAATCAGGTTAGTGTTCGATTTGTTATTTAGTTGTACGTTGTTCATCAATAATTAATAATGTTCTGTGAAAAAATGGTTCTTGTTGTTGCTTTGAGCACTTAAACGTAATCTGAAAAAAATTAAATCTGCACATTCTTGTTAGATATATGCTCTGACTTTTAATGACTTGATTTGGGCTTGGATGAGTCATATTCCCTTGCATAAACAATACTCTTCTGGTTTTAATTATAGGGTAGTGAGAGAAGAAAATTTTAGTTCTATTTATAGGGTAGAGAGAAATTGTTCACATAAATGTACAGTTTTACCTTTAATTTATTATTATATCGACTTTGCTCTTAAGGATTATAATATATATTAAATAGGAGTAAAGTTGGAAAGTTATTAAATTTTAAGGCAGAGTTAATGAAATTTAAGGTTTTTTTTTTATTTTGTGTACAATATGCTTAAATATGGTCAAAGAGTATTTAATAATGAATTAACTAGCCGGCCAAAAACATAAAAAGAACATGAATTAACTAATATTAGATGAGTCACAACGCGCTTTTGCCGCCCCCAATGCTAACTACTAATAAATATATTACTCCCACTAGTTCTTATTAAAGAACACTTCTAATTAATTGTTATATACATACAAAGAAATTATCATTAAGTCATCCAATTTATCCTAAATTTTTCTAACTTTTTCCCTTGTATTTTTTATTTTTCCAACTTTGAACCTCATCTATAACAAAGGTAAAATGGGGAAAAAAAGTAATTAATGAGGTTATTAGATACTTATATTTGGGACCAAAAATTGCTTCTAGAAGATGCCCTATAATGAAGACCAAAGGGAGTATGTAATTCATAATATTAAATATGAGTAAATTTGAAAGTTTATTTATTTTTAGATAAAGTCAATAACTTAACCACATCTTATTATAGTTTTAATAAGGTGATTAGAAGTGCTTTTATAATAAAGACTACGAGGAGAAGTATAAATGTGTATTCTAGGATGCTCCATACTTGGAGCTGCAATTGAATTGCTAGTCTGATATACTAAACATGGGAAAACTTGCTTCCTATCTTTTCATGCTCTTCCTTTGCTACTTTATGGCCTCCCTAGCATGGAGCGAGATGGATTCCACCATCGACAAATCTACCCTTCTTGCTTTTAAATCATCTATTACTGTGGATCCCTACAATCTCTTGGCTAACTGGTCTGTCTCCTCGTCTCCATGTGATTGGGTTGGTGTTGGATGTGATACTCGCCATAGAAGGGTCCATTCCTTGAAGCTTAATGATGAAGGTCTTAAAGGCATCATATCTCCACAATTAGGAAATCTCTCTTTTCTTGTTGAACTTGATTTGAGTAGCAACAACTTTCATGGTCAGATACCAAAAGAGTTGGTACAATTGCGTAGATTGAAACGACTCAACTTGAGCTACAATGACTTTCATGGACAAGTTCCAACAAGGATAGGAGATTTATCTATGCTTGAGCATTTGGATTTTCGAAATAACAGTCTTAGTGGATTTATTCCAATATCTCTGCACAATCTATCAAAGTTGGAGATTTTGGATTGGAATTTTAACTTCATTCAAGGGACCATTCCACTTGAGATAGGAAGTCTAAAACACTTGAAGATTTTAGGACTTGGAGTGAACAAGCTTTCTGGAGCTATTCCACAAACAATTTCCAACTTGTCTTCACTTGAATTATTGAGTTTGTCTTATAACACTTTGTCTGGTATGTTTTTGAGAAATATGAGCTTGTCTAAACTGTTTTTTTTTATATTTGTATGCATTTCTTTTTTTTTTTAGTTTTTTTTTTGTTATTATCTTAAGAATAAAAAAATTCAACATCCAATTTTTAAATGTTTAGTAAAGTCAGACCATGGGCAGAAAAAATAAGGTGCAAAGTTCAAACAGATCTAATATGTTCATCATTAGTGTTTGGAAATAAATGTTTATTGTTCTAATATGTTCAAATGGAATTGGCTTACCTATTTTGCTCTGCTCATCCTCTTCCCTTTCACTACTCTTTCAATCATTAGATTGAAATTTTTTAGCGGTTTAGATTTAATATTTGATAAAAATAATTTTTTAAAATATTTTGTATTGTAGTTTGAATTTTTATGAATAAAACTTAGTGGTTTTTGAATTTTTATATTTATTAATAATTTAATATTTTATTATAATTTTATAAAACATTAAATCTGAACCATTCAAAGATCAATCTAAAGGTTAAGATTATTCGTAGAGTAGAAGTAGATTCGGAGAGCACAAGAGAGAAGCCAAATCCATTATTCTGTTGTTAAAAAGTTTTTGAAGGTTTTTCTTGTCAAAATACATATATTTAAAGAAAATTCTTCCATATGTATGTTCAAACCCAAAGGGAAAAAAGGCGCACAATCTTTACTTCTCTCTCTCTTTTACAATTTTAGTATTTGAAAGAAATTAATTCTTTATTTTCTCTTTCAACATTGTTACAATGACAAACGATAATTTTTACTATATATATTAATTATTTCAATAGAGTACTTTATCATTTTGTTATGACAACTTAATTATTACTCTGGATTATACTTATTGTGCATGCTGTAAAAGTTGATGTTATTGACATATTGTTTGTCATTTAATATTTGAAGGAGCTATTCCAAATCAGATAGGTGATCCTCCACAGCTACAGATAATATATCTTTCAAATAATCAACTTTCAAGTTCTATACCATCCTCTATATTTAATAGTTCAGTGCGACGAAATATTCAACTATCCAAAAATAATTTGTCTGGTGAGATACCTTCCATTTGGCATCAATGCAAGGAATTGGTAGCTTTAGAATTGGGCAATAACATGTTCAATCCAGGAATCATTCCAAGTGACATTGGAAATTTGACAAACCTCCAAATTATAGAGCTTATCAACAGCAATTTGAAAGGTAAGAATCATTCCCCAAACAATTTCCAATTTTCTCTCTTGGTTTCCATGTTTCTTCTATTCCAGTATTTTCTTTTGGATGACATCTTCTCCTTTTCTTTTCTTTTCTTTTAAAAAAAAAGACGTACAAATCATCTAGCTTTCTCAATGAATCACATATCTAATAAAAACACGCCATGGGGATAATAGTTTGGTCTTTGGATATTAGTCCAACTCGATTGGAAAGGTCATGGATTTTTTAAAATAATTATAGTTTTATTTTAACATTTAAAGTATATTATAGCGTTAATTCTCAAAATAAGTCAGAAGATTATTGTCTCAAAGTGCATTGATTATATAAACGTATTTCAAGCTAAGGAACTATTCCAAATGAGATTGGTGATCTTTCATGAGTGAAGATGTTATATTTGCAAATATTGACACTCTACCTATAGCTTGAAACCTTTTGGTTTTAAAATGCAAAGAACTGAGATTTAGCATTAGCTAAAAACAGATTTAACATATGATACAGCATTGATATGTTAATTGTTTGTGTTTAATTATATGTTGATTGCAAATTTATATTCATGTTTATATGTAATTAATTTGTAATACAAATAAGTAATTCTATTTAGATAAACAATATATTCGACTGGATTACATTTAAAAATACGGATCATGTTGATTTCTTGTTAAACCGAAGCATATTATTTAAAGTGTCAATTAGCTGTCGGTTATAAATAGTTTAGTGCATAAATGAATATCAATAAATCAATATGAAATAAAAATACGCTTATTTTTTATTATTTAATTTCTTTGATGTTTTTCACTCATTTAGATGTTAATTCTTGAAGTGCAAAAATAATATTCTAGGGAGATAATTATCAACATCGATGGCCTCCTTCCCCCACTCTCTATCTGTCTAACCATGTTTCTATCACAGTATCATTATTACTATTATCATCAATCGGCAATTGCACGTTGCTCGAGTATTTGTATCATATATAATATTTGTGGGTAAGGGAGAAACCAAAACCTCTTGTTCTATATTATATCCAAAACTTCTAATTGAAAATAAGTTTTCTGTGTATATATAGTCAATAATAAGTTTTCTTTCAAAAAAATGCATGCATCATTTTTTTTATAAAAAAAAAAAGTCATTTGGATTATTAAGAGAATTTATAATAAAACATAGGCTTAATAAGCGAGGCATATGTTGGAATATTCAATTTATATCTAGGTCACAACTCCTTTAATGGTATGATCAATCTGCTCATCCATCAATTTTTATGCTTTCAAAAATTCCATTTATTATTTGCAAAACTGTTTGGTATATCTCCATTTATTAGTTTTTCATAATCAGTAGTAACTAAAATCAAGGTATTAGTTCATTCATGCATACTACATACGCCTAAGGCACACATACACCAAATTCTTTTGCAGGTGAAATTCCTCAGTCTATTTTCAACATTCCTTCTTTGAGAGAGGTTTACCTTTCCATGAACCATCTAAATGGCAACTTGCCAGATGAGATGTGCCATCAACTCCCTTTACTTGAAGTCTTTGTGGTTGTTAATAATCATTTACAGGGAAATATTCCAAAATCAATAAGTAACTGCACATCTTTGCAAGGCTTGTATTTGGGTATCAACTCGTTTTCAGGTATGCTCAAAAATTACCTTTCTACATGAGCTGTGCGCGTGCGCTTATAACTATATCACATGTTTAGTGCTTTCATTCAAATATGCGAATACACGACAAGAAACTATTGCAAGCTTTGAAATGTAATGATGTTTTCAAACACACACACTTAATAATTCCTATTGATAGGATTCAGATAGGTTGAGAGAATAAGGAGGAAAAAGTCTTTATTAAATACAAAAGAATAAAATTGATATTTTTTTTTTCAAAGAATAACCTTATGTTGGCTAGACTCTTTGTAGACTAAAATTACATTAAAATAATCAAATAAAATAAGAAATAATCTCTAAAATCTACTGGATCCTATCAACAATAATATGGATCCTTTGATTCACAAAATCGATATCTCATAAAATAGTCAAACTAAACAAATTAATTAAATAAAGTATATCCTAGCCAATATTGACTCAATAATATACTAATCCTAATTGAGATATTTATAAATAATATTTATATTATTTTTAACAGAAAATAAACTAACAACTCTTTAAACATGAATTGCAAAATATTTATTTGTAGTTTTATTAAATGTTCTCTGAAGATCACATTTTATGGAATCCTTGCCCAAAAAGTAGTTAGAGTTTTATATGACACATAAGAAAGAAATGATAAATATATTTACGTACGCAGACCCTCATGTAATTATAGGAGGTAACTAATTTCATACCTGGCTGAAATTAGTTCCTTCACTTTCCTGTATTATCCAGGTATGGAGTTATTAGGATAGAGACAAATTTAAAAGGACCCGAAATTAATAAAATATTAGGAGTTTCTTGTAATATAGAGAAGTGAATTCAAATTTTTGAAACGTACGTGTGTCTGTGTTACACACACAAGTACAAAACAGGCATATTACTTGTTTTGTCAATTTTCACTACTTTATATAAAAGTTATCATACATCCATCATTTTTTGTTTTTTATGTTAATTACCCAACAGCTAGCTTTTTGTTTCAGGTCTTATACCCAAGGAGATAGGCAATCTTGATAAGCTTGAAGAGTTGGATTTCTCAAGTAATAATTTCAATGAACCCTTTCCTTCGCATATATTCAACATTACGGCATTGAGGCGCGTCGTCCTTCGTGATAATTTCCTCTCAAGCTTTCTCCCATCAAATTTAGGAATTGGCCTTCCCAACCTAAAGGTATTGTCCTTGAGATGGAATCAACTTATTGGAAAAATTCCAAACAGCATCTCAAATGCTTCCAAGCTCACTATGTTAGACTTATCATGGAATAAATTTGGTGGAGATATACCCACTGCAATTGGGAATCTAACAAACCTGATTGCATTATATCTTGAAGGGAACTATTTGAATGGGTTGATTCCAAATACAATTAATACACTGCAAAGCCTTCAACATTTAAGTCTTAGCTACAACAGATTGCAAGGCTCCATTGCAAGTGAATTGTGCCAAATCAAAAGTTTGAGTGAGTTGTATCTAGCCAACAACATTTTTTCAGGAATGATTCCAAAGTGCCTCACAAATGCTTCTTTGCAAAAGTTGGATCTAAGCTCTAACAAATTGATTTCTCATATACCCTATTCTCTTTGGAGTCTCCAAGATATCTTGATCCTAGACTTATCCTCCAACACATTGAGTGGAACAATTTCACGTGAGGTATCAAACTTTAGAACAATTATATTATTGAACTTGTCAAGAAATCAAATTTCTGGAAACATCCCTACAACCATGGGTGGCTTGCTAACATTACAAAAACTATCTTTGGCTCATAACAAACTACAAGGCCCTATTCCTGAATCATTTAGTGGCATGATAGATATTGAGTTCTTGGATTTGTCCCAAAATAATTTGTCTGGCATGATTCCAAAGTCTTTAGAGTTACTTGCCCATATGAAGTACATTAATCTTTCATACAATTTATTGTATGGAGAAATTCCAAACGGTGGGCCTTTTCAGAATTTTACTTATGAATCTTTTATGATGAATGAAGATCTTTGTGGAAAGCCGCAACTAAAAGTCCATCCATGCAAAAAAGCAAACAAGCCCATCTCAACAAAAATGGTGCTTGTGATCAAATGCTTGTCGGCTATCGTTTTTGCAATCATTTTGGTTGCTTCATGCCTAGTGTTCCTTAAATTTAAGAAGGGCCATGTTAGTCATGAGATGAACAATACAGACTTCTTAAATTTGGGTGCACCAATCAAGATATCCTATTATGATCTTTTGCAAGCAACAAATAATTTTGATGAGAGTAATTTTCTTGGCAAGGGAAGTTTTGGATCAATTTACAAAGGAATTCTTTCAAGTGGAAAGATAGCTGCTGTGAAAGTATTTCACTCAAACTTGGAAGAAGCATCGAGGAGTTTTGATATTGAATGTGCTGCCATATGCAGTTTGCGTCATCGAAATCTCATTAAGATCATCAGTAGTTGCTCAAATGATGATTTTAAATCTCTAATAATGGAATTCATGTCAAATGGGAGTCTTGACAGATGGTTGTACTCTCATAACTATCATTTAAATATGGTGCAAAGATTGAACATAATGATTGATGTGGCATCCGCGTTGGAGTATCTTCATCATGGTTCTTCTACACCAGTGGTCCATTGTGATGTAAAGCCAAGCAATGTTTTATTAGATGAAAATATGGTGGCCCATTTGAGTGACTTTGGAATTGCCAAATTGTTAAGTGACAGTGATCAATCCAAAATTTATACCAAAACTTTGGCTACAATTGGTTATATGGCGCCAGGTAATAGTTTAATACTCATATTAAATTTATTTAATTTTTGTTACTTATATTCATTTATACCTACACACATGCATGCACATGATAGAAGAAACTATAAGTTATTCGACTATTTAATTCAGCACTCAAATTTATATGTAGAGTATGGATCAAGAGGAGTTGTTTCATTGAAAGGAGATGTCTATAGTTTCGGTGTTTTGCTTATGGAAATGTTTACAAGGAAGAAACCAACAGATGAGATGTTTGTTCAAGGTCTAACTTTGAAAGAATTTGTTAGCAAATCAACACCAAATTCAATCATCGATATTATTGATGTCAATTTAATGCACACAAGCAACCAAAACACTGGTAATATATTATTGTATATTATATCATCAGTTTTTGAGTTGGCATTAAATTGTTGCACTGATGCACCTGAGGCAAGACCTAATATGTCAGAGGTTGTGGTGTCACTAGGAAAACGCAAGGCCATGCTAATGCAACATATTCAAGGAACCCCTTGTTGAATAATTGTGTTAAATCAAATTGTATTTGCTACAATCTTTAACCCTTTGGATTGTTTTAATTTTGACAACTTGTCATATGGAGTGATGATGTCTTCTGTATTAATATATTATTATTTGAAATTTGAGAATTTTAGACTCACATGTGGGTTTTGGTTGTCTTCAAGGTAGCTCTTAACTTTTATGTGTTACAGATGTACATTGAATAATAGTAACATAGAGATAATGGCTTTTTTTTTATTTCATGATAAGTGAATAAAGTTTAGAAAGTGATTCAGTTAAGGGAGATATACATAAAAGATAATTGAAACGTGCAGGAGAAATAGATATTGTTATAAAAAGAAGATATGGTTGAAAAAAAAGCAATGAAATTAATCCACCTGAGAGTCTAAGTGAATCCCTTTATAACTCTTATATCCGGTTCTTAATATAAGACTCAGTTAACTAAGTTGAAAAGATTGAGGATGCTAAATAAATTATTTTAAAGTATTTGTATTTTTCTTTTTTTCTCCAAACTACTTTTCTTGACTTATAAATTAATATATAATCTAATAATCCACATAAGTAATTTAGTTTCTTTATTCTCTCTAGAGTAGTCAACTGGGTTGTATTGAGGATATAAGGCAGTATTAATTATTCAATGACTCGGTTAATATGACTATTGGGTTCATTGGGACTCCAACAAATCCCATCTTGCATTGACTCAATTAGAGAAAATAGGCCAATAAATCCAAAGCTTTGAAATAAATTTATAGATATAGATTGGGTATTTGGGTTGCCTTTATAATGTTATGGAATACTCCCTTTGGTCCTATTTATAAGCAACTTTTCTCTTGATTGCGCAAAACGAACTGGTAGTTAAAAGTAATGATTGTGTAAAAAATGTCATGTTTTTTTCATTTATGCCCCTATTTATAAAAAGAGTATAGGAGAGAGAATAAATAAAAAGTATGAGAGATAATGAGTATAAGATATGAGAGAGAATGAGTATTTAATAGGGTAAAATAGGAAAGAGAAGCTTACATTTTGAGACAAAAAGTCAAAGTTGCTTATAAAAAGGACCAACCCTATGAGAGAGAAAGTTGCTTATAAATAGGACCGGAGGGAGTATGATGTATTATTTTTATTCTATTTTATTTTATTGGTCAAAACATGTAATTCAAATACCAAAAATACTTGGTTTTCGGCCTGTGTTGGGCTTAGTTTTTATGGCCCATGTCATTGTTAAACCAAAATTACTTTTATATTACTTTAATCAAAATCATGTTTAAAAAATATCTATATAACAAATTTTTACATGTTAAATCAATCTTTAGTCCCTCTAAAGTTCTCTCATTTAGGTTTTGGTTCTTCTAATATCAAATTATATAATTTCATTCTGTAATTTCATTCTGTAAATTAGACCCTATAATTTAATAAAAACTTGATCATTTTGCTCTTTAAGGAATTAATACCCATAGTTTGAGCTTTGAAACTTGAAGAACAAATATTATATTAACCAAGTTTTAAACGCATATGCTAAGCTCCTCAATGTAATTATGGTGCATTGAAGTTAATACAAAAAAGAATTTTTGCCATCGTTTTCATTGGTGATTATTTAATAATTAATAAGATTCATTCAATTATCCGTATTTTTATTTTTATGAAAAAGGATTATAAATTTAATTATTTACTGTTTTTATCTACTTTTCCAAGATTTATTTTTCTATTGAAAACAAAAAGAAAGAAAGAAAGAAAGAAAGCTAAATGGGATCTCAATATTTATAATAACCAGGGTATGTTGCAGATTTTGTATGTCTCTGTTTTACTGATGTTTTCGGTTATTTTTCCAATATTTTATTCTTTTAATGACTTTTTCTTCATTTGCCTTGATCACTGACACCTTAAAAAGCAATATATGAATTGTAAGCTTATAAAAGCATTAAGCATGTTGAGTTGGTGAATTCCATGTAGTGTGATGACATACTTATTATATTTATTAGCTTTGGCCACTGATGAATGTTAGTATTAATGAGAGATTTTTTTTTTTTGAATTCTGGAGAATTTTGTAAGACTCATTACTGAATAAGAACTAGCTAGTTATATTTTTTTTTTTGCTAGAGAAATGATGCTTAAAGCCTGAAAATCAGACAAAATAGTACAACAGAACAAATAAAACAAAACAAGAAACTATAAAACAATTAGCCACATGTATCTACCATCTATAAGCAAAACATGAAAGGCTAATTAGTTCCACAATATCTCTCTACCATTTCTAGTCTTTTGAGTCTATTTTCATCTTTCAGAAATAATTCACAATTTCTGTGTCTTTCAGTATATTTTCATTTCTTTATATTAGCTCTCTGTTCTCCTGAATAGGAGCTCATTGTGTTACACACATACATTGTCTGGTTCCTGAAACATGGTTTTCTTTTTGCAGTGTTGCAATAATGACTAGGGCTTTCCCCGATTATCTTGGGGAAAGAAAGGATCTTGTTCTTCTTCAGAATATATCGAGGCTTATTGCTTATCAGATTATGCAAGCCCTGATAATAATATGCTTCTCACAATGTTAGAGGGAAACAGATAGCTTACATAAGTATAGCTGGGATCTTTGGGAACTTTTGTGAAAATTTGCTAATAGAGTTGGCGGATACAACACCACAAACATGAATTTGATCATGACAAATTAATTATGCATATTCCATCGGACAGAATATCCATTTTGTTGTCGCATGGACAGTAAGAGATTATAGGTGCAGTGCTTATGAAACTTTAGACATCTTGTAATTTTTTGGCATCAAGATCATTTGAGCTTTACATTGTCTTTTCATAAACCATGAGCTTAGAAATTCACATTCAAAATTTAATCGACAGTACAAAATATTTGCCTCAAACAATGGGAGGAAAAAGCTTACCATATGCATTTCCAATCTGACTTTGATTTTTGAAGCCAGCAGTAACAGAGATGTAGAGAATCATGAGGATCCAATTAATATCTGGAATATATATCTGGCCAAGGAACATCTTCGATGTGTGCACAACTTTCACTCTTGGAAAACAATCATGTGCTAGGGCTTGCTTGATAATTGAAAAGGTTGCAGTTATTGTGGCCTGGCTTGCAACTATAGCTGCCGCTGTTGCTACAACAAATACTAGCCAATATATTCTATCTGCAGAACTAAGGATAATTAACTTTAACATCTAACACATGAACTGTTACCACATGAAGAAATGAAGCAGCATCATTCAAATTACAAAAATCTTTTAATTGTTCTGGTAACGATGGAGGTAGTCAAATCTCCAAGCTCTAGTTCTGAAGCTTCCTCACGGCGCCTCTGTTCTGGCACGAAGCTCTCACAATTTGTGACTGAAACTCCTCTCCTCGCTGCTGAAAAAAAACGACGGTGGTGCTGGGCGAATTATGAAGGTGGCAATGATGATGGTGGAGCTCGTTTGCCTCTGGTGTCTGATTCTGATCTCTGGTTCCAACTCTCCTACCACGGTCAAGCTCTGTTTCTTGTGTGGGGCAAGAAATTCGAAGGTTGCTGGAGATTATGGAGGAAGGTGACCGGTGAGAGTGAATGGTGGTGTTCTGCCGCACTTCTGTCTCCCAGTGTTCTCTGTCGCTCCGGCAATGACGGAAAGGCGGCCTGTGGTGTTGAGGGAAGAAGACCACCGGCGGAGGTGGTGGTGAAGGATACCGCTGGCGAGAGAGGAAGAAGAAGGCGAAGGTGATGGAGGAGGTTGAAGATCTGGAGGTGGTGAGCTCTGTCAATGGCCGACGCTACTGTTTCATTAAGTATGGTGAGCTCTGTCAATGGCCGACGCTACTGTTTCATTAAGTACCGAAGAAGCAGCAGCATCGACTCTCAGCCTAACCCTTGGTCAAAACGCAAGAAGCAGCAGCATCGACTCTCAGCCTAACCCTTGGTCAAAACGCAAGAAGCAGCAGCATCGAGCCTCAGCCTAACCCTTGGTCAAAAGACTAAAATGAAAATTTTGAAAGTTTGAGGAGGAGTAAAATAGAACAGCTAAAACTTTTGTGGGTGTAAATTTGAAGACATTTAGGCCTTCTTTTGTAATTTTCACTGAATCCTTTCGACATTAGTTAGCAGTTTCCAGAAATTCTAGGTTCTTTCCTGTAATTTGTCCCAAAATGATATGCTATTGAAAAAAAACCCAAAATGTAATACCTTATATTCCAAAATTAATCAATTAAGGTAAGTCATAAAATATATGATATTGTTGCCATCTTTCAACCTTAATTTCTTATAAACACCTTGAGTCACAACTAATTACAAAAGAGACATTTTAAGCTCAATTCTTATGACGAAAACTCCAAATAAAATAAGAAATTATATAATAAAAATAGAAATTTGTCATATACAACATGATTTTATGTGTCACAAATGTACATTGAATTAAAAGTTCGGACATTGTTTATTTTTACTTTCCCATTTTATTTCTGCTGATAGAAAAAATAATATTGATTTTCCAAGTGAATTAAAATGCTTCTTACCTTTGTCAGTTTCTTTATGCTCTATAAAGATGTATTGAAAATCTCCTTATGTTTTTGGGAGTGAAACCCATCTAAACTAAACGTACTAAATTATATTTGATTAAAAAGTCATATTCATTTTACATATTGAGAATTATATTAATTCCTCTTGTACATATTTTAGTCCAAGAATAAAACGTAAACAACCATTAGATCAGAGTATGCAAATATTGCAAAACAAAGCATCTACTGATTGATAGAAAACTTAAAGTGAGAGAGTGACATTCGGGCCCCCCTAGATGATGATTGTTAAGACTTTAGTCCCCTAAATGAGAAAAATATCAATTCTAAATTGTGAAAAAAAAAATGCAATGATTGATGTTGGAAACCCGTTCATATTGTTGAACAATATGAAAACAACGTAAAGTGCATTAAAGCACTTTTTATCAAAAGCATACCTTAGCTTTCACTTTTCTATATATGAAGGGAAACTTTTACTTTCATTTATGTTTATTATATATTTTCATATCTGAAAATATGTATGTATTTTCACACATGTAATATGGTGGCCGACAGTCTCATCAAAGTCTAAAAATTTTTTTATATGAAATATATGACATTTAACGCAGTAAAACTTTTGATAGTTGCAGGCTTTCTTTTTTTTTTTTTTATGATTTGATTATTACCGCATAAGATTTATTACTATGTTTAAAAAATGTTGAAGATCTTGCTCATTTTTATTTAAATATTTATTGTTGCATGTTATATATTTGGTCTATTTATTGTTTGCTGTTTACTTAGCTTGTAGTTTTTGTGAGTGACTTGTGAGTTTTCAAAGGAATTTGGTGTTACTTATGTACCATGAAAAAAATTATTTATTGTACAGTGAAATTATAAAATGACTGAAAATTAAATAAAAAAAAATTAAAGAAAAGCCTTTTGAGTTGTTAAGATTATAAATTCATCGGATAATATCATTATTTATTCTTACAGTTTATTTTAGTCTCTATGATTTTATAACGATTTGATTTGAGTTAATAGTACGGACAAAAACTAAAACTCGTTAAAAGTATATCGACTCGTGATTGATGACCCCAATATGTTTTTTGCACTTGTTGTGCCCTCAATGCCAAACATTTACTATTGTATAGAAACATTGATGGCAATTTAGAAGAATATTATGTTAAGCTTACTAGGTATTTTTCTGTTTCCAATCATTCTCGATATCTAATTTCTCCAGTTCAATCACCCAACTTATATCAAATACACCTAAACAGGATAAATATGAGATGAACTATGGGGGGAAAAAGGAAATATCTGAAATGTCAACAAGAAGAGTGCGATATGTTTGGATTCACCTAAAAGGAATAAACACCATCAAAATGAGCAAGGGAATGGAAAGGAAATGGCTATTGGTCTCTTAACAAATTATTATGCTTTTATATTTTCTTGTTTTACTTTTATTGTTATATTTAATGACATGAAGATGCTCACAATTATTGATCTATAAAAGGGAGTATAATTTTCTTAAAAATTAAAAAATAAAAAGACGTGAAGCTTAACTGGTGGGGTTATTTCTAGATCAGAGGAATATAAGAATAACTTTGTTTGATCATCCTTTTTTTTTTTATGAAAATCATTTCGGTGGAATTTTGTTTCTTGGTTTTGATAATTTAAATACATGCAAACACACTGTCCATATGTATTTATTAAAAAGAAGGGAAAGATTCTATGTCGAAGATCTCGATTTATAATTTTTTATTATCTTAAATTTTCCCTGAATAAATATTTCATTCATCCAAAATTCCAAACTGAATAAATAACTAGTATTAACAATATTTATATTTTTATTACCTTTAACTTGTGTTTTAACAGTAAGTCCGTAACTCTAATAAAATTTGACCGGATTAATATATATCAAATTCGGAAAGTTACAAAATATAAAGAAAAATTTGAAAACAAATAGAGAGGAAAATTATTTGATTTAAATAAAAAATAAATTAAAACTTCAAGGGAAGCGATAAAAGTAAGCATATATTTGTGGGTAGGTACAGCTAACTAACTATTCTTGAATTAATTTAACAGAAAACTGAACATGTTTTTAAATGAAGTCATTAAATAATTTAATAAATTTATGTGATATTAATATAATTAATATTATACTATAAAAATTCTATATATACTTAAAAGTTACGAAGATATATCTACTTAAGAAATTTTTTCTTTAAAAAAAAAACTCCTTGCCTTGGATAACTGGGAATGAATCTTTGAACAAAGAGACAAAGAATCATAATTATATTATCAAAACTCAATCTTTTTAAGAAAAATATTGTTGCTATTGTCAATATTAATATATAATTTTTTAACAAAAAAATATACTACATTAATTCATTTATAAAACACCTTCTGGAAGAAATTTATATTTCGTATTATAAGTCACGAAGTGAAGTATCAGTTACTATCTTTGATTCTATATATGTAGGTTAGAATTTTTGGGGTGGGACAATACTTTTTATAAATTACAATTTCTATTTGTCTGAAAATTTAATTCACTTTGGCCCATATGTCTCTCTCATATCTTTTTTCACTCATTTTCTCACATATTCACCTTCTTCATAAATACGAATATAGAAAAACTTTCCTTACACGTTTATTATCTTAAACCGAGCTTAATCAACATTTTATCTACATATATAATTTGGTTAATTATTTTCAAGATGACCCTATTTAAATTAAATATGACTTCTTATATATAATACATGTATTAAATATGGGTAAATTTTAAAGTTTAAAAAAAAACAATTTTAGACAATGTTACTAATTTAACTACCATTTTTGGTTTAATTTGTCAGCTTCCTGTGTAATTTGGTCATTATGTGTGTCAACACCCGTTTCCATTTTGATAATCGAAGAGTAATAAAGACAAAATTCAATGGGCATACAGAAAAGTACAATTATACTGATAAAAATATTCGTTTACGATCCCAACGTCGTTCGTTTACAATTCTGATATTGTTCGACGACGGAAACGAAAAATATAGCGGAAGTTTTAATATTTACAATTTCACCAAAATATCACAAAATAGACTAATTATGCCCACGATCTTATCCTCACCTTGAGACACGTGTTATTCACTTTCTGGTGTCTACGTCTTTCCCTTTTGCCCCACTGGTACCCGCTGAGGTATTGGTTTTGAAAATAGGGTGAGATTCCGAGGAATCCCCGTAGAGACATAATATCGTTCATAGAAAATGCGGAAAGTAAATATGTCATGCGCCAAGGTATGCACAAATTAATGAACAATATAAACACATCATCTTTATGTATACATGAGTAGGGCCCAGCCTCACAATCTACACCGGTTGGACTTCTGCCAACTCCTAGTGTAAGTGCACCTCTGGCACTAACTGCCCATTTCTAGGCAAATCATGTTGATTAATAAAGTGCATTTACAAAACAATGGCATCCACACAATCACATAACTTATGGCATAGTGTATGAAGAATAATGTCCCTACCTCAATGTTTTATAATCCTCTTTTAAATGTGCCTCGAAGAACGTGTCGTATCCAGCCTCCAAATTAGTCCTAAAATATTAAATGTACCAGAAATAGGTCATAACCTATCCAAGTATCATTTTAGGCTCTTCCATAGTGTTTATTGTGGTTATATTAGTCTATGGTGAAAATTTACAAAAATGCCCCCGGGAACCCGGCCTGGCCCCGCCGTACCCGGTTCGATGGCACGTTTTCCCAAAATTTTGACTAAGGCTATTCTGACTTATTTTCGCCCAAGGAATCCATTTCCGGGCTCAAAATCACCAAATTCACTGTCAAATTATGAAAATACCCTTGACAGCCCCTATTTAGGGATTTCAGTGGCGTTTTCGTAATTATGCTTTTTCGGCCTCTACCGAAAAAGTGCCCAACTGTAACCCCACCTATTTTTGCCCACTGAGTCCAATGGAACCATTTATTTCATGAAAATCCAAATCCTACTATCAGATCTGGTCTGGCCGAAATATTGAGAGAAAAATAGAAAAATGGAGCTTTGTGTTTTAGCTTCCAAAACTTGTACTTTTCCACTTCTAATCCTTGATTAACTCACTTAAACACTTCTTAACCTTGATTCAAAGAAATTTGGGCAGCATAACCCCTTATGATTAGGACTTTCCAAATTTACAAACTTAACAAAATAACCAAATCCAACCATAACCATCAACAACAACCACATCTAGCATAATTTTAGGATTTGTAAAGTTACCTTCTTGAGTTCTTTTCCTTTCTCTAGGAGTCCTCCTCTCTCTTTCTCTTTGGGCTCAAGATTTGCTTGCTAAACCATGGAGTTTATGGAAAGGAAGAGATTAGAGAAGAGATTTATGGAAGATTAGAAGAAGAAACCTTAAGAAATCATAACTTACCCTTAGTCTTTCTCTTCTTCCTTCTCTCTAGAGCATGAAGCTTCTCAAACTCTCTCTCTCTCTCTCTCTCTCTCTCTTCTTTCTTTGGCTTGAACGAAAATGGGGCAAGAAAGATGAAGCAAGTCTTCATAAAATATCTTGCCATTTTCCCCTTAATTAATAAATGTTGGCAATTTGGTTTATGACATCACTTTAGTACTTAGGCCTTATCTCCTTCAAAATTATGTCATAGAGTCCAATTTAGTTTGAACCAATTTCTTCTCCTTTCCTTCTAGCCCATCACGCATAAAGGGTGCTTATGAAACCAAATGGACTTCATGTAATTGCCTTGGTCAATGGTATAACTAATTATTATTTTATTGCAATAACACATGTGTTCATATCTTAGAAATTCTTATTTAATTGTTTGGCATTAGATGATGCCACTTGGCATGTTTATGAGCCAAGTAATTATTTTCCCATCCTATTTCCTTATTCCACAAATCTTAATTTATTCTACTAAGAATATTCAATTTATACATTTTCCTTTATTTTCCTTGATTAATTGAAATTAACTCCAATTAATTGGAACATAATTAATCTTGGGCTAAATTGGCAAAATTATGATTTTGCTATCACCTTTGTAATTTAATTCAATTCTTGAATTAATTTGCCCATTTCCTTATGAATGTGAATATTTCAAAATTCACAAGATTCAAAAATCTTGAATATTCACCATTATATTGAATTATTCAAATAATTACAATATATTTTTGGTGAATAAAATTTGGGGTGTTGCAATGTGTTAATTAATTATCATTATAACAGTGTGGTTTGCATTTGGATTTCTCCTTGGTGGTGTTACCTTAATGTTGTTTCTAATGTTTAAGTAAATTTTGCCATATTATTTTACAAGTTTTGGGTTACTAGGCTAGTAGAGGTATGCTGCAGACTTTGAATGTCTCTGTTTTACTGATGTTTTTGATTATTTTTCCAATATTTTATTCTTTTAATGAGCTTATCTTCATTTGCCTTCATCGCTGACACCTTAAAAAGCAACTTATAAATTGTAAGCTTATAAAAGTATTAAAGATGTTGAGTTGGTGAATTCTATCTGGTGTGATGACAGACTTATTATATTAACTTTGGCCACTAATGAATGCTAATATTAGTGACAGATTTTTTTTTTTTTTTTTGAATTTTGGAGAATTTTGTGAAACTTGGTACTAAATAAGAGCTAGCTAGTTATGTTTTTTTGCTAGAGAAATAATGCTTAGAGCCTAAAAATCAAACAAAACAGTACAACAGAACAAAATGAAACAAAACAATTAGCCACCACCCGTATCTACCATCTATCAGCAAAACATAAAAGGTTAATTAGTCCCACAATATCCCTCTATCATTTCTAGTCTTTGAGTCTATTTTCATCTCAGGAATAATTCACAATTTCTATGTCTTTCAGTATATTTTCATCTCATTAGATAAGCTCTCTTTTCTCTTGAATAGGAGCTCATTATGTTAATATCAAGAAACACATACCTTGTCTGGTTCTTGAAACATGGTTTTCTTTTTGCAATGTTGCAGTGATGACTAGGACTTTCCCCAATTATCTTAGGGAGAGAAAGAATCTTGTTCTTCTTCATAATAAATCATGCTATTTGCTTCTTGCTTGTGCCGTAGTTTATAGCAAACTGTTAGATCAAGAGTGTGCGCATGAGTTTTGATTCTTTTTGCATGGCACATTCTCTGTTGGTACCTCCCAACGAAAATGGTTTATATTATACTTAACAGTTTATTTTTACTCACACACTATATTGAGAAAATTATAGATTAATTGTTTAATTTGGCAAAACCAAAACTAGTTCATGTTATCTTGTTAAAAGACTTTCTAGCCTGGCTTTCTTTGTAATACTAATTCAGGGGATACTATGCTTTGGTTTTCTGAAACCCACCTACCACCAGCAGCAGGAAATCACAAGAGAGCAAGCAATCAAGGATCTCTTGGAATTTTCTTAATGCTGTGATGCGTAAATAGTTGGTTACATAATCATGCTGCATTTTGAAAACGCAAAACCGTAGAGATGGTAGACCTGCATTTTTGGCCTGTTAAATTTTTGTTCTAGTCTGTCATTGTAAGAATCTCTTTCCTTGTTTTTGGATTGTTGTTCTTTTCAAGTCCATCATCAATGGCGAAACTTAGGCACAAAGATCAATGGCATGGACTGGTTTCTAGTCTTAAGTGCCCAGATAGAATTTGGGCGTTTTATTTATCTGCTCCCATTTTATTTATCTGCTTCTATTGCCACTTAATAGGAATTGCAATTGCGTAAAGAGGAGCTTGAACAACTGCTTCTCCCTGAAAGTGTTTGAAACTTTTCAAACGAATGGTGACCGACAAACTCACTTAGCTTAAATGTATAGCCACTGGGAAAGGCCTGGATTTTGGTTGCTGATTTGCTGTCCTATACAAGGTTGTTTGTTCATTCTTTGTAGCAGTTGAAGTTTGTTCTGTAAGTTTGGTGATTTGAACTGCATCCACAGGCAAAAACTATGGGTCATGTTTTCTGTTTTTGCTGTTTCATATAATGTGGTTGCCCATTCAGTGTAGAGTGAATTTTGTTCTGTAAGTTGGGCAGTAGACAGTAAATAGTTACAAGTAACACACACAATTCTCTTTGTTCTGCTTCATACAATGTGGCTATCCGTTTTATGTAAAAAGTGGATTTTGTTCTGTAAGTCAGGCACTTGACAAAGTAAATAGGTAAAAGTAACATACACAATTCAGTTTTGACTGTGCTGTTATGAGTTTAAATTGAACTAGATTGTACTTTTTACTCAAAAAGATTTAAAATTAATGGTGGTTCATTATTGATATTGATCCTAATCCATTTTAAATAATGAAAAGAAACTATTGAACATGTCAAAATAAACATGCTTATTATATGCTGGGCAGACCTTTTTATTTATAGTTATTTCCTCCATTTAAAGCTGATATTTTTGTTATGAGCAAATCACAACTCGTTATCTTTTAGTAAAGAAAGATCTCAATCACAATGTAAAAAAGCAAAAGATGAAAACTTGATGTGGTACGAGGATGATTGGAAGAAACAAGGGTCGGAAAAAATTGTAGCTATGATAACTTTACTATTAAATTTTTGTAATTAAGAGATAATGTTATTTCAAAAATCTTAGAAATACCGAATCTACGTCTGTCATTTATCACTTTTGAATAATACAAGTTATTATAGATTTTTTGTGTGTATTCACATGCTGATAATGTTACTTAGAAATGAGTTGCATGCATTCACATAAAAATTCAAGATTGAGTTATATTCATGGGTTAAAGATAACGTTGTTTATTACCACTTTTATAACTATAATATATAATGATAATGATAAAGATAATGATGATGATAATGATAATGACGACAACAACACATATAAATTCTAATAATACATAAATACTCTTTTTATCGAAAATACATAAATACTATTTAGTTTCTCCGCCGAAGTTTTTTTGTTTTGAAAAATTAAACCCTCAATCTTTATAATTTGCGATTTGGATCCCCTTTCCAGTTGAGGCCTTGAGGGATATTAACTATTAGATTGTGATACAATAATACAAAAAATAATTGATAATTAAAGTCCTCTTTTTATTTTAAAGCAGAGGAACTTCAAAAGCATATTGCTTTGTTAGAATTGTACAATACAAGTAAATTGAAGGAAGCAGAAACATCTATTAAAGAGGAGAAAGACCAAATTATAAAGCACTTGAAGGAACTAGCCACTTCATTGGGGCAAGATTTGATCTGGTGGGGATCAGCTATTGATGAAGACTCTTGACGATATATTGGATACTTTTGTAGATGGAGATGATTGGTCAACGGATCTTGTTGACTTTGACAAGCTACATGTTTTTGCTGCAAATAGTGCAAATTGTACTATTTCTATCACGACTAAGAAACAAGAAGCAAATTTTGATGAGTGAGCTCCACTGAGAGAGGTTAACAATTTGCACATGTAGATTAGAGAAGAATTCTGAACTCAAGCTGAAGAAATGCAGTAATTAAAGGTAAATAAATAAATATTCTTATTTTGGATTTAATGTTCTTACCGTTGACTTGTGTTAGAGTCTTAATATACGTGATATAATACACTTACTTTCAAAAGCTGGATTTTGAAGAATCTTTGGCATCAGGAGAAGTTCAAACTTAGCGAAGTCAATAGTGTTAAATGGTAAATGAAACTCATAATAACATTTTATTCTTCAACTTTATTCCATAAGTTGTTCATCAAAGCTTATTTACCCATAGTCTTACCAAAAACAAAAGAGCCATGAACATGAAATTTTGTAGCCATGTGATACAAGTGACCTGAACATATATAGACATAAGTTCCTAGGCCATATATAAATGTTCTTAATTCTAAACCTAAAGCTGGATTAGTTATCCTGCCGGAAAAAAGAAAAGTAGGTTGGTCAATCTAAAGCTGTAGTCATGAGATTTGATGCATCCCTTTAATATCCTAAACCAAGGGAGAATCACTTTGAAGTCCCAAAGAAGGAATGTAATCACCAAGAAATCCCAATAATAAGTGAGTAGCGTGAATCTGTTGTTATTTGGTGCACCAAAACTTATTATTACATGTTCACTAGTTGAAACACTTTTTGGTAGTTACATTGTTTCTCCAGGGCCTTATAATAATTCTGCCCTGAATTAATTGTTTCATCACTTATGTTTGAAGTTGTTGTGATTTTGTTGAAGAGCAAATCAATTAGTAAAACCACTAGTATTGTTAATATTTCTGTTACTTTCATACAGTGCTGCACTTTCTGTTAGATATGGAGGATTGAAAGATAAACTTAGTGAACTCAACTGATGCTTATTTCTGTAGCTCCCACATGATTTACAGAAGATTAGTTTAGTGATCAAGTTTGTTCCCCAGATTTGTATGAGTGAGCCATTTCCATTTTGATTATCTTGATACGTGAATGGGAAAACACGAAATAGGTGGGAATTAGTGTTGTTCTAAATATAGTTTACATAGAAGTATCAAATAGTCATTGTTTGCTAGTTAGTAATGTGTTCCTGTGATCACGTTCATCACAATTCTAAAGAAAGGCTCACAGATGACAACCTAATACCAAATCATGCTCTCAGTGATGGGATCAGACAAATACACAACTTTATAATGCGTGATTGTATTATAATATTCGACTTCATGTTAAGAGATGCTAACTGTTGTGATTTTTAGCCTGTTATTGTAATTAAATGAATATTGAAACTGTCATTTTAAATATTTCCCTTTATTCCAAAAAAAAGAAAAAAGAAAACTGCTAGCATTTCAGTCAGCAATCAAATTCTAACCCCTTTTGTTAAACTTATACCACAAACAACTTTTATGATTTTACTAATTTGTTGATTGTCGATGTTACAAGTTGCAACATATACTTCACTTTCGGGTTCTCTTTTTATTTATTTATTTATTTTTGCAGGCAAAGATGGGTCCTGTTTTTATCACTCCTCCAGTACTAAATATAAGACAAATTGACTTTTTTTTATGATATTAAGAAAGTTAATTAAATTATCTTAAAATATTTATATGTGTCATGTTTTCTTCAAATATTTTGTTTAATTTATAAATTGATATATAATATAAGGATACATAACATATAATATAATTAAGTAACTTATTTAACTTCTTTAATCTCTTTAAAAAGATCAATTTTGTCATATATTTAGGACTGAAGGGAGTACTATTAATTAAAAAAGGCCTGAATTTGAAGGTTTGACATTTCTATATGTCTAACACTTCAATACTGATCCTAATGTGCTTGGACTTGAGAAGCTTGCATTCTGATATGGAATTGACGCTCCATTCATCAAGAGTAAGCACATGTAGTTGCAATATACTATCTTGGATTAGAGATGATAATATGGGTCAAACCATGGGATTCGGGCTAACTCACCAACGGGTTGGGACCATATAGATTCAGCCTAAAAAGAATTGCATCAATACAGGTCGATATTTATCCAACCCAACCCATTACCTAACCCGCTAACCCATATTATTTTTCTTTTTTTTGTTAAAAAAAATTTGTGCTGCGTTTTTCAACTTCTTTTTTTAAACATTATATTGAATTTTTTTCCCAACAAACCTAAACTATAAAAAAATAAAAAATACATTACAAAATCATAAAGTGATAATAAAACATCCAATTCAAAGTTTTAAATATTACAAATTAAACAGTAATCACAAATCCACACATTACAAAATAAACATAAATCCAAAAGCCATCATTAACATTCAATACAATCAATAATTAGTTGATATTAGTGGTATTAGGTTACACAATACACTAAGAGAATTCACATATTTTTTTTAAAAAAATAAAATAAATAAAAACGGTCCAACTCATCACAGGTTGGGCTCATATGGGTTTGAGCAAAAAAGAATTGCATCAAAACGGTCCCATTTTTGCAGAACCCAAACCGCCCATTTTTCCGGGTTGAGCGGGTTTGGTCCACGGTTAAAACCCATATTACTAGCTCTACCCTAAATCATAGATATAAGTAAAGTGAATTAACAGTAAGCACATTTGAACATTAACCATTCTTTACACTAGTTTAAAGGTGAATTTTGATCCTAAATATAACGTATTTTTTTCATTTTATCTCTTATATTTATCATTTTTAAAGCTAATTTGTGTGACTTATAAACTAATATATAATCTAATACAAGTAATACACATAAATATTTTAAAGACATCATGTAATGTATGCTATAATCAAAAAGATTTATTTAGATTTTTCAATATCCTCCACATCAGTCAGTTAACTTTGATATTTCGAAGTAGAGGTAGCACGGGATTGGAGAAGCGCCTTTTTTTTTGTTGGTACAAGGGGGAGCGCCTTTTAATGCATATTATAGCCACCCCTTTTTCTTGTTTCTTATCCTTTGGGCCCTCACCATTCAAAACTCTTGGGGAAATTACTTTGAGGTCCGAGACAACAAAGATTGGTCCAATTAGTAAGAGAATTGACTTATAACCATAAGGTTGTGGGTTCAAATCCGTCCAATTGGAGGGCCTTGTTGGTAAATGATCTGTAAGTATCTCTCTAAGCACTTTTTGAGCCCGAAAGCATGTCTTGACCTTAATGAGCCCCTGGAACCCAACTCACTTAAAGAGTATAAGAAGTTTGAAGTTCAAGTGGCATTTTCTTATCTTTTTCCCAAAAATAAAATTAAGAGTCACAATTCAAGCTAGCATCTAGATTGAACCAACAGAAAGCAAGCTGATTGATCAAACTATAGTAAAAATGAATGTCCACACCATCAGATACTATCAGAACAAAAAATCTTCAACCCTCATCAAACTAAAAAAGCTTCTATTATGGATATCAAACTCAGAAATCAGCCCCTAATGTTCAAGCATTCAAATCTTACCTTCTTGAATGAAAACATGCATCACAATTCAAGAACTTCAACTCTCTGAGAAGATATCTATTCACCAACTGTAACCTTTCAATCCTACAGCTCTGCACAAGGCTTGTTTGGCAACACAATGTCAATGTGATTTTTTGTTTTACCAGACAAACTTACCCTCACATTATCTTAGCTGGAATCACATTTTCATCAAATTGAACGGTTTTTCAAAAACACATCAGTAAAAGATCATAGGGTAGATGACATCATCTAATCCTCCATCCCACACCTTTAACTAAAGTTGGCTTTTCTCCGGTATAAATAAATAATAAAAAGGATGAGAGTGGCAGAGAGAAATACCAGTAAACTCAGCCTCCACTTACCCAACAACCGGAAGCGTCCAATATAAGAACTGACGGCAACTGATAACAGAGGCGATGGTGTATGAGAATGCCAACGACATGGACACACCATAGATTATATGAAATGCTTGAGCTCATCAATTACTAAGTTTTCTACATAGAAGTTCCACTGGATACCTATTCACATGGATTATTGTTGGAAATACCTAGCTCATGCTTTGATAATTGATGACCACTCACATAAGATTTACATTTAAATTTGTAATCAATTATAGTCCAAGTATTCCCTACTTTATGGGAGTATTTGACACAATATATTTGATAAACTAACAATGTTTCTTATAAAATCTAGATCTATTTCCATTGATTATTCAGTTTCATTCATCACTGTTGGATGTATTTGCTTTCTTAGAGTACTTCCCATTTCTGCTTGTTCTTCTCTGATGCATTCCGGTTTTGAGAAAATCTTGAAAGCCCCTCATTCAATGCTCCAAGATTTACCCCATTTCCAACCAAAATGCTTGTTACTCCCATTATTGAGACCTGAAATTGCCGTTTCCCACTATTAAACATGTAATATATATATATGTATGGCACTCTATCCTCCCAAGGAAGATGAGCAAATAGCAATTCCACAATGTAACCATTACTAGACACATTGGAAACGTGAAAGCAAATATTGAGAAGAAAAATGAAGCAAGTTTTACAAAAAAGAAAGAAGTTTTTTTACCGCTTGGATGTTCCCGTTCTCGTCATCAAAGAATAGCGTAGAATTAAATGGAACCCCAGTCCTCGAATGAATTCTTTGAAAATGATCTGTTTTGTGTGTCCAACTCGAAAATATTTCCTGAATAGGAGGAAAAAATAAATTAAAATTGATAAACACATATACCTCATTACAACCATTTACAGATTCCATTAGTTTAGGAAACAGTCTTCTATTTTTCGTATCCGTGTTTTTGGGCGTTAAGACAAATTCTCTACAATGTTAGGGGAGACAAAAAGGCATGCAACCACAACATTTAGTTTTTCCTGAATAGGAGGAAAAACAAATTAAAATTGATAAACACATATACCTCATTACAACCATTTATAGATTCCATTAGTTTAGGAAACAGTCTTCTATTTTTCGTATCCGTTTTTTTGGGCGTTAAGACAAATTCTCTACAAGGTTAGGGGAGACAAAAAGGGATGCAACCACAACCTTTAGTTTTTTTTTTCCAGCTTAGCAATAATCTCCTACTGCGGAAGCCAGTGCTCGAGTCATTTTTTTTCTTGGTGCGTCAAAGATGATATATCAAAACAGAACAAGGAAAAGAAAGATTAGAGAATGATGCAATGAACAAACCTGAGCAACAAACATTGACTTGATGCTCAATTTATCAAGAAATGTTCTTGCTATATCAGCAGTTGGTGATCTAGAAGCAATGGCAACATCAATCCCTTTGTCTTTGAGTGCATATAGGATTCCTTTGGCATGAGGGTACAAAGATGGCATTTCACGCTTGGATCGACACTCACTGAAATTTGGCTTGGCGTAAATGACTGAATTATATATTGAAATTTCAAAACTTTTGCAGGGGAACCAACTTGAGTTATACTGATCTGGAAGTTCATTTTTTTCACTTTCTAAATGGCAATTTCCTTACATCATGAACATATGAAAGGGTAGGCTTGACTTTAAATTGTCAGCCTTTGTGGTTTGTTAGGTTCAACCCTTAACCTCTACATGATACATTCTGTACAAATTTTGATGAGAATAAAAATGGGAATCTTTAAAAGATGAGAAATTTATAATGTTCTCAGGTCATTTCAAGGGCAAACAAACAAACCAACCAAATTGTCCAAAATATAGTTTTGAAGGAAACATTTCTGATTTTCCAATGTCAACGTAGCCTCAACAACTTTTCTCGGCTCAAGAAAAACAACAAATCTCAACTTCAGACATTGTACAACCGGGTGAGGTATAAATGAAACAATGAAATCTTGATCAGTTATCAATATGACTATTTATGTAAAAACTAGATGAAAGACCATAAATTATTCCCTTTGGTCCTTAATATAAGACATATTTGGGGAGTTGATTTTGGTTTTAAATATAAGACATAGTTTTCACATTTGTTAGTCTTTTTCTAATTTACCCATATCAATGCCCCTTCAACAATAATCAAAGAGGAGAGGAAATGAGGGAATTAAGGAAGCTGACTAGGACGTTGTAGAAAATACATTAACTAAGTCAATTAATTTTAATCAAATTAGGGAAATATGTCATATATTAAGGACTGGAGGGAGTATTTGAGTTATATAAGAACAAGCCTCAAGGCCTTATCAAATGATTAATTGCAATTTATCTGAGAATAAAATTTTATTGGATGATGGCTTCAGTCACCAAGCAAAGTTGAGCTTGGTTTAGTGGCCAAACACAGACAAAATTAAGACAGAGAAACCATTGAGCATCCAAAGAATATGACAGTTCAACTCAGTTTGCAAGGAAATTTAAACATATTCTGTGATGAAGTAATGGCAAATAATACACAGAAACCTGCCCTTATATTCATATAAGAACTAAAAAACTAAAACTCCTAAATCTACACCATTGATGAAGAACTTTGCCTGGAAATACCGAACACAAGTTTCTCTATAAAACGAAAAATCTATATCCTAGGGCCCAAAAAAAATAAAGAAAAGTTGTACTAGATTCAACCAAACACAAGAAAAAATGGAAACAAAGAAAAGAAAAAACAAAAGTTGAGGGTTTTGAGCAGAAATTCAGAGCAATTTGGAGAGACCAATCAAAATCAATGGAAATAAGGGGATAAATGATATTTCATTTTAAACGAAGCTAGATGGATTGAATCGAGTCATAGAGAAAGAAGAGAAAAGGGAGGAGCACGAGTAGAAAGGCCTGAGAGCGTAATCGAGGTCGAAAATGATAAGTCATGGGAGAGCTTGAAAGGCTCCGATTATCTGAAGTGCCTCCTCCTTCACCTTCTCGTCTCCCATCTCTCTGCCTCCGTAACCCCTTAGCGATTGCTTGTGTTTGGATTAGCTTTTGGAGAATAGCTTTTACGATTTACAAGGTAAATATGTTAGAGCAGTTTTGACTTGATTTACGTAAAATGGCTTTTAAAACCGTGGTTTGGGGGTTACCCAAACACACATTGAATTGCGATGGGTGTGTTTGGAATAGCGGAGGAAAAGTGGTTTATTTTTACTTTGACTTATGGATCTTAAGATTGGAAAAAAAAATAAAATTGAATAAAATAATTAATGTTTGGATTGGCGATTGGATAAGTGCTTTTATGAAAGCGAGAAGGTGTTTGGTTTGGCTTTTACATAAGTGGCTTTTGTGATATTTAAGAGAAAAAATGTTAAAAATTGTGAAATGTGAAAAAATTAACTTTGGAAATTTGGAAATGGTAAAATACATAATTAAATTACAATAAAAATGAAAATAAATTAGAAATGATACAAAGTTAAAGTTTTTGATACTGTAAAATATAACAGAACTAATCAGATCAAAGATCCCGTACAATTAGATCCCTATGGTGTCACTAACATGATTCATTTGGATTGAAGATGTCCAAGGATCATTTGTTGACTATGGCTCTTGATCTTTATCTACATAAACTATATTCTCATTCTCTGCATTTCTAAAGTCCACATCAATTTGGGAATTTTTTCTAATGAAATTATGTATAGCCATTGTTACACAGACAATGCGGACTTACGTGTCGAAGCTGTACTTGCGCATTTTTTGTAAGATTTCGAACATATTTTTCCACACTCCAAAAATCCTTTCTATTGTGCACCTCAAGCTCAAATGATAAAAATTGAAGGCCCCTTTAGGATTCCGAAACACCCGTTGATTCCTGAATTCTAGGAGGTGGTAACGTTCACATCTGTACGGACTAAGAAACCTAACTGATGTTGGGTAGCCAGAATCGACCAAATAATATTTGCCCAACATGTGTTAAAATCATTGTATATGTGAGATTATTTTAAAAGGTAAACGAAGACAAAGAAATGTAATTGAAATATACGAAAATATATCATGTGGTGGATGCGGGAAATTCATGGCTGGATTTGAGACAACAGAGTGAAACACATGAGCATCATGTGCTGAACCTTCCCATCCTGCTAACACAAACATGAAGCACGTACATATCCCAATCACAATCAACCATAACATTCAGCCGAGCGAGGATCTCAGTCGAGTGAGGATCTTTGTGCCACCGAATTAGAAGAGATTTTTGTGAAAGCCCGAATTTTAGATGCTGAGAAGACACCACTGGCTTTTGTGAGGATATCAGAAATTAGAAGATAAAAAGCGAAGAAGAGAGAGAATAAAGTGGTAGATGAGAATTTTAAATGGTAATAAATGCACAGGTAACGGTTAAAAGCTAATCGGTGGTTCCAAAAGCCACATTTGCAAGCTTAAAAAAAACGCTGCTTACCAAAAGAAGCTCATCTTCCAAATCGTCATACCAAACACCTATTTTAAGTCAGCGTCAGTGAGCAGTGTAATTTTTCCCCAAATTGCATGATTACCTCATCCAATCACCAAAACAAACACACTGATGGTCGCCAAATATTCTCGCACGAGCTAGATGCAATACTCAAGATATTAGTATTTTGGGTTAAGGGGCAATTTTTTGCGTTGTAATTTTTCTCCCTAGCTAATTTTGCCTGGAATTTTTTGGGGGTAACTTTTTTTCGAAAGTGTCAAAGGGGGCAATTTTGCCCCTATCGTTATTTCAATTAATTTTATCTTAAAAATTTTAAATCTAACTTTAAAAAAACTGAAGTTGATGACACGGACTTTTTGGGACAAATTTACACTTTAACAAAAATAACGTGATAACATGTGGACTGTCAGTTCATCATATTTGGTCAACTAATAGTCAAAATTAATTGAAATAACGACCAGAGCAAAATTGCCCTATTTTGATAGTCCCAAGGCAAAATTGCCTCCAAAAAACTTCATGGACAAAATTACCCTTTAACCTTAACATTATACACACACACACACAAACACACATATTAATTATGGATAAACAGTTTAATTCCCCACTCAAATTTCATGTAGAAAAAGCTGTGAGCTCTCAAATTCAATGGAAAATTAATCTTTTTGTTCCAATAGTTTTCCCTAGGTGCAACTATCTCTTCACTTTGACTAGGTTCAACACAATTCCTACACTTTTGCACAGTCGTAACTTAGTCCTTACAAAATAAAGGTCAAGGATTGAGTTGCAGCGGGTGAAGATTGATGCACCCATGTCGTGTGAGTTCTTAAAATAAAACTAGGTTTGAAAATGTAGCGTAGTAGCTCAACCTATGTCGTTCTTGTGAGGAGATTAATTTTCAAGTTTCTAAATAGTGAAGTGATGAATACCTTAAAGTTGCGAGAAATCATTTTGAGAAATTGTTCATAAAACTAAAGAAGTAATCTAATCTAATTCAATATTTTTGAATTTTTTGGTTTTTAAACAAAGAAGCAAATGGAATCAAAATTAACAATAAATAAGCTAAATTCAATCAACTAGTATAATAATAAGATGAGATTCCCTTAAGTTGAGGTTTTAGTCTTCCTTTCTTGCTAATGATATGAATTCTATAATGAGTCAAGAGGATGGAACTACGCTACCACTAACTCCATACTTGCAATAATCATTTAATTCATTCTACCGAAGCAATTAAATGAATACTACCAAATAATTTAGACTCAAGGAGATGAATAATCAACTTCCAATTCTAACTTGTAATTACTATTACAAAAGTTCAAAGCATTCAGTTTAGTTATTTACAACCCACTCAACTGAGTTGGAATAAACAACTCAACCTACTCCTAATTTAAATCATACAAAGTTTAATTAATCAACTCCTAGCTCAACCACCAAGTTTATTTACTTGGCATAAAACAATCTAGATCATAATCACATACTTAAGCAAGCCATATAATTATGAAATAGAAAGAGCTAAAGGAATTCCATTGAAGTTTAGAAGCTCAAACCATTACCCAACTCAAGGAAAATCACCAAGACTTAGCTACTCATAGAGGAAGAAGATGAAGCTTGATGAAAGGAAAAATAATTGGCCATGGATGCAGCAGCCTTCACGCCTATTCTTCAATTCTCCTTCTCCAAGTGGCGGCTGAAGCTCTCCAGGACGTCTTGCTCTTCACAGCGCCTCTTCCTTCCTTTTCTTTTTCTCGTGTCCTCCTCCCCTTTTCACACTCGGTGTTGCTCTCTTTTTCCACTCTATCACAGCCGCAATACTCCTCCTTTAATTTTGTAGCTCTCTTTCTTCACTTAACCCTTTCGGTCCACCATTTCAAATCGGTCCAGCTGACTCCTCAATCTTTAATTATTGATTTCGGTCCAGCTATTTCAAGTTCACGCCAATTCTCATAGGCTCCCCTTCATTTCCTTTTGTCCAGCCATGCTTTTTAATTCCATTTGGTCTAGAATTTCGGCTGCCTCCACTCTCTTTTCTTTTTCCTTTCACCATCGGTTCAGCTCTCCTTTTCCTTTAATAAATCTATCTCATTCGGTCCAGCAGCTGCTTTTGTCAATTATTTCGGCTGAAGCTCCAAAATCCCCAATTCGGTCCAGCTTCTTCACTCCCTTCAAATCATCTTCTTGGTCCAACTAGCTCTAATTCTTCAATTCCATTATTCCCTTTTTCGATTCAGCAGCTCCTCTCATTAACTCAGCCACCTCTTGCCTTCTTTCTCTTTGCAATTCATTTGTTTTTAGGTTAAAAGTGAGTTGTGCCTTGTTTGGATAAGAGATAAAAATCTGTTTTGGTATTAGGCATAAAATTACAACTATCAAACAAGGCCCTTACTCATTTAACCTCTTCTTTAGAAAAATGTGAAAATAAATTTTACACTTGTGATGTTTCACTCTTATCCTTCATTAATCTCCAAAATGACATCTTTGACCTTGACCACTCAAGTTGTGCCACATCATCACCTACAAAATTAGATTCACAAAGGTAATATATTTTGCTCACAATTAAAGAATAATGGGAATAAAAAATATTAATTAAAAATATAACAATTTAACCACTTTAATTTCCAAATTATTCTTTCACTAAAATCTCACATTAATACTTGATTATGCCCAAAATATTCAATTAAGTCCCACAAAAGCCTAAGATTAATTACTAAAAATATATAAATATTGAGCTCTATCAAAGATCATCTTCAATATTGGTGTTCTTAGTCAAAAACAGATAAAACATTCAGATGTTTTATGCAACTTGCCCTCCCATAGGTGTGTTTGGTTTGAGGGGAGGGGGGGGGGAGGCTATCTTACCTTAGTTATTTGGTTTGTTAAAGGGGTAAGGAGGGGATCTTTTGTAATGAGAGCCAAAAATAAAGGGAGGGAAAGGAATGAGAGCCAAAATTATGGCTTCCCTCCCACTCAAAAATTCAAACCAAATGAAAGAATGAAGATCCCTCCCCTCCCCTCAAACCAAACATAAAAGAAAAGTAATTCAGGAGCTCAAAGAATGTCAAAGATTTCTCAACTTGGTTAGGGTTAAAAGGAATTGGTTAGCTTTTTCCTTCTTATAACATGTATATAAGGAAGAATGCACTCATCATGACTCCTCACTATGCTTTTTCAGTCATAAACTAAAAAAAACTCCTCTTTTTTGTTTGAAAATAAGGAAAATTTCAGTCAACACCCATGGAAGAAATTTTATTTCAATCAATCCAAAAAATTTTGAAACTTCACTGCACCCTTAGGGTTAAAATGAAATTAAGTTTTATCAATGAAAACACAATGATGCCCTTGCTTTATTTTTTTTAATCCCCTTATTTATCTTGTAAATGCCTTTATTTGTCTTGTGAATTCTTTTATTTATCTTGTGAATAGCCAAAATGTTCTTATTAACTCCCTGATTTCTTTTGAATCCCTTTATTTATCCTGTAAATGCATTTATTTGTCTTGTGAATACATTTATTTGTCTTATAAATGCCCTTATGAAAAATAAAATAAGGACAGCATTGTCTTTTCACCAACAAAATTTAATTCCATTTTGATCCAAGGGGTGCAGTGAAATTTCAGAATTTTTTAGGGATTGAGTAAAATAGAATTGCTTTCACAGAGCTGGCTGAAAATTTTCCTTTAAAAAATGTAAAATTATCCACGTAATAAAAAATGTTTGCAGAACATCGAAATAGGTAATTCCAAGCTGGGTAGTTATCCTCTACTTCAATCATATGAAAACGGCCATTCAAATATACAATCAATTAAACTAAAAGGTCTTAGGCTCTATTTCGTTGCTTCCATAGAAATGGATAAGGATTCCTTTATATAAAGATCGAGGTATGCAGCATATTTCCATAGTCTCATTACCTAACATTAGCTATACGCTTTTTTCTATTTATTTTTAGCCAATAATAAATATGATATTTGCCATACCAATAAGTGATTGGTCAAAATGGTAAGTGATTTTGACCTCTTTAAAAATGAGAACACAAGTTTGAATCCTATGAATATTTGTCAGTAGAGGAGATAACCCGTTAGATGACATACTCTCTCTCTCTCTCTCTCTCTCCATAAACCTGGATAAGTCAGTTGCTTGAATATATAATACAATGCCTATGTTGAAGAACGGCAGGGTTCAAAAAGGCGCCTAATGCCAAAAAATAATTACATTTACCATTTAAAAAGTTACTTTCCATTTCAGTTCCTTTTTCATTCCATTATATGTATCAAATAAGGACTTCACGCTTAAGTACACCAATGTCAAATGAGTCGAATCTTTACTAGAGTCCAATAATGGAAATTAATTAACACTCACGCCTCTGTTTTTAGCTCCAAACTCCAGCCAAACTAGAAATGAACCATAAATAATTTTGGGTTAAGGTGCAAATTTGTTCTAAAAGTTTTTGCTTAGGAGCAATGTTACCCCAGAATTTCTTTAGGTTTAATGTTGCCTTGGAAGTCCCGGAAGTATTAAAATTCAGCAATATTACTCATTTTCGTTAAAATATTGACAGTCAACGTCATTTTTGAACAATCAACATTAGTTTTTTAAAGGAATATGATAACATTATTACAATTTGAAACTTTCAGTGTGACATTGAACCTAAAAAACCTTCTAGGACAACATTGCTCTTTAGCAAAAAACTTCTAGAACAAATTTACACCCTAATTCCAATAATTTTTCCGCAATGCGGAGTGCTCAACAATGCCAATACGGTTTTTTAATTAAAATCATATATTTCCGTTGATTTATTCCATCTTTGCAACTTCTACGGGATGTAGTGCATGCATGCCATTTTTGTACTTAGCTTAGGAAACCAGATAGGCATAATCATTACTACTAAATTGAGGTTCTTGCATCACATAAGTAAAATAATGAATAACAAATATGGGGCATAAAATGGCCCTTGAGTAAAAAGAATGATCAGTATATGAGTTATTCACTTTCCACTAGAATATCTAAGAAAGAATCATGAAAATAATTTTGAAAATGAAGTTTCCTTTTTTGTAAACTTAAGCAAGTGTATTTGACCAATTCATTCAGCGGCAGCACTTGCGGCACTCAAATCCACAGAAAGATCAACATCCTGAAACAAGCAATAAAAAAACTAATGTGAGCAAATGAGGGATTGCTTGTTAATAAATAATTTGCATCAAATTTTTCCGAGAAGGATAAAATACTATAGGATACCATGGTATGTGAAGGGTTATTAATTATTAAAAAAAGGATCTACATTGACAACTTGCTTGTAAATAGACAGAAATATGCCATTTTTCCGAAATGCGTATGAACAGCAGGTACATCTTTGAATCAGAAATTATGCTTTATTTGCAAAAAAAAAATGGATAAGAGTAAATAGGGGTGTTCAAATCCGGGACCGGGACCGGGATCCCCCACTCCCGGTCCCAGTCCTGGTTTTTGGGTCTTGCATCCCTGTACCGGTCCCGGTAATCCCGAGCGGGACCGGGATCAAACCGGGAAATCCCGGTTTTTTTAAAAAAAATTAAATTTAAAATATATTATTATTTTAGTTAAATTTTCTATAATCTAGTGTTTAAAGTAATTATTTGACACCTAATAAGGCCATAATAATCACACAAATTGATTTAGAATTGAAGAATAACATTTTATTATTATTATTATGATCACCTTCATCATTTTTCTTATTATTTTTATACATTATATAGTAGGATTAGTATCACGATATATATACAATTTAACTCCAACTAAATATGTGATACACATTTTATCAAATGATAACTTAAATTATGGGATAAAAAATATAAAAAATAAAATAATAACTTAATTTTTAAGGAAAAAAATTTAAAAAAGATAAAAAAAAACTGGGATCGGGAGGGGACCGGGATCACAAGGTGTGTGCCCGGTCCCGGTCTTGGGTCCAATAGATCCCGATCCCGGTCCCGGTCCCGGCCAGGATGGAAAATTCCCAGGATCAAAATGTCCAAGACAGGGACCAGGACACTTTGAACACCCCTAACAGTAAAATAAACAGAACAAAAAGGAAACCATTCCAACATTGCACAAAAAGTGTTTTTTAAATCAAAAGGTAAGATTTACCAAAAGATGGTGCCAGACCATATTGAGAAATGATGTGATATGAGAGATAAGAGGGAAGAATTATAGAGATGATTCCAGAAGTGATTTGATGAAATATGCAATTTCATTAGAATATCATACAATTGATAATTACCTTAATTTCCAGTGATCTTTCTGTACAGTGCAAGCACATCTTTTACCGTGGACTCAAAGTGCGTGGTGGGGTCATAGCTCTACAAGTAATAAAATGTCAGTTAGTAAAACTGATTTTTTCAGATAAAATGAAAAAGTCCCCTCAGGTGGAATAAGAAAGATGGTAAAATCTCACATCCATTATGACGGAAATAAACCAAAGACAAACATAACCCTACTCATTTGAAAATATGAAGTAGCTGCAGGTCTATACTAAAAGTAAAAAAGGATATCTGGTTGTGTAGAGACTCAAACCATTTAACTCCAAAGCTTTTTTTTTTTTTAATCAAAGTGGTCTTTAACATGGTACCCCAGTCCCACAAATCAAGCAGTCACATTTGTAATGGTCTGGTATGCCATTTCTATATATATATACCCCAACGCTAGTTTCCTTTCACAAGGAATAAGGAAAAGAAAGCAAGTGAAAAAAATAAAATAAAATAATTCAAAGAGATTATACTTACAGTAGAGATGAAGCAACCATCGGCTTCACAATCATTCTCAGGTTCATATCTGTCATAAGTGTCATAGAATATCTCATCTGCAGGTCCAAGCAGATCAATACTGGGCTTCAATTCCACCTCAGGTTGGTCAGTCTCTGCTTCTGCCGAGATAAAAGCAATATATTTTCCTTATACTGCAACGTTATGAGAATAAGAACAACAAAAAAGATACCTACAGTTACCATGGACACCAAGAATCAGTTCCTTAAAAGTTGGAATCATAAATTTACAACTAAAAGTTCATTATTCTACTCACATCAACTTTAAGATTTGTCATTCATAAGAAATTGAGAACATAATGCATCCACATTCACATTTTAATTTAAGATTTGTCATTCATAAGAAATTGAAAACATAATGGATCCCCATTCACATTTTAATTTTAGTAGTCTCACTGTCCCACTACTTCCCGTCATTGTCATTCTTTGGAGTTAGAGACAAGTCCTTTATTACTTCATACCTAAGAAGGTCATTGTTTATGCTTTCATCATTTGTGATTTGCAAAATAAGAAATCATCAATGAAGGCTAGGGTTTGTCCTTACATATCTTATTTGTGACCAAGTTGTTTTTGCGGCAGAATGACCTGAGCTGAGTGAGAATCGTTGGTATTTGGAATAGGATGACTCATAATACATATATCACATGCAACTTTTCTGACCTTTTTGACCTATCAGTCAATAAAATATTTGCAGGTGAAGATTAAACTTATTATCAGATATCGAGATTAATTATGTTACTTTCTCGTTTAAACCATGAAAACTTGCTTTTCTAATCACTAAAACATGAGAGAAGCTAATAATCTAAATACTCTTAAGAAATCTAATTGGGTACCTTATCAAGTAGATATGAGGGATCACACATAACTTTCTTGCATTTGGCTGTTTCCCCTTCAAATGTCACAACGATGGCTTTCCCACTATCATCAAACTCAACTTGCTTAGTAGAAAATAAACAGTGAAAAATTTGAAACAGAAAATAAATAATATTAGAAAAAGAAAAACAAATAAGACATAAAGAACTTGGGAAGACAAAATGAACTTTAAGGGCTTGTTTGGTATGAGGGGAGGTGAGGGGAGTGAAAGTGAGCAGAGGGAAAAAAAATTTTGAGTTGAATTTTAAAAAATCAGAGAAGTGGGGTTAAAAGTTTTTAATTTATTTTTTACTCTTTCATCTTACATATTCTCTTTACTAAAATTTTGTAACCCTACTTCTCCAATCTTTTTAAATTTAACTCATAAGATTTTTACTCCCCTCCAAATCCCTCATACCAAACAGACCCTCAATTAGTTGCAAATGACAAGCCAGAGAAGAAATATCCTTACAATTCAAATTAATTTCTTAATACTAGTGATTCATTGTTATGAATTTAAGCAGACAAGTCATTATCGCTATGAATTTGGGTATCAGATTATAGATGGAAACCTAAAATATTTACATTGCTTTATTAGTTTTAGAAGTCAAATAGGTAAAGGATATATAAACTATATATTGACACAAGAATATCACCATTTGTGTGTCAGAGAATCAGAGAAAGCAAGAGAGATAATAGGAAAATTCTTAATGCAATTTGCTTCATTAGTTCATTCAATAAAACACAAGAATGTCCTTGTTTTGTCCAGCAGAAGAAACTTAGAATGAGGGAATAAGTTATGACAAAGAAGTAGTAGGAGTTAGAAAAATACGAACCATGAAAACTTTTGTGACTTATGGGCTAATTACCTTCCTTAGGACATATGAGGAAAACGCTTTGAAGAACCATTCAAAATTCTAAACATGACTTGAATCAAAGAATTACCCTGTGTTCAAACAATTTCTAAATGAAAAAAATATTATCGCCTTCAACACCAAAGAGAGCCAAAACAACAGCCAACTACTCTAATGTTAAATTTGCCAAACATTCATTGAAATGAAAATGTAAAAACTGTAAATCTAGTGTTTGCATTTATATAATATTTTCTTTGTTTGGTTGGTCCTGTATCATTCTATTCTTCCGTAATGACTGATAAATTAAGAGAAAATTTTCAGTTCATGAAGAAATGAACATTTCCAAATCTAGTAAATGGTGCAGTTGAGAGTTCTTTTAATAATAAAACTTTGTCATTGTTTTAAGTTGATGTGCATAGTCCAATGCTTACCAAAGAAGGCCAAAATAAGTGAAGAAAAACACTTTTCTAGCTAGGGTATTTTGAAATTGAAGGAAAAGAAATGGAAGCATATGCATACGAAATCAGCTGCCTTGCTGTCACTTGGCTCAAATCTAGCCCTTCATGAGATTTTGGATCACTCTCTTCGTAGTCTTGTACGTAAATGAAGAACCTTCGAGCACGGCGCTTGTCAAACAATCCTATCAATGGTGATTTCAGCTCTTCAATATCTGTGGCTGGGACTTTGTAAATCTAGAAGGTAAAGCATTCTGTCATAAGATTTTACTCTCAAATTCAGGAGGTTCAAAGAAATGCAATATTTCCAATATGAAAAGTAAAAGTCATGCATATTAGTCTAGAAAACGAGTTAGATAATAAATAATACACATACCTTTCCCTTATTATACACAAAACTGCCATCTACAGCTTTAAAATTCAAATATTTTGTAACATCAGTGTGGATTAGCACACGAACCAAAAGTCCATTGGCCATCATGAACTACAAAAAGCAGATAAAATATGATTCATATTATAGCAGAATGAATCATAAAGGAAAAAAAAATCATTTAGAAGCATGGAAATGGATACCATGGTCATCTCCTCTGAACCGCTTCCATAACTACATAACAGAAAAAAGAAAAGATGGAAAGAGATAAAGAAGGAAAAAAAACAAATCGGTGGGCCGAAAATAGAAAAGGTAGAAAATGAGGATTGAAAACAACTATATGATAGCTAGATTAAATGATGATTGAAAATTTAAATAAAATACCTTTTCATGCTGTGGTGAATAAAAAGTGAAAATTCAATGCAAGTAGCTTAAACAGATGATCATTTTTATTTTACTATACATGCCCAACACTTCACTTGGATCCCATTAATTTCTTAAAAAATTTGACAATATCAATTTTTATATGAGAAAGACATTATATTTGTAACTCATTTACATTGTGAAATCCTCATCAATCTGAACGAATCTTGCACACAATGAGTCAATATGGTCTCCGTAAGAATTTTCAAGAATCCTAAACCCCAAATTCCACCAAATGGAACCTCTCAATTTGATAACAACGAGTGTACGTAAACCTACTTGAACAATGAACCAAGAGTCCCACATACATTATATCTATATCTCTACAAAAATCGTCAGAGCAACATTAAAACTTCCTAGCCATCTCCATTTTTATGACCTATCTCCTACCAATTAAATGCGTAATCCAGCAAAACTCAAATTTAACAGCTTCAAATGAAGAACGAAAGTGAAAGAATAGAAGAGTCACTGACTTTGAGGCCATCAACAGAGAGAAGGCCACTGAGGATGCATTCCTTGAGCCCTGTACCGAGGACGATCACATCATACTCTTCTTTTTGGCCCAGTGGAATGACAATAATACTGGCGCGATCCTCACTCTGGATGTGGTGGTATCTAGATATATAAAGCTGGCTCCACAGCTATCCACGCACTCTGGATGTTTTTTCGTGTTTAAATCGTTAACTGCCTCCATAAATAAATAACTAAATTAGCCGCATATTACTCTTTTTTGTATTACCATGTGTATTGGGTTTCCCTATGAGCATCAGTTGTATCATACACCATGCCTGTTGTATTCTTGTTGTGCGACATCTGGCATGCTTCTCCAGAAGAACGCCATTTACACCTGGAAGGACGCCCCCACCAGTTGTGGGGTATGAGCATACTTCTACCCATTTGTGCACTTCGACAGAGGTATACTTTCCTTTGACCTATCAATGGATCGCTGATATTCTAACTTGAGATATCTACTTTCAACATTAAAATATTTTTAATCCTAGGTTATTCTTTCTGAGTTGTTCTGATTTGAGTATTTTTCTTCTCAGTTTATCGAGAAGAGGCCGCTGCTCGTTCATTTTTTCTTTCATATTTTGTTGGTTGCTACTGCTCTCTGTTAGTTTTGACTTAGCAAGTGAATATATTTTACAGTTCCAGCATCATATGATTGAGACGCTTCAAAAGTCATTTGATATGTTTGTTAATATGTGCAAATATGATATAGAAGGTATATCTTGCAGGACTAAAGGGGGTTGGGTCTAGTGGAAGGGACTAATCCTTCACAACGTTTGAATTCTTATTGAGTGAGATGCCCACATTTAGTGCCAACAGTGGCTCGAATGGAATTGCCTCCAATCAGAGGATCCCTATGCTTAGATAGAAAAGAAATTATCTTGCAGGAGGCTTTGAGAGTTGCCCTCTTTTCGGGCTCCTCATGGTCTAATTTTATGCTGATGACTTGGTGTAATTCATCTTCGATTCTTGGGGAAAAGATGGAATACTTTGAAGAGATAAGTGGAAAAAAGAATTTTTGTTTGGTGTTTCATAGTTTTATTGTTTGGTGTAATTCTCTTTTGCGTCGGCAATTTTCTTCACTTTATTAAAAAAAGAATGTTTTTTTGGTTATTTATTCTGACATATGTAGATTGTTAATAATATTACCATGTGGTTCAGGTGGACACAGGTGTTGCACTGAGTGAGGCCCTCCTTATCCATGAAAAATGGATTGAGTATGCTCGGCAGATATACAGAGGCCTTCTTTTCTTGATCAGTATGCCCGGCAGTATAGAATCAGTATGCTTGTGAAATTTATTCAAAGTGTCTACTTGGGGTCTTTGTTTAGTTACTTTTATTATGTTATTTAACCGTTAATTTATTCGTTATAAATGTTTTTACAAAGATTACATATTAAAACTGCCACAAAAATTACGGAGATCATGCGCTTACATTGCCACAAGTCAGATAACTTACCTTATTTTAAAATCCTTTGTGGCTATCTCTGTTCTGCGATTATTTAAGATTTTTATGTATTATTTTAAATGTAAACTTAAAATCAATGTTTTAAAAGCCGGACCGGAAGTCGAGCCGGAAAGGTCAACGGGTCATGGTTCAACCGGTTGGAACGGTCGAGCCGTTCGGTCGGACCGGTGATGTAATAATTAAATTTAAAAATAATATATATTATATATTACAATTAATCTTCCGTCCAATTTCATATGAAGTTAATAAAGTAATAAAATATCATTTAAGGAAGACCATTAAATCAATAATCAACCTAACAAAATGTATTAACAATAATAATTTCATGACTTGCCAAATATTGGTGGTTCTTGATTGATCTAAGCATGAGTTTCTTGAAAGATATTAGATCATATCACTTAACTTGAGGATAAATATCATTGCCTTTTTCTTCAAAAGCATTTTTATAAAATAGTTTATAACAAACCAAATTATTAAAAGTAGTAACATATAATATACTTTCCAAAAAAAACAGTAACATATAATATTAATAAAATAAAATAACATGTTTAAAATTTATATGCCATTTTTAAAATTTTTTTTCAGCATCAAATATAAAAAAAATTGCAAAAAAAAAAATTTTCTTGCTTTTTTATTGGACCGGACGGTTTTTGAAAAACCGGTCCGGTTTCCGGCTCAATAACGGTTGACGGCTCAAAACCGGTTAAACGACGGTCCAAAACGGCTCCTTAAGAAAAACGGCTCAATGAATAAATCCGGCCCGCTTCAATGACCGCCCGACGGTCCAACCGGTCCGACCGCCCGGTCCGGTCCGGTTCTCTAAACAGTGCTTAAAATATTCAAAAAATTAAAAATTAACAAACCCGTGAGCCGTAACTTCTGCAGTCATAAGAAGGCCCAAAAAAAAAAAAAAAGAACCTTCTGCAGTCATAATGCATTATTATTTATTTGAATTTAACATATAATGTTCAAAAATCTTTTTTTTCTATTCAGGTTTTTATTTTAGCACAAGGTGTGAAAGATGCTATTTCTCTATTGGTGGACTTATTTCAAATCCAGTTAAAATTTTATAGTATCTTATTTTTGATATTTTGAACCAAGACTTTTAAAATAAATTTAAATAATTTTCTGCATTTAAAATATTATTATAAATATTTAAATCCCCTACCGTTATTTATTTCTTTAGAGTTATCTCAATTTTTTATGTATTATTTTAAATATAAAAAATAAAAGATTCAGAAGCCTGTACAGGAACAGGGGCAGTTCATAAATAATATATAACGTTGCATCATGGTTATTTTAATTATAATAATCTTTGCGGAAAATGTAACAAATAAAATGACCAAAAACTAAAATTTTGTTGGTAGTTAATTTGGATACTTATTGCTATGAAAGATATTGATCGGGAAAATCAGTGTCAAACGGGAAAATTTTCAATTCCTTAAAAAGTTGTGTGAGATATTTTAGATTTGAGATTTGAGAGTATTTTATTTTATGTATTTCGATTTTAATATATTGAATTATTTCAAAATTTATTCAAACGTTATTTATTTATTTATTTGAATTTTACTCATTTTCTCCCTTATCTTAACTTTTTATGTATTATTTAAATTTAAAAGCTCAGCAAATTTGCAAGCTCCCAATCCATGATGAATTATTCTCATTCAATTTATTGATTTTATTTTTTTAAATTTATTTTTTATTTTGCATTTTAGATTTTGAAGGAAGTTTTTTGATCTTTTTAACAAGTGCGGAAAGGTACCTAGGAGAACAAATTCAATACAATAATAAATGAAGGGTAAAATTGTACATTCGTATGAAAATTTCTCTCTGTGCCTTTTAAACAGGATAAAAAAAATTTCTTCTCTCTTTACCTTAAATAAGTTGTGTGTAAATGTTGCAAGGAAATTTATTGTATACTACACATACTTCTTTGGTCCTATTTATAAGGTAAAGAGAGAAGAAATTTTTTTATCCTATTTAAAAGGCACGGAGAGAAATTTTCATATGAATGTATAATTTTACCTTTCAACTCTGCCTATGTTATAGCCGGTCCCAAGCCCGGGTAAAGGAGGAGGGTTGTGTTAGGCCCTGACAGCCAACGTAAAACCCTGTCGAATCTCTTATGAACATGGATCAAGGAAGAAATTGTGCTAATGCTAGGTCGTTGCCTGTAAGTAACGCGCTGTATGGCTCGAGTACAATGATAAGTGAGCAAGGGCCGCTGCATCGTCGCCCCGGTGTAGTGTTAAATGAGCAAGGGCTACCGCTCTCTTCTGAACGGAGGCGGCTAAAGAAGCTAGTTCATGAGAGCAATATCAGATTTGGCACTTGGAACGTTGGGACTCTGAATGCCAAATCTCTGGAGGTGGTGGGCATAATGAATGATCGAAAGATTAATATCTTGTGCCTTCAAGAAACTAAATGGGCGGGAGAAAGGTCTCAGGAAATTAACGATTTTAAGCTTTGGTATACAAGAAAGGTCAATGGAAGGAATGGTGTTGGTATCATCACTGACAATGAATGGAGAAAGAATGTGGTGGAAGTTAAAAGGGTTGAGGACAGAATCATTTCCTTAAAAATGATTGTTGGGAAGGATAGTATAAACATTATCAGTGCGTATGCACCTCAAGTAGGGGCAAAAGCACATCTCAAGGAAAAGTTTTGGGAAGATTTGGAGGGGCTAATTCAGAGTATTCCACTAACCGAAAAGATTTTTATTGGAGGTGATCTTAATGGACATGTCGGTAAGGAGGCATGACCTCATGCAAGGGTTCATGCCTATTGGTCGTAGTGGAGGTCTTGCTTTGTGGTGGAAGGATGACGTTGTGGTGAATATCCTTTACTCTTCAGCAAATATAATTCACACAAAGGTCTCATCTTCGACATTTGACTCACCCTCCTATATTTCTTTTGTCTACAGACCCCCGAATGAGAATGAGCGTCAGTTGTGTTGGCAAGAAGTAAGGCGTATTGCCCAGCATGTTGATCAATCGTGGTTATGTCTAGGTGACTTTAACGATATCGCAGCTCAAGGAGAAAAAAGTGGGGGCAATCCGAGAGCTTGGAGGAAGATAGTTAATTTCCAGAACTTTATGGCTGACTGTAATCTTATGGATATGGGATTTAATGGTTATAGGTTCACATGGTGCAATAAGAGGGAGGGACAAGAAACGATTCGTGAACGTATTGATAGAGCTCTGGGTAACACTGAATTAAGAGAACATTTTCCTCATCTACAGGTATTCCATTTAGACCTGTTGGGGTCTGATCACCACTTGCTACTAGTTAACTGTTGGTGTAAGCAACAATTTCGAACCCGCTCCTTTAAATTTGAATCTGTTTGGACTACACACATGAACTATCTGGCTACTGTACGCAATGGATGGCAACGACCCTATGTAAGTGATTCTTCATCTCTTACTGAGTTTGTAAGCCGCTTATGTTCTTGTAGATCTAAATTAACCATGTGGAGCAAGAAGGAGTTTCCAAATTCCAAAAAAGCTATTGAGCAACTCAAAGTGGAGCTCGCTGTCTGTGAACAAGGGGTATTAACTCCTGAGAGTAAGAAGAAAACTTCTAAAATTACAGCTAAAATTGAAAATGCCATGGATAAGGAAGAGCAGTATTGGTGGCAACGATCTAGAATTAATTGGCTACAGGCTGGAGACAAGAACTCAAGGTTTTTCCACCTTACTACAATCCATCGCAGACAATACAATAGCATTCTATGTTTAAAGGATGATTCAGGGACTTGGCTATCAAGTAGAGAGTCAATAGCTGCCAATATCTCCTCTTTTTTTGAGACACTGTTTCTTCCTTTTGGGAGTCGACGTACCGAAGTAGTACTAAATTTCATAGAACCTAGAATCTCAGAACAGATGAATCTTAATTTATTACTTCCTGTGACACGAGAGGAGATCTGTGAAGCTGCTTTCAGCTTGGGAAGTACGAAGGCCCCTGGTCCTGATGGATTCTTAGGTAAATTTTATCATTCAGCTTGGCCTGAAATTGGTGAAAATATATGCTCCATAGTTCAAGAATTCTTTGCTGGCAATTCTTATCTTCATGAAATCAATGATACTAATGTTACTCTAATTCCCAAGATAGAGAAACCAGATCATGTTTCCCATTTTCGTCCTATTGGGCTCTGTAATTTCTCCTACAAGATAATATCTAAAATTATTGCAAGCCAGATGAGACCTTTACTTGATGCCTGTATTTCCCAAAACCAGAGTGCTTTTATTCCTGGTCGTCTTATTCAAGACAACATTATCATTGCACATGAGGTTTGTCATTATCTTCGTCAAAAGAAAAAGGGGAATAAATATGAATTTGCACTTAAAATGGATATGAGCAAAGCCTATGACCGTGTGGAATGGGATTTCTTAGAGTTTGTTCTTTTGAAATTTGGGTTTTGTGAAGATTGGGTGCGTTTAATTATGAAGTGTGTAAATTTTGTCATGCTAAATCTGTGTGTTTCAGGAGAGAAAATTGGCTCTATCTCTCCAGGTAGGGGTCTACGACAAGGTGATCCTTTATCTCCTTATCTATTTATTCTAGTGACTGAAGTTTTGTCTGCTATGATTACCAAGAGTCAAAGGTCTAAAAACCTCCAAGGGATTAAATTGGGCAACTCCTGTCCTGAGCTTTCTCATTGCTTCTTTGCGGATGATGCCCTATTTTTTATGAATGCTAATGAGAGGAATTGTAAATACCTGGAAAATATTTTGAATCAATACTGTGTTGTATCTGGTCAGTCTGCTAACTTGGATAAATTCAGCATCTTCTTTTCGGCAAATACACCGGAGATAATTAAATCCAGGACGCGTGGCATCTTAGGCATCTAGGCTATGCAAGATCCGGGTAAATATCTGGGTATCCCGAGTGTATGGGGTAAAACAAAGCACCAGGCTCTATCTTATATCAGAGAGAGAGAGTAAGAAATAAAATTCAGGGATGGACAAAATCCACTTTATCCTTTGCAGAGCGGGAGGTTATGATCAAATCAATTATCAACGCCATCCCAATTTATCCCATGAATTGCTTCAAGTTTACAATTAAAGCATGTAAAGAATTAAATAGCTTAATAGCTAATTTTTGGTGGGAGGGCAATGCGGCTGGACATAAGCTTCATTGGAAGTCTTGGGATTCTCTCACTGAGGCCAAGTGTGCTGGAGGTATGGGATTTAGAGATTTCACTATTGCTAATGATGCTTTACTAGCTAAAACAGCCTGGCGCCTTCTTAATAACCTAGATGACCTGTGGGTTCGAGTTTTGAAGAGCATTTGTTTTCCATAGGGGGAGTTTATGGATGTTGAAAAAGGATACAAAGCATCTTAGTGCTGGTCTAGTATCATTGATGGTAGAGATTTTCTCAAGAAAGATCTACTGTGGGATTTAGGTGATGGCTCCTCCATTCGCATTTGGGAAGATAGATGGGTACCAGATGTTCAATTTCCTGAGAAACTTGTTAATAATTATGATGATATTCTCTAGCAAGGGCGAGTGTGTGATCTCATTGTACACAGTAGCTGGAACTTGTCTCCCATACGACACTTTATCTCTGATGATCTCGCACATGCAATTATCCAAATTCCTATCCCCTTGAATGGTTTGAAAGATCATATTATTTGGACCCCAGCGAGCAATGGTAATTATTCAGTCAAGTTGGGGTATAAAAATGCAAAGGCTAGGCGTTACATTATACATAAACCTATCTCCTCTACTAATATGTCGCCAGCTAGCTGGAGAAGTATATGGAAGCTGAACATTGTACCGTGTGTCCAACATTTTGTTTGGAGGATTCTGAACCAGGTTGTGGCCACTAATGATGCTCTATTCCGACGTAAGAGGGCATCTACTAAATTATGCCCTGTATGCGATAGAGAGGAGGAAACAATTGAACATCTTTTCTTCCACTGCCCATGGACAAGGTGTGTCTGGTTTGGTTGCCATTTAGGTGTTAAAACTGATGTGATTCAAGTCAGGAACTTCACTTCTTGGTGGCTATGCATTACAGATGTGGGATCAAATTTTGCTTCATCTGACATTACTCTTATTTGCTGGATCCTTTGGTTTATATGGAAGCAAAGGAATGAAAAGGTGTTTAATCTTCAAGAACCTACTCTACAGTTTGTTATTGAATGGGCTATGCGATCCAATCTGGAATTATGTGCTTTGAATGATGTAACTGATATGAATGAGTCTATTTCTATAACTGACCCCGATAATGTACATTGGTGCTTTCCCCCCCAGGTATTCTCAAAATCAATTGTGATGACGCTTACTCATCAGCATTCCCCCCCAGGTATTCTCAAAATCAATTGTGATGGCGCTTACTCATCAGCAACGGGCACTGCAGCTATTGGAATTATCTGTCGAAATGAGTATGGAGACTTCGTTTGGGGTTTTGCTGATAAGATTAAATCCTTGTCAGCGTTCATGACTGAGGCCTTAGCTTTAAAAAGAGCATTAATGTTAGCGGTGGATTTGGGTCACGACAAAACTTTGTTTGAAATGGACAGTCAACTTCTGAAATCAAGTGTTGAAAGCCAACAGCCGGATCTGTATGACTGGAAATGCCGAAGTATCATTCAAGACATTATCAACCTTCTTGCTTCTCGAGTCAGGTTCTCTCTTACTTTTACTCCTCGTAGGGGTAATTTTGCAGCTGACCTTATTGCAGTTGATGCTTTTAAGGGAGTGTGCCCTACGGGGTGGGTGTCACAACCATCATTCTCTTTGTCTTCTCTACTGACTTCAGATGCTCAGAAGGCGGGTCGTCATTTTGATGCTACTGCTTCTCCATGAACCAGATCAGTCTTTGGCCTATTTTTCTGGGTTTTATGCTATTTTGTTGTATTGTTTACCATGTTAATTTCCTTCTGTTATTTGTGGGATTGGCTTTCTTTGTTGTATTAGACATGTCTTTGCAATATTAATAGAAGTACCCTTTTGAACAAAAACAAAATAAATCATATCTACTGAGAAAAAAAAATTTATTTAAAACATGTATACCATATATTTTATTTCTTTTTCCCCCACACAATTGCATTTTTTTTTTTTAATTTCTTTTTTTAGGAGGGAGTGGAGATCAACAAACCTGCATATATAGTTGAAACCATCTGGTATCATTCCGGCTATTGATCCAAACACATAAGGCCAAAACCTTATGTCTGGCACTGATACTGCATAATTAAATATGGTATAGGGAAAAGGAGAAACCTTACCCAAAACAACCATTAGACATTGCTGGTACCAGCTTCCTTCAGTGGCAAGCTTAATTATTGCTGCTATCCGGGGCCGCTTCTTTAACCAATGCTACAAAATTAAGAAACAAACCTAGTTCACAGACAGAAAGCGAACACTTAGTTTTGATAAATTTACTGCAAAAACTCGAGATGATTATGATCATATACAACAACAACAGAGCCTTAATCCCACTAGATGATTATGATCATATATAGGATATAAATTACATGAACCAGTCTACGGTACAGTCGGCCAATAAGGTAAGTGAAGATCATGCCAATGGTTGTTCCACCCGTTACTATGACAGAGCCAATGCCATAATCAAAACTCATGCCAGCCAGCCACATGGATGGGCCTAAAGGGATTAGGAATACTGGGAACACAACCAAAGAAGCAAACAGTTCAATGGCAATAACTGGACGGCTAAAGTCAGTAACTTGCCACTCCATGAATCGATAAAGAACCTATAATAATTAAAAAAAAATTATAAAGCATCATAATATGAATGAGGTCAAAATAGTCAAGATGTTTGATATCACTTTGGCAAAATAAAATAGGACGTGGAATATTGGTCATAGTTCAACATGTATAAGAGTGAAAAAAGATGTTGTACCTTCTCAGAAAAAAATGGCATGCCCCATTTCACAATAACAAAAGCAAGTATAATGATTACAAAGCACCATAGCAACACTATCAACCACCACCAGAGAGTTTTAATTCTTGGCTCTGCTTGAGGCTGCAACATTTGAGCTTCGGCGGCCTTAGGTTCATCATATTTGGCCAATTTAACATATTCATTACGGCCCCCAAGTTACTACCAGCGTTTTCATGTTTCTCACACTTTTCAGATGGTTCTGGCATCATCTCTGAGAAGCCAGAATGCTGTGAAACTGGAGAAAAATAGAACATCATTATCAAGAAAGACCTCTAAATCAATAGCTCAAAAGTTTTAATCTGATATTAAATGCTTAAATCAGTAAGAATAACTTGTGAGCTGGTCTATCACTAGCTGATTTTTACTCTCAAATTAAACAAAAGGTGATATTTCTCTAAAATTTCTTCTCCTATGTGCAAGCTACATTACTCGACGCTTCTGTTTTAAGTTGCAATCTCAAGGCAAAAATCAACAGAACAAGGTGAACTAGGTCCACCCTTAAATATCTAATCCCCATTAAATCTGTTATGTGGAATTAGTTACATTAGTTAGAATTAGTGAATTGATAGCAAAAAATGTTAAAGAAATACCAGCACTGAGAATTTTGTTAGAGAACTTGCATCCCTTATAAATAAGAAGATAAATAAATGTGCGCGGTGAATTGAATTGAACACAAATATTTGTTTTTATTTGTTGTTCGATTCATACCACCGTACATCTATCTTATAACCTCATTTGCAACTTACAAAGTCTTATTATGGATGTAAGTCATCTAATTGAAAATCATAATACTGGTATTTTCTTAACAAATTTTATTAATAATTAACTATGAACTAATATTAGCCAAAACTAATCCCTGTCTTCAAATAAAGGAAGATCACAGACTTTCGTTATTCCCCAAAAAAAAAACGGAACGCGAATCTCCAGAACAGAGGAACCAAGCAAACAAAAGGTAAGCAGAGAACGATACAACAAGGTAATAGATCGAGCAGCAGAGTACAGCCGATTTAAAACATATGAATAAATCATACGATGTGAGTAAATTAGATTTTAAGTTCTACTGATTCTCCCAAAACTCTGGAATGCCTAGGCGTGATTGCCGTCGGAGAAAGTCGCCGCAGTCTCCCCGGCCGCCGTAGGCAGCCGAGCTGGTGGATGCTTGTAGGCTATACGGTGCAATTCTGACAAGGATGAGGAAGCTCCACTCATTCTTGCGCCCATATCGATGCTATAACTAACAAACAGACTCATCCTTACGAACAGGACCTTTTTTAGGCAAACAATCAAGATTGAAAAATTTTATTTTATTATGTTCGAAAAACCATCGTTCCTTTGTTTCTCCTAGGAGTTAATATTTTAATTGTCAAAAAATATATTTTATTGTAATTTAGCTTCATAATTTAAATAATTTATTTTACCATCTTAATTGTTTTAAGGATATTGCAAAATTTAATTTTTGGTTTGATGTAAATTTTTTAGTTAAGAGTATCTAGTTTAAACATTAGGTACTTTATTTTTAATATTTATATTATATTATTAAATTCATAAAGGTTAAGAATCCTATTCAAAAAAATGCGTGCCTAGTTTCTTTATAGTTTTATCTTTACTTCACTCTCTGTTGATGTTTTTATAGACAAGATGACTATGATTATTTTGCACAAAATCGTAAAAAATGTTTAGCTATAAGTAGAATTTACTTTTAGATATCTGTATATACTTTAAAATAATAATCTATATAATCAGTCATCTTTAAATGAAAAATATTTGATTTGGTCTCACTGAATTTTGCTCCATAACTTCAAAACCTTCCATTACACTATTATTACACTAGTGATCGTATTGGGTTGCTTATCATGATTTCGAAAAAATTTTGTAAGTAGGACTTCGAAAGCCACTTATTCAAAATCCTATTTTGATAGAATGTTATTAAAGCCACTGTAATATAACAGTATCAGAGCTACTTTCATAACATGGGTGTTAGGTGAAAAACACTTTACTTGAATTGGCTGAAAATCGCTAACTATAATTTTGAAAATTTTTCATAAATACGAATTTTAAAGCTACTTATTTATAGTTTAATAGAATGATATTAGAGCCACCTTGATAACACGGTATCAGACATACTTTGGGTATCAGACTTCTCATTAGGGGAAAACAAAAACACGCGATTCATAATTTTGTGAATAAAAACAATAAATGCGAAATTAAGTTCATAAAATACTCAGATTGTTAGACTATATGTGCATTTATAATGGACAAAAATAGTGTTAGATGCTATTTACTTTTAGAATCACCTTGAAAATATGGTATCAAACCTACTTTGATAACACGTACGGTGGTATCAGACTCCTCGCTAGGTGAAAACAAAAACACATGATTCATGATTTTGTAAATAAAAACAATAAATATGAATTTAAGTTTATAAAGTACTTAGGTTGTTAGACTATGAATGTGTTTGGATTAGTTTTTGGAGAATAGCTTCTGGAGAAAAAATGATAAAAGTGATTTTAGATAATAGATTCTGGAAAAGAAAATGATTTTAATAAAATGATAGTGTTTGGGTATTGCTACCAGAATCACTTTTTTCATGGTTAAATTACTAAAAAAGACATTAGTTTTTGTGATAGTTACATATAAAGGATAAGATTATATTTTATGTATTATTTAACATTAAATTTCATAATAAATACCAAAAATGAAATAAATTTGTCTACAAAATTAAAATTATAACATTATTCAATTATGTAACATAAAAAAAGATCAAACAAATTAATAAATGGACAAGAGCTTACCATTGAAAAATTTAAATAAAATAGTTTAAATAACAAAATTTAAATAAATTAGTTTACACAATTGAAAATTATAAAATTATTCAATTTTATAAATGATAAAATAGCTCAAAGATATATGTATTAATAAATTGCAAAGACTTATAAATGATAAAAATAAGAGTGATCTTTTTGTACCATAACTTATAATCTTAACTAAAATTAGAACGGCGTGCAAAGCTAAGTAATGCTAAATTAAAGGGATTCTTTTGAGATTTTATGATATATCAATTTGGGGCATCGTTTGTTGGATTTGAATTTAAAATAAAAGATTTGAAGTTTAAAAAAAGAATAATAATTTATAACAATAAGAATTGAAAGTTTTCTAAATAAAAAAGAAAAAGAAAAAGGAATTTAGCTTTATTATTATTATTTATTCCCTTTTAGTTTTTTTCTCTCTCTCAAGCTACATAGACAACAAAGTTTTGGAATCGAGGGATTTGGGAAAATAGAAACCTAAAAACTAGAGGGAGCAATTGGGACTGAACGGTGAAGGAAAGAGACATAAGGTAATAAGAGGATAGGGCATATTGGGTTGCAAATTAATGATGCTGATAATGATGACTCCAACTACCTAAAATTGAAAGAAAAAATAGCCTTTTCAAAACCAGGTTTTGTGCCTCAAAACCATGATTTTGTATAAAAAAAGTGCTTTCAAGTTTTTTCAAATGTTTGGCTTCTTTTTCGCCAAACCAAGGTTTTAAAGCACAAAAGTGCTTTTTTATGTTTACCGAAACACACAGTGTATGTGTGTTTATAATGGATAAAAATAGTATTAGATGCTACTTATTTACAGAATCACCTTGATAACACGGTATCAGATCTACTTTGATAACATGGTGGTATCAGACTCCTCGTTAAGGGAAAACAAAAACACATGGATCATGATTTTATGAATAAAAACAATAAATACAAATTTAAGTTTATAAAGTACTTAGGTTGTTAGACTATATGTGCATTCATAGTGGACAAAAATACTTTCAGAATCACCAAATCAAGTTATATTTTTTTAAGTAAGAGTAGTCAATTTTATTAATCACCAAAAGAAGTGTTACACTCACAAATATCCCTATAAAGAAAAAATAACAACAACCTAGAGTACAACCTATGAATCAAATAAAGTAAAGAAACACCTAGGTACGACCAAATACAAACAAATCACTACTTAAGCCTATACCTTCCCTCACCTCTGAAAAAGCTTTACTGCAACATAAATTTTATAGCAAAACATATTCTAGAGAGAATGGTGGCTTATAAAGCCATCCTTGCTGTACCATACCTCTTACTACTTAAATTGCTAAATGATCAGTAGCCCTATTGACTTTACGTAAAATTTATGACATAGTCCAATTGCCACTTAGTCTCTCCTCTTCAAAGCACTTCTTCAGCAGGTCCACACACTTCCAATCACATCCCTCCATGTCCTTCTCTTTTATTGATTTATATAATTCATGGCAATCAGTCTCCATTATCACCAATCCACCTCCAAATAATTCTTTGCCGTTGAGAGTTTCTATTAGAGCCCAACATTCAAGCATTAGTGCATAATCAACCTTCACCCTCAAGCCCACACCACCTAAAAAATCCCCCACTACCGTGTCTCCTAATAATCAATGCAATGTTCTGGGAGAGTTTACATACTCATCATGCAATGTTAGTTAAAAGTCCCCATCTATGGATGGTGATTAGTCTCCATCTATAGATGGAGATTTTTAACTAACAATTATGTTTACTTTCTTCCTTCCCTCTATACATTTCTTCCCTAATACCTTGTGGGTTTGTGAAAAATTTAGGAAATCATGATCCCTCCCTCCCTTTATATATAATGGTATCAGAGCCACCTTAATAATATAATATCAGACCCCTTGCATGGTGGAAAATATTTTATTTGGATTGGCTAAAAATTTCTAACTATAATTTTGAGAATTTTTCATAATATAACTATGATTTTGAAAGCCACTTATTCATATTTTTATAAAATGGTATTAGAGTCATTTGCTAACATGATATCATATCCACTTTGATAACATGGTATGAGACTCGTCTGTAAGTGAAAAAATATTTTATTTGGATTGATGAAACTTGCTTATTATAATTTTGAGAATTTTTCATATAAACATAACTTTTGTTTCAGTATTAACTATTTTGACTGGCTACTTTAGCTAAAGAAATAAAAGTGGTCGATATTGAAACTAAAATACGTCAATATGTATATTTGAGTTGTTCATAACGAAACTAAATTTATTATCAGGAAATATTCAATAAGTACCTTATTTACTACTTTAGAATACATATTAATACAGCCGGGAAATCGGGCCAACACGTTTAAGCTCTTTTAAGTCAAGCGCTGGACATATAAATTGGAGCCTTTATAGGAAGTTGGGCCTAAAAGAGCCAGCCTTATAGTGCTAAGGGCTTTAAAGGGCTAGCCTGTTAAGCCCGTTAAAATTTCCCCCCTGCCCCTGCCCCTCACCCCTACCTGGATTGGCTAACCCTATGTCTCATTGTCCCAGCTATTGTTTGTTACAAAATCTCATCAAATTTACCCCTCTTACTTATATTCCTAAATACTTTTTTATATTAAAAATGGTACATTGCCGTTAAATATAATTAGGCATTAAGAGTTGTTAAGCTGTCTCTACTGTCTAAACTAAAACAAGAGAAATTATAGAGTTGTGAGTGTTACCAAATAGACACATACGTGACCATTATACAATCCACTCCAGCGTAGAACGTCGCAGCGGCAGGGGAGGATTCACTTGAAATTGTTAAAAGCATTTTATTACCATCAGCGTCTCTTATAGAGAAAAAACATGTAAGCATTTCAATATCAATGAACCAAGCATTTTGTTATTTACATATTAGAAATTCAGGAATTATGGTAATTTGTGAATTTCCCTTTTGTTATCAATGTAACCATCTCCATTCTCTTTTATTAACAAGCCTATTGAAGAAGATAGATTTTGCATTTCAGATACCTTCTTGCCTTCTTATGCTTTGTGTGAGTTATTTGTGGATATTATTTTACCTTTGATTATGAATTAGTGACTATGTTTGTTTGTTGCATAAGGTGTGTTGTTTAAACCTTAATGTTGAGAACATTTATGTGTTAAATTATAATTTTAATTGTTGTTATTTACTAATTATATTTCTCTAAAAAAACAGAAAAAATAGTTAAATTTTGTGAAAAGGGCTTTCGGCCATGCGGGCCAAGCCTTGAAAAACAACAATTTTTCTTACTTCGGGCCTAAAAGGGTCTACCCTTTAGGCCCTGGCATTTCAAGGGCTGACCCTAATTCCTAGCTCTATATATTAATAACTCAAGTATACATGTTAATGACTTTTGTTCGAGAAATTAAAAAAAAAAAAATATTAGAGCAGCAAAGCACTGGCAGCCAGTGCAAAGTAGTCAATATCGAAACTAAGTACTTAATATGTATACTTGAGTTGTTAATAGCGAAACTAAAGTAATTATTAGGAAATATTCAACAATTACCATGTTAACTACTTTAGTATACACATTAACAAATCAAATGTCCATATTGATGACTTTTATATGAGAAATTCAAAAAAAAAAAAAAAGGACCACAGGAGCTTCGGTGACTGGTTGCCAGTAAGGGGGTTTGATCGAGGATTTTTTTGTTTTTTTTAAAATTAAGGATAGTTAGGTAATTTTCCACATTTGACAATATTTCAAAATTCCAAATTAATTCATTTAGAATTGTTGAAACTCACCATACTTATTTGTCTTTTACCAATTTTGATATTACTTTTATGTCATTTTCCATTATTTTTTCATATTTAAAAAATTTAAACACGAATCTCTTATCTACTTGCCATATTTTTTTTAACATTATCATAAAGTTAGACCCCATGGTACAAAATTGATGGACCGCACAGCATATGTGGCATTAGATAAACTAGGCTGGGAAACTTAAGAGATGGTGATAGCTCCGCAGTCATTAGTTGTCCAGATCAGTGACTCGGGCTATTAGTAAGCTAGGAAAGTTAAGGGCTTGTTTGCTATGAGGGGAGGGGAGGGGAGGGAAAGTGGGTGGAGGGAAAAAATTTTTGTGTTGAATTTAAAAAAATTAGAGAAATGGGGTTAAAAATTTTTAATTAATTTTTCTAACTCTTTTATCTTATATATTCTATTTATTAAAATTTTATTACCCTGTTTTTTCAATCTTTTAAAATTCAATTCATAAAAATTTTCCCTTCTCTCCCTTCCCCTCCAAATCCCTAATACCAAACGGACCCTAAAAGATAGTGATAGCCCCGTAGTCATTATTTGTCCAGATAAAAACTCGGGCTATTAGGCAGTAGGTGCAAACAGCCTGAGTTATAAGCAGGAACAAAATTGCGGCCATCTCTTACTTTTAAGGGAGCATTCATACAGTCATACCATTAAGCTGTAGGGCCTTTTTGTGAATAAAAAGTTTAGTGGTAACGTTGTGCAATATCTCTATAATTCGATGACCAAAAACTAAAACTAAAGCATTCACACTACACATTTTTCTTTTATATATTTTCCGAATATTTATTCCTTTTTAATTACTCAATTCTTAAACGGACTTCCCTCTCAGAACTCCAAAACAACTGATCATGCACTCCCATATACATCACGCGAATGCCATTTCAGGAATTACGTGCAAACACAAGTAAAAGAAAATGCAGAGCCTGAGAATCCATGGAGAAGAACGGCAGGGTCTGAAAATCCATCGGAGCTAAGGGAATCAATTCGCGCATTATTGTCTGTTTTGGTTTTGGGGTGGCAACTGCATCAGGTGAAAGCCTCTAGCATCGTGCATGGAGGAGGCAATTTCTCCCGCCGGCCAGGACCAGCAAGCTGCCGGTGTGGGAATTCTTCTTCAGACTGTGTTGTTGGTTTTGTCTTTCGTGCTGGGCCACATTCTTCGTCGCAAGAAGATATACGTCATTCCTGAAGCTAGTGCTTCTCTTCTCATATGTTTGATCGTTGTTATTTGCCCTGTTATTCTGACTTTCTTGGTTTAATACTTATTTTGTTTTAGTTTTTATCTGTTGCTGCAGGATTAATCGTTGGTGGAGTAGCTAACATTTTTAGGATTGAAAATAGCATTATCGGGTTACTGCAATGCTAATCACTGTCCTTTGCAATACTTAAATGAATAAAACTCTGTTGAGTTCGTCTTTTATTTTGACAGCTGACGGTTTTTATTATCATCCTCGTTCAATTTCTGGCAGGGCGTGGTTCAATTTTCACGTGGAATTTTTTTTCTTGTTCCTATTACCTCCCATTATATTATATCCTCACTAAAATTTGTGGTTTATTGGCATTATTCTTATGCTTGTTATTGTTATTATATCTCATTTCCAATTTGTGAGCGCCACTTGTTTGGATATCCGTAATGTTTTTTTCTTGACTGTCAAGGTTACTCAGTCTGGGTTCAGTTTCTCACCTGTAAGCCTCTTCATAGATTTATTTTTGGACCTGAGCTCCTTCAGACAAGCTTTTTGACTCCTTGGTTATGTTGTTGACAGAAACCTTTCTTCTCAAATTTTGGAGCAATTGTGACATTTGCTATATTGGGTACTTTTATAGCTTCAATAGTAACGGGTATTCTAGTGTAAGTTATTTTCCCATTTGGTACAACTATTTCACTTTGTGGTTTATTAGGATTTTATTGATTCCATGCGAATAACTTTTTCCTATCTGCTGCAGTTATCTTGGCAGACTGATTTACCTCATGTATAAACTTTCACTTGTTGAGTGCCTAACGTTTGGTGCTCTTATATCAGCAACTGATCCTGTTACTGTTTTATCCATATTTCAGGTGATTTCCTGCTTTCTTTTTGCATTTTTCCATTTACAGGCTACTACTACATGCACATTTTCTGACTTTTGGCTAAATGGTCTTGAAACTTACAAGCATGTCCAATCTAAAAGCCATGGAGTACAGTAAGCATTCTTAGGGACGTAGAATATTATGTCAGTATGAATTGGATGCAGTGGGCTGGTCATAATATGTGAGCGAGATGTGCATGTGTACCATAAGAATCACCGTGGTTTCCTTGATGGCCTGGCCAGTCCCTTTCCTAATGTTCCCCTCAATGACCACCTATCTTAATTTATATGATGTATGTGATTTTTAATAAATATGTAATTTAACCAATGACCTTGTAGTCTAGTGGCATGGATACTTCCGTGTAAGTGGGAGACCGTGATTTTGATCTCACTTGTAACATCAAACCATTAGTGTATTCCCCTCTAATTCAAATGAATAAATAAATATGCAGCTTACACTTTCCTAGTTTCTATTCAGCTAGTGTGTCTATAATCTACATCCAATTTCATTGTCCTGCCAGACTCTTAGTACAGCATTATACATATGGTATTGATGTAATATCTGCCTCGCTTTGCTCCTAAGATGTACTTTTGCCTGCCACATTTGTAGGAGCTTGACACAGATGTTAACCTATATGCCTTGGTTTTTGGAGAATCTGTTCTAAATGATGCAGCAAGTCTGTATAACTACTGTGCTTATTTTATTTCTTATTACGTAATTCCTCTGTTATTTAAAGATAAAAGGTGCTAAATGGTTTGTCTTTTACTTTTTTGCCTATCTCTATTTGTCCTTTCTTTACTCTAACCTCCCCTCATGCCTTATGTGTCGATGGCAATTTCCTTGTACAGGTATCAGAACTTCTAATTATGCTTATCCTAGGTAATTCAAATATTATTAAGAGTTTAATAACAACTCAATGACTTACTGTACAGGACAGCGTCATTGGTTAGAACTCACCCATCTGAACTAAATTTCTTCATGATAGTTGTTAGTTTTGTGGAGTTCTTTGTTGGCTCAATGTCTGCAGGTCCGTCCCTACAAATTTTATTTAATTTTCTCTTTATGAAGCGTTAGTTTAATTCAGTTATGTGTGTATTATAGCTTTTATTTTGGTCTTCTGCTTCCACCAAGTTAATATAGCTTTCCGTGGGGGCAGAACAGAAGTGAAAAGGAGAGACACAACGTTTTAGAAGAACTTGTTCGGTCTTGATGAACTAACATGCTGTGTCGTGTTGTTTGTGAATTATTACATCATATTTTTTTTACCAGCTGAAGAAATTCTTATTTTTAATGTCTCTAAGTTGCTGTTCTTTTGGTGGCTATGCAGGTGTTGCAGTTGGTTTTATATCTGCTTTGACATCCTTTTAAATCCACTTGTCCTAATCAGTATACAAATTTGAGATTTAAAAGCCAAAATACATCATGGAACCTTAACTATCAGAACTTTTTTAAGTATGCTGGGCTGGATATTTACAAGTAAGTATTTAGTATCAATTCATAACCTTTGGTTATTCTTTTATGGGAAAAAAAAAACATGATTCACCCCATAATTGAAAAACACTGACTGAAAAATTTTCTGGTTCTTTCTAGTCTTCAGAACTTGGAGAGCTGTCTTTTTGTTATTTTCCCTTATTTCTCGTAAGAAATATCTTTGGACCATTTTTCCAATTTGTCTCAAGTTGCTTATGTTCTTTTGTAGATACATGGTGAAAATCAGTGTAAATGTGAAGCACTCCAGACACAGAGTATGGAAAGGTGTCTATAACTTCCCCACCAAGACCTACCCCCCAATCGAGAGTAGCTAGATGGGGAAGTAAGATTAAGCCTTGTTCATGCATGGGCTTCTTTGGTACAAAATGACCTACTTCAAATAGGTTCATTGCTCTGGCCAAGAATGCGATTAATCAGGCATGAGCTACATGAGCCCCCAGTAGCTTACTGGATAAATTGATAAGTCAGGCATTCCCAGCCCACCAAGCGAAACCGGTAGTTTCTTGGTCACGACTAGTTAAATATATTTTCTTCTATAGGTACATGCTTGCAGAAGGTCTTGGCATGTCTGGCATTGTATCAATATTGTTCACAGGAATAGTAAGTACAAATTATATTTCACCTCTCTTAATTTGATATTTGTTCGTTAAAATATTAAAATCAGGATTTTGGTGCTTTATTATCGCTCATGAAGCGCTACACTTATTCAAATTTGTCCAGAAGGTCTCAAAGATTTGTCTCTTCATTTTTTGAGTTAACATCATCTTTAGCAGAGACATTTACGTAAGGAAGTCTCTATGTGCTATATTTTATTCGAGCAGTTAAATCCTTCGGTCTAAAGGATGCATTTACACCTATGATCTGCAGATTTATATATATGGCCCTTAATATTGCAATGGAGAAACATCGCTGGTCACATGTGGGATTTATATGCTTCTCAATTGCATCCTTTCTTTTTCCCAAGAAATTTGAACTGCTGTCAACAAGACATCTGAAATTCCTTTTTTGTATTCGGAAATAAGACGTGTACACGGTATTTATAGAGATGCAAAGGGCTACTCTTGGGAACATTAATTTGAATAAGTTCAAAGGGGACCAATGAAACTCTGGCAAAAAAGAGGGGAGGGGACTAATGAAACTACTACTAACAGTTGTGATGTGTACTAGCTGTGAATTTTGTGTTGTCATATTCTCTTCCTTGACTTTCTCTGGTAACCACTCACAGATATTCATTGGGGTTGCAAGGTGCTTGTGCTGCTGTTGCTAATAGCTTAGGCGTTCAATCATTCTTACATAGGCTTATCTCAAGTTCTTCAGCTAGTTTGATTACAATATCCATCTACGGGACTCTTTTCTGCTTTACTAGATTAAACTTAGTTCACTTCATGCAGGGCAGCAAATATCTTTTCTTGTATCTTTCTAGTGAACCTTGTCAGACGTGATGACCACCGAAAGATTCCTCCAAATCATCAGAAAGCACTTTGGTATAGCGGTGAGGAAGGCATGAAATGTGGTATTTTCTCTGGTCCTTAATATAAAACATATTTACTTAATTTGATTAGATTAAGGAAGTTAGTTAAGTTAGTTATATCAAATGAATTTTTTAAAAGGTGGTGCAAATTTGTGCCGGAAGTTTTCACTGAGGAACAATGTTGCCTCGGAAGTTTTTTCAGATTCAATGTCACCCTGAAAATTTTAAAACGTAGCAATGTTTGCCCCATACCTTTCAAAAACTAGCATTGACCGTTAAAAAATTAATGTTGACCATTAACTTTAAGGGACATTATTGCTCTATTTTAATACTTCCATAGTTCCAGGACAATATTGAACCTAGAAAGACTTCCAAAGCAACATCACTCCTCAGTGGAAATTTTCGGAGCAAATTTGCACCTTAACAATTTTTTAAAACATTTTGGTCATCTTTTTTAATTCTCTCATTTCTTCTCTTTCTTAATTATTGTTAAGAGAGCATCAATAAGGGTAAATTAGCAAAAGATTGACAAATATGAAAATTATGTCTTATATTTAGGATCAAGATCTACTCCACAAATATATCTTGTATTAAGGACCAGTGAGAGTATTTGAATACGTATGGACTTTCGACTGATTCTATCAATAAAGGAAACTGATTATTGGTTTTAGCTATGTTTTATTGCTTTGGCTAAATTTCGTTCATTAAGCTGTGTGAGCAGGACTTCGAGGAGCAATGGCCTTTGCCCTTGGTCTGCAATCTCTACGAGATCTTCCGGAAGGAAATGGTCAGAACATATTTACTGCGACTACTGCAATAATTATTTTGACGGTAGGAATACTCACTCATTTTACGCTTAGTTGGCAACCCAGAAGTCATTTTTGGTAAACTAACTGCCGCTAGATTGATCTTTGGGTATAAAACTTATCTCTAAAAACATTGCCTTACTGTTTTGAAAGTCAGTTTAGCAAATGTACTCTTACCAAACTGTAAACCAAACACACTCACTTAATCTTAATTAAATGGTATTGTCATTCTTGATAAATTGCATTTCCATATGCATCTGTTCATATTATAGTCCCACCCATCCATTTTCAAGTTGTTTCGTAGATTGCCCGGAAAAGATAAACTTAAAAATATGCCACTGTACAATTTTTTGCTGGACGGCATTTTCAAATCGTTTGAGTTAACTTACTGATGAAGGAAATCCTGGTTATTTGCTGGTCTATAAATTGTGACGCTGGAACATTTTCTCACTTAAGTTATATGCAAGCTGCCAATCCCCACGCTGCTCTTTTAATCTCCAATCTCAGTAATATTTGAACGTTAAAATTTATATTCGTTTTAGGTATTACTGATTGGCGGATCAACGAGTTACATGCTGGGAGCTCTGAAAGACGTAGGTGATAGCAATAACATTGATAGCCTTCTGGGCTCTGAGGAAATCGTGGTAAGTTTATAAAATTTGTCATAGAATTGTATGTTAACTTGGCAGTTTTAAAAAAACAAAAGAATTTTGGCAGCGTCATTTAGCCTTCTGAAAGATCTTCTTTAACCTAATGATTTAGCTTATACACGTTTATTTCTTTTTTCTCATTTAACTAATATTTTGTTTTCTTCCCCAAGGATTTTGAAGAAAATAATGGTGGTGATCCTGTTCGTTCTCACAATGAAGAGTCACCACCAGGGAACATTTTCAAGATGAGCCTTAAAAAACTCCCCAACAGGTATCAGCCAGGCTCTACTGAAAACATGGTCAAATGTTTTTTTTTTTTTTTTGCATAATGATCTTGCGTCATTCATTTTCCCATTGATTCTCCTATGCAGTGCTGTATCTTTTACAGCTTTAGATAGAAACTACCCCACTCCATTCTTCACAAGTCAAAGTGAAGATGAAGCAGAAGATGGTAATTTTAACTCGATATCTATTCGAAGTTTTGTCAAATTTTCACTGCAGATGATGTAGATTGGTTTGGATTATTGCTTGGATGTCCTTCTGATGGTAATTCTCAAAAATATGAACTACCTGATTTTGATATCAAATATATATATGGTCGTATTTTCTCTTGTACAAATTATTTTGAAACTGTCTTGTTGTTGAAAATTTCAAGCGGCCTATCCATATGATGCGGTACAGAGTTATCCCAAAATATCCACTATTCCACAGGACCATTACAGATGACTTCTGCCTTATATAGCTCCATGAACCTCTCAACGGACATTACCTACCGACAGACCCATATAACTGCCACGAACAACCTATTGTAAGTAACACTCCCTGGTAATGTTAATACATTAGTGGCAAGAACCTCTTAGTTCAATGGCGCCCCACATCCCCTCTAATGGAGGAGCTTGTGGGTTCTATCCACCAAGTGTGCTTGTGGGTCCCCTCCCTTTTGCGTAAGGCTTAGGATAGGACTTAAAAAATGCTACTATGTTAGTGGGTGTCTGCGTATCATATATCTTTAAGGTAACATGATGTCTGTCAATTAAATATATGTAATTTTGCACTCCTTCTAATCCTATTTATAAGACCCTTTCCATTGGTCCTTAATTAGTACAAAACATTTTCCAAAATTAAAAAATAAACATTGATATCCCTTTCACTCTTAGTTTTTTTTTTTTTTGGACCAACTTTCACTCTTAGTTTAAATAACAACTTTTAGTTTGATTAAGGGTGATCTTGAAAAGATGTAAAAATCTTTGACATTCGACTAAGTTTAACTATTTTCCCTAATCTTAGGAAATTGGTTAATATTTATAAAAAGAACAAGGAGTAACCTCTAAAGTCTAGTCTTGAACTGACGTTTTTGAACCTCTAAAGTTTAACTATTTTCCTTGATCTTATGGTTAATGTCTTTGAAAAGGGACTGAGTTTGAGAGTTGTGTTTATTTCCAGTATTACTTTTTTTTCAGGGGGTGAAAGTTTCCGGTATTACTTTTCATCAACTATCTTGATGCATTATATATTGTAAATGCATTATTAATTAACCCAACCTATTGTTGATGTTAACAGCCAAACTTTTGACTGCTTCTAGAAGTCACAGAGCAGGCTTCCGTGACCAAGATTCTCCATGAGCTCGTTATCATTGTAAAAGGCATGCTTAGCTTGATGACTCGATCCTTTGCATTTTATCCCCGGGTGACAATGTGTTCATTTTTGGCAGAGATGAACTTATTGAGGCATAACTAATGGATTTTGAGAATTTGAAAATCAATCTATAAGTCCTTATATTTCATCACCCAATTTTTAAGGGAAAATTAATTTTTTGATTCTTGTAGTTTTGACTGAGTAATAACCTAGTCCCTACACTTTGATTTGGTGCAACTCAATCCATGTAGTTTTGAATTGGTTGTAACTCATTTCCTGAATTTTGATTAACTGCAACTTAGTCCCTATAGTTTTTACCATTTTATAATTTAGTCATTATGTTCTAGAATAAAGGAGGGGGCCTATAGTATAAAATGGTTAAAACTATAGAAACTAAATTGCAATGAGTCAAAATATAAGAATTGAGTTACAACCGAGTCAAAATTATAGAAACTGAGTTACACCGAGTCAAAATGTAGGGACTAAGTTATAACCCAATCAAAACCAAAAGATTAATTTTCTCAATTTTTAATTAGGCCCGTTTCGTTTTTTTCCCTTTTTATCATGTTATAGTTTCACATGTTTTTAATCACGTCTTTATGGTGTTTTTTTAAGAGCAAGATACTCTAATACCTCCTTGGTATTGATTTAATTACACAAACATTCTCTCTATTATATAAGGACTTGATGATAAAATGAAAATAATTATACAAGGGTCTGATTAAAAATTTGGAAAAACCATAGGGACTTTCATTAGTTTAATTCTCTTAATATTGCTATGTATTCTTATAAAATTGACGTGCTCTTTAGGGTTTTTTTTTCGTGTTGTCATTTTCTTCTTAATTTGACTTCGTTTTTTTAATAATTGGATGCCGTGTAATTTAAGATGAGAGCGACTTCCGAGTTTAGTGGGACAAGAGAGTTCAATCAAAGCCCCATGCATGCAACAGCGACTTGGAGAATCTTATAGGCAACATTTGTATCTGAAAACAGAAAAAACAATTTTTTTAAAGTATTATCGAATAAAAATATAAGAATATTCCTAGGATCAAATTTTTAATTGTATTTTATTACTTAATTGATAGTGAAATAGTACATTGCACGTAGCCCTATAATATATAAAATAAGTACTAAGCTGTTCACCCGTGCTAATCACATATATACTTATTGCACTAAATAATTAAGAATTAATAATCATTAAGAAATAAAATAATGATGTTTCCTGCGCGATAAGGCTTATAATTTTATGGGTTGATACACCTACCAAGTTTGAAATTTAAAAAGTACTTGCCCTGTGATTATTTACAAAGTCATATTTCTTGAATTGGTCTATTTTCTGTTATAAAGTTTTTTAATTTGTCTTGAGCATTAAATGTATTTTTACCAATATTACTTCTAATTGATTTTTTTTAAATATTCTCTTTCATCATTTTTCTCACTATTATATTCTTTTATTTACTTTTTTGTCTTTTGCTAATACAGTTTCGCATTTACTCACTTATAAATAAATGCTTATTTCGAAAATCAAGTATATTTCCTACATATTTATTTTCTTGATACTCTAAAATTAAAAATAAAAAAAACAACAAAACTAGAAAGCATTAGCAGAAGCTAAAAGCTCCCTCAACAAGTCTGGGTTAAAGATTTGAAGAGTAGTAGCTCGTCTTGCGATCAAGTCCGCCAATATATTTTTATCTCTGCTAATGACTCTAAACTTGACCTGCCAGCTTCCAATTGATCATATTCTTGATCTCAGAAATTACCTCCCAATTTTCATGCATTTATGGAGTCTTGTGATTTATTACGTGGATGACTTCAAAAGATGTTAGAATTATATCTCTTGCACCTTTAGGCCCACCAAACACCCCATAATTCTGCTGTAAGATGATCCCCTTCCAAACTGAGTAGAACTAGAAAGCCTTCAACAAGAGAACCATCTTCTGCCTGCAAGGAAAATTACATCGACTCCCGGATAAGAGAAAAAGAAAATATGAAAAAATGTTACTTGAAATCTTAAAATTGTATTTAAGTCCCGTGAGACTTTTTTATAATAAATTCCAATCATGGACTTGTCAATGGATGCCCATGGACTTACCAATAGATGCCCCTGAATTTGTTAATGAACGCCTCTAAATTTGTCAATGACACGCCCATGGACTTATCCGCGGAATTGAAATTTATTGCAAAAAAGCAAGGTATTAAAACTCGGACTGGGTATTGAACCGATCGGGATACTGAGTTAAGGGTCAGTGGGTCAGACCGGGGCCAAACCGGAGCTCAACCCGGGCCAAACCGGTGAAAAATTGAAAATTTTAGACTTATTAGTATACAATTCTAAAGGAAAAATTAAAAAAATTGATTTTAAAAAAAATAAAAAATAAACAACCTAGACCGGACCGGGTCAACAGACCGAACCGGTCTGATGCCCGGTTCTGTCCGGGTCGGGCAACACTGCAAAAAAATCTTACGGGACTTCAATGCAATTTTGAGATTTTAAGGACCACTTTTTCATATCTTCTCTTATTCGAGACCTAAATGTAATTTTCCCTTAATAAGATCTTATAAATACGAGGAAGGGAGTAAATTATTTTAGTTCAAGTTTCTATTCATTATGTCGCTGCTGGGTGTTGGTTGTTGATTACATAATTGCCTGAATACTCCTCTTCTTCATTGCGCAGCCTCTTGTGGCTCTCCGCTGATCATCTGTATGGCCATATTATCACAAGTGTCGATGAATCACTGGGAAGCGTAACAAGAAAGGAGGGACTGGGTCACATAGGATGAAGAGGAATGAATTGTAGATTACAAGGATAATAATATAAAAAATGAAAATATATGGGACAGCTGGGTCATATGTGAGACAAAAACTCAGAACCGAGTTGCATCAAACTATAGTTAAAGGACTGAGTTATTAGTAAGTTCAAAATTACATGATTGGAATATTAATTCAAACACATTCGGCTCCTCCCACAGATTCTCAAAAGATTCATTTGCTTGTCTTGGCTTAAATGAATAATATTCTCTTTGAACGGGTCAAAGCATTTAAAGATACCTTCGGTGTTAAAGCATAATTGCATTTAATCGTGTTCCTAATCAAGCTTGATTCAGCTGTCTTGTCCAAGATATGAGGACTTATTTGAAATCACAATTGAAGCTTTCAAAAGTAAATTTTCAACCATGATTTATGGTATATAAAAATGAATATATGAAAAGAATTTTGTCTTGACTTGCATAAATGTGTTTATGAATCATGGTTTTAAACAAACACTAAATATGTGTTCGGATTAGTTTTTGGAGAATGGCTTTTACGATTTATGAGGTAAGTATGTGAGAGGAGTTTTGTCTCGATTTGCGGAAATGGGCTTTTAAAACCATGGTTTTAAAAGTACCCGAACACACACTAAGTCACTTTCAACAACCTATTGAAACTAAGGAAGAGCTATTAACTCATTAAATCTGTCTTAAATTAAAAAAAAAAAAATTCTAATTTTATTCTCATTAAATGAGAATTAAAGGAGAGAGAAAGACGCAAGGGGTTGCCACGAGTTTTTGCTTTTGCAATATTGTGAAAAGTCAAACAGAGCTTTCGGAAGGGTGAGACTTTTGGTGAAGTGACAATAACATAATCCTTAATTATGATTGCATTATTGAGAATGAGGGTTTGTTTGCTCATTTTTCTATTAATAAGTTTTACCTTGACACTAGATTGGAAGAGATGAAGGCAATCGTCATTTCCACTTGTTTGGTACTTCCTCCCATTCAAAATACACCCTCCGTTTCAAACTATAAACTTTAAATTTGTGATTAGGTATGTCTCAAAATATAATCTTTGTTTTAGATTTGTATAAATATTTATTATGTTTTTTCAAACTTTATCTTTTGACTGTATTTATTGTCTATCTCACTTATTCTCTATATAAATAAGGATATATTTAAAAAAAAATACATATTTTGTTATTCTTAACTAATTTTAACTGGTTTTTTTTATAAACGAAAATCAGTTATTAAAAGCTCATAATTAGTGATGGAAGGAGAATAGGAGGATAGGACCTCTTATATAAGAAATTGTTAATCATAAAAGTCATCTACTAAGCTATTAATATATCTACGAGGTTAGGATGGTTTGGAATATTTTGATTGACTTTATGTCTAGAGAAGCTAATGAAGGTTCCCATATTTTGGCGGTGATTAGCTTGTTGTTATCTCTCTAATTGGAATTTAAAACCATTCCAATATTAAAAAAAAAAAGAAAGCAAAAAAGAATTATGAGCTTTACTCTGTCTACTCCATCCGATCCACAATATAAGTCTGTTTCGAGAAGAATGGCTTGGTCTATAATATAAGTCATTTGAAGAGAAATTAATACTTATTTGTCAATTTTGTCCCTATAATCAAGGTTTTAAAACCCGAACTAGACCGGCCTGTTCGGTTCAAGTTTTTTTAAAAAAAAAAATCAATTTTTTTTAAAAAATTCTTTAGAATTTTATATTAATAAGCCTAAAATCTTTAATTTTTCACCGATTTGGCCTCGGGTTAGCTTCGGTTTGACCCGATCTAACCCACTGACCTTTGACCTAATATCCTGATCAGTTCGAGTTTCAGAACCATACCTGTAATTAATGTTTAAATTTGACTTCTTATTTTTCTCTCCCTGTCAATACCTCATTTAATATGGAAAAAATTGAAAATTTCTTCTAATTTAAGGTAAATTTAATAAGTTAACTATCATTTTTATTTTTGATGAATTTATTAAAATGCCTTATATCATGAATCAAAGAAAATACTTTTAAACTCACTTGTTTGTACATGCGAAAACCCACCCATTACCTTAGTGAGAGATCACACCATTTTGACCAAATAAACAAAAAAATTGCAGGTTTCTAGTTTCTTCTTCTTTTCTATATATATGTACGGGCAGTGTAAGAGGCATTTAAGCTCAAAGCTTTGGATAGAGTGGAAGCCTCATTCTGAAAATGATTCGAAGAAGCTCAGTGAGTATCTTCTTAATTGTTTCTCTCATCCTTCATGGCTGCTTCTTCTTCATCTTTACCTTACAAAATTAATCGCATTATTACTCTCTGAAATTTTGTTACTATATCAGTTGTTTATCTTTACTATTCTTGTAATAGTAAACTCTTGATCAATAATTTTGAACCAGCAAACCAGATCTTGGGGTTGGCATCCTGAAAGAAGTTCTTCAACTGTTTGAAGTATTCCTTCTTGAAAAACAACTGAGGATCCATATTTGCGAAAGTTGCATCCGTCAAGGACCCAGATTTGTAAAAGAAAGTATTTAAAAATTTTGAAAATAGTACTTATGTATTTAAGATCAAAGTTATTACCCGTTTTGGCAAAGTTATTTCTAAATTTTAGAAATGTCGCGGCAAAAATTTTTAAGATGGATGGTAATGTTAATTAATTTCCTTAAATTTCAATAGTTAGCCCTGAAAATTTTATATCTAAATTGCTTTAAAACACTTTTTTGGATGATAAGTGCTGTCTTTTCATTTTGTCTACAGAAGGATATCAGTATCTCAAATTGATTCAAAGCCCTTGCAACTGTAACTTGTAAGGCGTTTTTTGGATTTACATGTACTCAAATATGAGACCTCGTGTTCAAACGGCTAGAGCCCATTTATTTGTGTATTTCATTTCAACGTCATGCTAAATTTTGTTAACATGATACTTTTAAAAACAACAGTAGTGTGAATATAAATGAAAACTTGCTTTTTCTGATAATGCTTTCAGGCTGGGGTGATAGAGAGCTCCAGGACAAAGATCATGATGAGAAGCAATGCCATAGTGATTCACTTCAAAGCATCAGAATGGCAGCAAGTCACCAACGGAGGTTGAGTCTAGCAAAAGGAATTAGTTCGTCATAATGTGACAAACCAAGGTTTGAATTCTCACTTAAGAGAGGTGCCCATATTTAATGTCCGATAGTGCCTCAAACAAGACAATCTCTAATAAAAGAATACTTTGGCCTATAAAAAAAATGGCAGCAAGTCCGATTCAGAGTATGTTGTTGAACAGAGAAGATGAAAGATTGGTCCTCCAAGTTCCTCAGATTAAATGAAAGAGAATTAATAAGAACGAGTGATCACCATGAAGATTAAACTACAAAGATCGAGAAACCACCCAGTCATGGAAGAAAGACACGCCTCACAAAGTCCATCAAATATGAAATAAAAAATTGGAGCTTTCCTGATAGAAGCTCCAATAGATGCTTTGTTACCTCACCAAGTAATCACACTGTACAAGCTCATAATAACGTGGCTCCTGAAGTTTCAGGAGAAGAGCTAAGACGGAGACGTAGACGTAGACGGTTAAGAAGGCCGAGGAGAACCATGTTTACAAAAAGATAGAATTCTGTGCACATCATGAAATGCTGTGAAGTTGGGAGCTCATGAATAGCCATAGTTACTGAAAATAAACTAAGCCAGATTTGTCACTTCACATAATTGATCTTTATTGTGACCAAAACATTGCTAGCTTTAAGAATGACAAAGGGATTACACCTCTCCAAGCCCTTGCCTCTATTCTCTCTACCTTCAAAAGTAGTACTTACCTCACATGGTTACCCAAACTCTACTTTAATTATGGGTATCATTTATCTTAATTGTTGGGGATTATAATAAAATTATTTATTGCCCTTTGCTTAACAGCTCAAGCTTTCGAGTTGTAATAGTCCTTTTCAAAAGTAATAATTACCTCAAATGGTAACATACAATTGAAAAGGACTATTACAACTCGGAAGCTTAAGCTGTTAAGCAAAGGGCAATAAATAATTTAATTATAATCCCCAACAATTAAGATAAATGATACTTATAGTTGAAGCAAGGTTTGTGTCACATGTGAGGTGAGTACCACTTTTGGACGGACAAGGAATAGAGGGAAGCTCCTGGAGAGGTGTATTCTTAAAGCTAGCAATGTTTTTGGTCATAACGTCAGTGAATTATGTAAAAAGTTAAATCTGTCTAATATGTATTATCAATATGTGAAAAAACAATCAATTTGAGATAACAGATTAGTTGGAATCTTTTGCGTTAATTCTGTGTGGTTATATTCCAAGGGCTCAAATTCGAGTCAATATGTTTGTTTTCTACACTTGACACTTCATTTGAACTTGGATATGTGAAAGGATATTCATAAAATGAAGATTGTCTATAAATAGCAGCATATGATGACAAAGTGTTGTCAAAGTATTAAGATAACCTTAGTTCCTTAGGGTAACAATGGCAAAGCATCTTGCTGGCCAAAAACAAAAAAAACACAATGGCAAAGCATCTGCATTAACAAATTGGATTTAGATGTAGAGACAAGTTAAGATCTAGGTCTTGAAATTTTTATATATGGTGTGGATAAGGATGATGCTCGTTTTGTTTAAAATTTATTGTATATGTAAATGATGAATGTCTTTACTTTTTTTTTTTATTACAATACACTCAAAGCACTTATCTCATATCCCACTCCAAAGCCTTCAACAGATACTCCGGGGGAGTCTTGAAAAAGGTAGCCCCGTCCAGAATATTGACCGCCTCCTTAGCTAATATGTCAGCAACACCATTAGCTTCCCTGTGACACCACTCAACAGTAGCATCCCATTGTCCATTTAAACAGCTTTGAATCTCCCCACATAGATCAGCATGGGGATGATCATCACAAAACCCCAAGTATAAAGTCTCAACAAGCTCCAAGCAGTCAGTTTCAATAATCACCTTTCTCCAAGCGTTATCCCACGCCCTCTTTAAACCCCACAACACAGCCCAGGCTTCGGCAAAGAAGCTATCCCCCGTTCCAAATCTACACATAAAACCACCCAACACCTGTCCATTGTAGTCTCGTGCCACACCTCCACAAGTAGCAACCTCTCCATACCTCATACTTGCACCATCCACATTAATCTTGACGAACCCCATAAAAGGTGCCTTCCAACTAGCGGACCGTTCCACACATGTACCATCCACTTTTAGTGAAAGACCCAACCATCGTGCCACTGCTCGTGTTTTAGCAATGAGTTGGTAGTGCCCAACCATCTTCCTCTCAAAAACCCCTGAGTTACGGTTGATCCAAAGATGCCGACATAATATAGAGAACCATACAGACCAACGAATCCCCAACACATTGATGTCATCCTGTCGTATATTCCAACTAATCCATTTGTCTACCTCTGATATACAAAAGAATTTGTCACACAACTTAGGAGGAACAATAAACTTCCAAAAATCACTGGCTACCTTGCATTCCCTTAAAACGTGCATGGTATCCTCCCTGGTAGCTCCACAAACACTGCATCCTTCCGACACCTGTATGTGTCTAGCTACCCTATTTTCATTTGTCAACAATCTGCCTTTCATGCAAAGCCACAAAAAGGTCTTGACACGTTGGGGAATCTCAAGCTTCCAAATTCTACGCCATTGTGCACTGTGAGATGTTGTAATATCCGGCCCTAATAACCTATACGCAGACTTTATTGAAAACTCACCATTTGTGGTCATTCTCCAAATGGGGGTATCCTCACTAATTCTGCCACTAGATAGGGATAGTCTATTTAGTGTGTTGAGAACCGTACTTGGCAAGTATCTTAGTAACTTATGCCAACACCAACCACCCGCTTCCGTCACATAGTCCGCTACTAGCTCTTCCTTCATACTGTTGTCAATCTCACATAAAGCGAAATTTTTTAGAGGTTCAAAACCTGGTAGCCAACAGTCTTCCCAGAACTTAACTTTGTGCCCATCTCCCAACTTCCATCTTATACCACGTAGAACTTGATCCCATGCCTCTTTAATGCCTTTCCATACCTAGGAACCTCGTTTTTTGTGTACAATTCGAGGTAAAATATCGTGCCCGCATTTGTACTTCTCACGAAGAAACTTAACCCATAATGCATCTCTCTTCTTCACCAATCCCCAACCCAACTTCATCATGAAAGCCTTGTTTTGCTTTCGTGCATTTCTCAATCCCAAACCCCCTTCATCTTTACTATGACATACCTCCTCCCATGCAACCAAATGAACTCTCTTAGTTGAGGGTGAACTACCCCAGAAGAAACTACAACACCTTTTATCAATCTCATCACATGTCGAAACAGGAAGTAAAGTTGATTGCATAGTATAAGCTGGTATTGCTGAGACAACAGAAGAAATCAAAGTCTTTCTTGCCGCCAAGGATAGACTATTCACCTTCCAATTGGATAGGCGCCTTTACATTTTCTCCAGAACACCCCTATACGTGTGCTTAGATATCTTCTTACATAAGAGAGGGACCCCCAAATACTTCCCCAAGTCAGCTGTTGGGGTGAATCCTAAAAACTCACTTATTTAACAGCGCCGGACATGGTGAACATTATTAGAGAAGAAAACACGGGACTTAGCTTCACTTACCTTCTCACCAGATGCTAGACAAAAATCATCAAGACAAGCTTTGATAAGACCTGCCTGCTCAGGGCTAGCTTCCGCAAATAGGATTAGATCGTCGGCGAAGAACAAGTGAGAAATACCTGTCCTTGTTCTAGATAGGTGGAAAGGACGCCAATTACCCTCCGAAACCTCCTGCTGGATAAGATGAGCTAACTTTTCCATAACCAATACAAAGAGGTACGGGGATAGAGGGTCACCTTGTCGGATTCCACGTCCCGGAGTAAACACTGATCCCTTACAACCATTCCACAAAATCTGCATGGTAACCGAGGATAGACAAGCTTCCACTAATTTAATAAAATTAGGGGGCAAGTTCAATTCACGAAGACACATCAAAACAAAACCCCACCGAACTCTATCATAGGCCTTCTCCATGTCGATCTTCAATGCCATAAACCCCTTCTTTCTCTTCTTATCACGCATGGAGTGAATTATCTCCTGGGCTAAGATAATATTATCAGTACTTTCTCTCCCAGGCATAAAGCTACATTGGTTTGGCGCCACTATACTTGGCATTATGCGTTTGAGGCGTGCCGCTAGTATCTTAGTAACAACCTTATAAATCACATTGCATAAGCTTATTGGGCGAAAATCTCGAAAGGACTGGGGAATATCTGACTTTGGAATCAATACAATGTTGGTGCTATTAATTTGCCAAACTTTCTCTGGTGATTCAAAAATATCCTGCACCATTTTAACTACGGACTGTCCCACTATCTCCCATTGATTTTTGATAAAACAAAGGATTAAGACCATCAGGGCCTGGAGCTTTTAAGGCCCCCATGCTGAAAATAGCTTGCTTAACTTCACTAGGGTCAATCTTCCTTTCAAAACCATCTAAAATTGCATTATCAATCCCTGGGAATTTGCTGCCAAAATTAATGTTCTCACTAAATTCCAAGGAGAAAGATCAAGGAAAGAAAATATTTATTAGAAAGGATTAAAAAAATTGTAATTATTTAGAAGGACTAAAAATTAAAACAAAATCATTTGTTAATTACTGATTTACCCTCAGTTAAACCTAAAAAATGAGAAAAAATTTAAAAATTGAAAAGAGTCCTCCTTGAGACGTAAAGGGTGACCGGTGATCTCCTGCTATATTTGATTCTATCCCGATCATTTTTCTAATTCATTACCATTCTTTGATTTGGTGGTAGACGATATTGTGATAACGATAATGAACTTATTTGGTTTTAAAATTTTCTCGATTACTTGGTGTGAATTTTGATTATTGTGTATCACTCATTCGGATTTAATTTAGTTATCAACTCTCTGATAATATATTATTCTTCCTTTCATTTGCTTATTTGTCATTAGATCTTTTGCCTGTATTCACTTGTCCTTATTTGAATAGTTTTATAGTTTCATGTATTCACTTGTCCCAATTTGAATGGTTTTGTAAACTTGATTTTCATATTATATCTTGATTTTTTTTCCTATTCACTATGGAGGTTTAAAGGGTAATGGTCCGTCTCATATTCTTTTAAGTTGTGCAAATTAGAATATCTATGGATATACATTATATAATATATATTGCTCAGTCATGAGTGCTGATAATCAGGAGAGAATATTTTGAAAGATAGTATTTATTATTGCAAACTATAATATCTATGGATTATTTTTTTATACACGGAGAATATCTATGGATATGCTATTAGGGTTTAAACTTATGAACCATACAAATTAAAGGAATAATAATAATAATAATAATAATAATAATAATAATAATAATAATAATAATAATAATAATAATAATAATAATAATAATAATAATAATAATAATAATAATACGAATATATGTACCGTGAACAGGATTCTGTGGTTAAGTCTTTTTAGTTTATCTTATGGCCTGCATTCGCTTGAAGCCAATTTGAATCTTTTTATCTTGTCTTCTGGCCTAGGTTCACTTGAAGACAATTGCCATGGATAGAACCTCTGCGTGTGAAAATGGCGTAGAGAAAAGGCATGGAGTTTGATCGGGGTTAATTTTATCATTGAAAATTTGGGTTTTAATTTTTGGTCATTCTAAATAATTATAATTTTTTAGATCCTTTTATAATGAATATTTTCTTTCCTTGTCCTTCTTCCTAATTTTCCTTTTTTTTATTTCTTGTATATTATTGTTTAAAAATTAGGAAAATTCCCATTGAAATACCCAATTCCCAAATTAATCCACCCCAACACAAAAGATTCCAAATCAATCCAAGGGATCATTGGAATTTCTGAATGTTGTGCTTTTACCAAATAACATCACCCATATATTATTTCACAATCTGCAAGCCATCACCTCTACTACATGTCTTCATTATTCAGCATCAAGCAAAAATTCAACTGAAAGATAGCCGATGGGTTGGTCAATGGGAAAGGAAATAATTACTTTTTCCTATTTTTAATAATATGTATCCTATTGCTACAAATTTATGAATTTATATTTATTTTCTAATTTTGAAAATAAACAAGATAAAATTGGATCAAAAAATAAACATGATAAAATGACAATTTATTTTCATATTTTAAAAAGTATTAAATTCCATCTCATTTCACATATCTAACGAATTAAAGACATGAAAAAGTCATTTAGACATCATTAAGAAGAGTGACTAACAGGACTAATTTCACATTCTTCCATTATTAACACAACTAACAAAACAAAACGCAAACCATAGGAGACTAGCAGCAAATATTATTCAGCATAAATGTTACAAGTTACAACTATAAAACATCATCAGGCCATTTCTTCCTAACACAGTATGATGAGGTGTGGCCAGCAACCAAATCATTTTCACCACTCAAATAAGCTTACAAATTTACAAGGCGTCAAGATACCCATAATTTCTGCGTCGGTTGTACTGAAGAAGGCTACCATATGTGCGATCCCAAACACCAATATAAAGCGATTCTGTATCAGGGCTAAACGATACTCCTGAGATCTCTCCAAAAAAGTCAATCTCTTGCTCCTTCTCGAACCCTTGCTTTGCATCATAGATGTGAACGAAATCGGCTGGCTCGGCCGTCGCCATGAACTGCCCGTCAGATGTGAATCTTATGGACCGTATGGCTCCGAGGTTACCCTTCAGCACAGCTACAGACTTTGACATATTCCGGATGTCCCAAACACGACATGTCTTGTCTTGGTTCCCAGTGGCAAAGATGTAACCTTGAGGATGCCACGCTGATGCAAATGAGTAATCCAAGTGTTCGCATAATGACGTGACAGTCTATAATGCATGAAGAACATTAGCTTATTTCAACTCATCTCATGTCATATGATCCTTGAGAATAATAAAAACAAAAATTTGAGACATGAAAGAACAGAATAGTATACCAACCTTCCCTGCTTAAGAATCCACCACTAATCCTTCAGGGTTGTCTCCGACAATTACAATTAGTTTACCATCAGGACTCAACGAAGTATGCTGCAAGAAGCATGGACATGAGATACAATAATCATTTCTGTTGTGTTCAAAAGTTAGATATCAGATATACTAACACTGACAATTCACACCCATATGCGTGTGAAAAGAGAAAAAATAAAGACTAAATCAAACTGGAATTTTTTTTGGCCAAAAATAAAACAGGAAATTTGTCACTTGTAAATTGCACTACTATTTTATATAATGCTCAATATATGTGGAAGATGTGACACTAGAGCCTTGGTTACTAAGTCTAACTTTTTATCCAACATTTCAATTAATCCAGCACTTATACCCTTCAATGAACACCTGTGTGGTTGCACCATTGGGAAGGAATTCCCTCTTTATTGCTCTAAAAAGAAAATATGCATGATACTACCTCCGGTCCTAAATATAGGACAAAGTTTGTAGTGTAAATTACACTACAAACTTTGTCCTATATTTAGGACCGGAGGGAGTATATTATATTCCAATTATTATTATTCAGCAGCAAGAAGCCAAAAGGCTGTCCCTCTAAAGTGGGGAAAGTCGTCAAATTGTAGGGTCAGAAAGATATTGGACTCTATTACTTACGCAACTAAATGGATTCTTGAAGAGAGAGAGAGAGAGAGAGTCTATCGGAATACGTGCCAATACCGTTTTTTTCCTGGATGGATATCCCCGGCGTTCGTATTTTGCCGCCGGTTGAAGCGTTGGTAGCTTCAAAATCTGCAGGTCTGGATGGACAGTTAGAGGCTTCGAATTCTGCTAGTCTCGATTGCACCGTGGCTGTTGAGAATGGAACTCCTGGGATTGAAACAGGGCAGTTGGTGTGTGCTTCTTCATCACCTATCTCAGGACATGCTCTGTCGTACAAAGACTCGCTAATGGGCTTTAAAGGATCAGAGTTTAATGGTGTGGCCCATGGTAATCACAGCTCGGAAGATGCTTCCACGCTTTCTGATCTATTGGACCAGCCATGGGATTTGTCAGAACCTTCAGATGATTTGAATCAGCTCATGAATATTTATCCAAAGTTGCAAATCTCGCAGGAAGAGTTCAATAGATGGGCAAGACCCTGGGCCAGTTCCATTATTATCACTATCCTGGGTGCGAGAATTAACTTCTTCAGGCTTAAAGAACATCTTATCAGAACTTGGCAGACCAGTGGTTTTGATTTAATAGATCTTCCCAATAATTACTATGTTGTCAAATTCAATGATCTTGCTCAGTGGGAGCTTCATTACAAAAAGATTCTCTTCGGTGGTCCCTGGACAATATCACAGCATTCGATCCTAGTGCAGAGGTGGTCTCCCCACTTTGATCCGTTTCAGAACCCACTAGGAAGAGTTGCTACATGGATTAGAATCCCCAACGTTCCTTTGCTCTGTTACAACAAGGAGTGTTTGTGGAGAATAGGGGATTTGATTGGAAAAACTCTCAAGGTTGATATTAATCCTATTGAAGATCCGGATGCCAAAGAAGCAATTATTCACAGAGGTCGCTTTGCCAGAATTTGTGTTGAAGTTGATTTGCAGAAGAAATTGATTCCAAAAATCATCTATGCATCGGGCCTTCTCAATATTGAATATGAAGGTTTGGGTGTTATTTGTTTTTCCTGTGGGAAATACGGCCACAAAAAAGATGTGTGCCCTTCGTTGGTGTGTCCCGATGGTGTGCCGAAGAAGGATCAACCAAGACTGATCCCAACACCAGCTCCGGCGCCGTCGGGTATCCCTCCACCGTCTAAGCTGCAACAGTTCGGACTATGGATGATCACGTGCAAGCCTGCCAAATCGCGTCTTCCCAGGTATTCCGCAATTGGAGCCAGCGCTGATATTCCCTCGAAATCCAGATTTGATGCACTATCATGTGCGGATATTCCTGGTGAGCGTGGTGTAGTGGAAGGCGTGGGTCTAGGAAATGAAGAGAATATTTCAGGTGGTGTTGGGCGTGGTGTAGTGGAGGGCGTGGGTCCAGCGCATCATGTGAGGTCTTTTGGAAGCAAAGATCATATTATTTCTAAGAGGGGTTTCCACGTGGGGGCTAAGAAGTAGGCCATGGTCAAGAAGAAAAGTGTTGCAAATGACTCCATTTCTATTGAGAACAAGGTGGAGGCTCTTGTTGCGGATTCAAGCCCTTCGGATGCACCTAAGCTATGTTTGCCTAAGATGAATAATCATGCTTCTCTAAGGGCCCTCAAATTAGTTAGTGGGAATATGCAAATCCTTGCAAGGGAGTCTGTTGTTGCAAATCCTTCTCTAAGGGAGTCTGTCGCTCAGGATACTCCAAGTGGTATGTCAACAATTCCTCTTGCTTCCTCCTCAAAAGCTAAATATGCTCAAAGTGGTAAAGGAATTGCCCCCAGCCCGTCAATACTTGCAAGGGAATCTGTGGTTCAGGACACTATCAACTCTTCAGAACCTCATAACACGCTACTTGTCCCCTCTAGTCCGAAGCAAGTTCATCAAGAGTCGAGCTCAGAGGTGCATCCCGTTTCTAATCTTGAAGTGGTTGTCATGATGGGTGATGAACCACCAGACATGTAAGTGTCATATCTCCTCCTGCCTCTGTTAAAGTTTTAATGATTATTTCTTCTTGGAATTGTCGGGGGGCGGGCGGTAGCGCGTTCCCTCGCATTTTGAAAGATGTGGTCAGGAAATATGGTATCAATGTTATGTGTTTATTGGAACCTAGGATTAGTGGAAGCAGAGTTGATAAGGTTGTTAGAAAATTGGGGTTCAACGATTGGTTGCGAATTGAAGCCACGGGATACGCTAGAGGTATTTGGGTGCTTTTGAATAACTGGGATTTTCATCTTGAATATATTTCTTCTAACACCCAATTAATCCATTGCAAAATTCATGATAGGAGCAACATGGATCCTTTATTTGTGACTTTTGTTTACGGTGATACTAGTGTGTTGAAGAGGAGGGATTTATGGTCGTCTCTGCATGCTATTCACCAAACTGTGAACATCCCCTGGCTGGTCTTAGGTGATTTTAATGCAATTCTTTCCTCTAGTGATAAAGAAGGTGGAGCTGCTCCAATTCATGCCTCTATGTATTACTTTCAGAACTCAATTGATCGTTGTAATCTTATGAAAGTGCCTTTCGTGGGGGATAGATTTACTTGGGAAAAAACCGGTGTCAAGGAGAGGCTTGACTGGGTATTTTGCAATTTCAACTGGGATATTCTTCACCCTGAAGCCAAAGCTTTCCATTATCTCAAGTTCAAGTCTGATCATCGAGTTATTGTTGTTGCCGACCACTACTCTAACTCTTCCAGGATTAGGGGAAGCAAGTTCCAATACCAAGCAGCATGGTGTATTGAAGAGGGGTTTAATGATGTGGTTAAAGAAGCTTGGCATGGAAGGAACTAGCTCCAAGGGCAAGCTCAATTTGCAAAGAATGCATCAGAATGGAATGATCGTGTTGTCGGGAATGTAGCTAAAAAGAAGAGAGAGATCATTAGAAGACTGGAGGGCATTAATCGTGCCAGAAGTAGAGACGGGTTTCAAAATGGCCTCTTCAAAATTGAAAATCAGCTGTGGGACAGGTATCAAACAATTGCCTTGCAAGAAGAATTGATCTGGTTCCAGAAATCAAGGTGTAAGTGGCTTGGTGGTGGGGACAGAAACACAAAATATTTCCATGCCACTGTTATTTCTAAGAGGAAACGACGTAAAATTGAGGTTCTGAAAGATGATAACGGGATCTGGGTTTCTGATGAAAATCTTTTGCGTGATATGGCCCACGACTATTTCCAGAGGCTTTATTCTTTAGAACATACGTCATCTCCCACCCAGCCTTGGACGGCAACATTCCCGCCACTTGAAGCACTTCAGCTTGAGCGCTTGCAGTGTCAGGTATCCCTAATTGAGATAAAAAATGCAGCTTTTGAAATGGGTGCTTTTAAAGCCCCGGGTCCAAATGGATTGAACCCCCACTTCTTCCAATCCCAATGGAATCTGGTAGGGCAAAAGATCTGTGACTTGGTGATCAACATCTTTAGCAACCCAGAGGAAGTGCAGGTGATTAACCAGACTAACATCATCCGGATTCCAAAGGTCGACCAACCCCTATCTTTAAGAGACTTTAGGCCTATCTCCCTGTGCAACGTGAGTTACAAGATTGTTAGCAAGGTGATTGCCAATCGCTTTAAAGGGCTCATGGGTCATCTTGTAGCTGAGAACCAGTGTAGCTTTATCGCTGGTAGACAGGGAGTTGACAACATCATCATAGCTCAGGAGGCAATCCATACCATGAGAAATAAGAGAGGCAACAAGGGTTATATAGCCGTCAAAGTTGATATGGAAAAGGCATTCGACAGGCTCGACTGGCGCTTCTTGGAATTCACTCTTAACAGTCTAGGGTTAGGTGAGGATCTTGTCAAGCTGATAATGAATTGTGTTTCATCCTCCTCCATGAGCATTATCTGGAATGGTTCGCCCTCTCAAAAATTCAACCCTTCTAGGGGAGTGAGACAGGGTGATCCACTAAGTCCGTATCTGTTTGTCCTGTGTATGGAATTACTTGGTCAGCTAATTCATCACGAGGTGGATATGGGGAAATGGCATCCTCTGCGCCTGAGCTCTTCAGGACCACGTATTTCGCATCTATTCTTTGCACATGACCTACTCCTCTTTGGTGAGGCTTCAACAGAACAGCTGGAAGAAATGAAGAATGTTATGGATTTGTTTTGCCGGGTCTCTGGGCACAAAATAAATCAAAACAAATCCAAAATGTTTGTGTCCAGGAATGTCCACTTCAACAGAGCTTATGAGTTGAGTCAGATTGTGGGGATTGGCCTAACAGCGGACCTTGGGAAATACTTGGGCGTTCCTCTCTTGCACAAACGCATGGTTAAATTGACCTTTGCTCCCCTCCTCCAGAAGGTGAGAACTAAACTGAGTAGCTGGAAGGGGAAGTTTTTGAGTATGGCTGGTCGAACTGTCCTCATCAAGTCAGTCTTATCTACCATTCCACAATACCAGATGTAGTCAACTCTTGTTCCAAAAGGAGTGTTATCAGCAATTGAAAAACTAAGTAGAGACTTCTTTTGGAACCAGCATGACGATAGTAAAAAAATGCACCTGATTGCTTGGGATGTTCTCAAACAGAGAAAGTGTGATGGAGGCCTAGGGATTAAAGATCTGCAATGCCAAAACAAAGCTTTTCTCATGAAGTTGTGTTGGAGTCTTATCACGAAACCAGAGGCTTTATGGGTGAAATGTCTCCGTGCTAAATACTCATGTGACACTGAATTTGTCCCACATGTGCGCAAGTGGCGCAACCAATCAGCAGTTTGGAGTGGCATTGTGGCTGTCTGGGATGACTTCAAAAGGGGCCTAGGCAAAAAACTAAGACGCGGTAACACAAATGCATGGTAGGAATGTTGGGCCCAAATGGACAAGCCACTACTATTCTTCATAGAGAGGAATATGCATTTGTTAGATATGGAGGCGCAGGTTTGCTCCTTTAAATCCCAAACGGGCAATTGGGATAGAGCAAAATGGGAGACCTTTCTTCCGAATTGGGTGGTTGATAGAATCATGATGACTACTCCGCCAACGGGCTCTGAGGACGATGTCTTTTGCTGGCGTAATGCTCCTGACGGTTTCTTTAGCGTAAAATCAGCTTATGACAGGCTATACCACCAGCAGTCTATGAGCAATCAACGTCACTGGCGCGATCTATGACATTGGGGAATTCCTGAAAGAGTCAAACTCTTTATGTGGCAAGTATTCCATGATAGACTCCCGACAAATGTGATGCGAGCGAGGCATAACCCGAGCGTCCTAAACACTTGTCCCTTTCAGTGTGAGAGTGAGGAGAGCATCCTTCATGTGTTGAGAGACTGTGAGCAAGCCCAGCGTGTGTGGGTCCCTTTAACTAACAATCTATATTCTACTATGTTTTTTTCTGGTAATTTGCAGGAATGGCTACACTGGAACTTAAAGAATTCACCAGGAAATAGGAGGATGACTAGATGGGCATGGCAGCGAGTATTCACTACCACGTGCTGGCTCCTTTGGAAAAACCGTTGTTGCAGAGCTTTCGACGGTTCAGGTGTCAACCCAAAGGAGATAGTCCACAGATGCATTTATCACCTCTCAGAAAGTGCGCTAAATGGATGTCTTAATCATCAGATATTCTAGTTTTCAGATAGAGGGCTCGCCCACTGGGAACCCCCGGCTCAGAGCTTCATTCGCATTGATGTAGACGGTTCTTCTTTCAGTAGCAGTCAGGCAGCCTGCGGAGGTGTTATCCGTGATAGTCAGGGTAACTGGTTACGTGGATTTCAACAGAAGTTGGAAAATGCTTCCCCGACTGCTGCGGAAATCCATGCAATCCAAAGCGGTCTTCAACTATGTAAGCAGATGGGTTTTAAGAAAATCATGCTATTCACAAACTCTCTTCAGGCCATCCACCTTCTTTCTACCAATTGCGGCGTTGATCACCCTTTGTATGATATCGTATCGGCTACCAGATCCCTTATTTATGCCGACTGGGACTTAGAGATTTCCCATTCGCATAGAGAATGCACTCGTTGTGCTGACTTTCTGGCGTGAATGGCTCATTTGAATAGCCAGGAATACATGGAGATAGGAGTTTCCCCTATGGAATGCTTTCATCTTTTTGCCTTGGAATGCGGAGATATAGCTCATGAACACTCTTTAGGACCGTCCCTTAGGTCTTGTTATCTATTCAAGCTATGCTTGCCTTTGTACCAAAAAAAAAAAAAAAAAAGTGGGGAAAGTCAGTTCTTCTAATTCAACCATAATAAATCAAGCTGAGATACTTACATTTACCGGCCAAGGGAAGCAGAAATGCTTGGAAAGCTGAAATCTCTCCAAATAAAAATCTCTGACTCCACAGTCATTATTTGAAGCCATGAAATGAACAGCTCCACTGCAAGAATAATGTATTGTTATTATGAAACTATGCTTAGAGTTGGGTGATAACAAGTGGTTGAGTTTGTACTATTTGTTCTACCATTTGCACTTAATTTATGATTAGAGACTCAGGGTGACTGGCTAAGTCTGACTCTCTTTTAAAATATTCTATTTTTCTATAATAATAATAATAATTTCCACTTCATATAGAGCCACAAATATTAATGCCCATGAAAGAAAAGTCAAGTAATAAAGAATTGGAATTAAAACTCCGATCCTCGTAAATCTCAACTGCATTTGTTATTGCATTATCATCATAAGTAGTTCTGGTACAGAAGCTAATCCCGGGCCGATCTAAGTACTGCAAGACATTAAGTATAAGCCACCGGTCAAGAAAGACAATTAATAACCAGAAACTGAACCATTGAAAATAAACATAAAATAAATGGAGTAGATTACACAAACCTCTACTGAATTTGTTATCTAAGATAAACCCCATCTGTGTTCAAGATATATACTTTAGACGAAATCAGTTCTTTTACTAAAATAGCCTTTACTAACTTAAATATATGCATTTATATTATAATCAAATCAAATAAAAAAGAGTAGATTGTGTTTTCACTAAATTTAACAATATAAATGTATGAATTTAGGTTAATGGAGGGTGCTAAGGTAAAGCAATTTAACATATAACTAAAATGCAGCAGACTTTGAGGCCCATTACTCAGTATATTTATAAAAATAAGGAGGAAGTCTGTGTAATTATAACAAAATTAAGATGATGCATAATTCACCCAATTCAATAATATTAAATTAAGAGTTGACTTCAGGGATAAAGAAAAGAAAAGAAAAGAAATGGAAATGATTTCAGATTACTTCCACTTCATTAGTTCATTAATTAATAATTTATCAAATTGGAGATACAAATGCAATACAAGCTCCGTCCCATCTAAAAACAACGTCAGGAGACAAGTAAACAATGTGTGTTATTTTCATGGGTTCTCTTGTAATATTATGTGGTATCTTGTGCTAATTATTTCTGTTTTAATTAGGAATTAGATAGAACCCCGTGTAATGAAGAAACGCTGTTGAAAAGCAGAAAACAGAGTATTAGATATTAGAGTACGTATAGAAGTCCCACATCTAATAGTTAGCGGCAAATCAAAGATATATAAGCTTGAAATGAATCTAACCAAATAGATTAAGCTATTTTGGTAGATATGGACAAATTTCATCTGTAATTATTAATTAATACATAAAATTCAAAACGATATCACAGGAGCAACAATTAGGACTCAAAAGGGGGTGAAAAAAAAATACAACCACAACAAAACCTTTATTCCACTAGGTGGGGTCAGTTACATAGATCGCACAACACCATTGTGCTTTGTTTACCTCACTGAACATTTGTTTCGGCCTTCTTCGACCTCATTTTATAAGACTCCATTTTCAAGTTGTTTCGTAGATTGCCCGGAAAAGATAAACTTAAAAATATGCCACTGTACAATTTTTTGCTGGACGGCAATTTCAAATCGTTTGAGTTAACTTACTGATGAAGGAAATCCTGGTTATTTGCTGGTCTATAAAATGTGACGCTGGAACATTTTCTCACTTAAGTTATATGCAAGCTGCCAATCCCCACGCTGCTCTTTTAATCTCCAATCTCAGTAATATTTGAACGTTAAAATTTATATTCGTTTTAGGTATTACTGATTGGCGGATCAACGAGTTACATGCTGGGAGCTCTGAAAGACGTAGGTGATAGCAATAACATTGATAGCCTTCTGGGCTCTGAGGAAATCGTGGTAAGTTTATAAAATTTGTCATAGATTTGTATGTTAACTTGGCAGTTTTAAGAAGAAGAAGAATTTTGACAGCGTCATTTAGCCTTCTGAAGGATCTTCTTTAACCTAATGATTTAGCTTATACATGGCATTTAACTAATATTTTTGTTTTCTTCCTCATGGATTTTGAAGAAAATAATGGTGATCCTGTTCGTTCTCACAATGAAGAGTCACCACCCGGGAACATTTTCAAGATGAGCCTTAAAAAACTCCCCAACAGGTATCAGCCAGGCACTACTGAAAACATGGTCAAATGTTTTTTTTTTTTTTTGCATAACGATCTTGCGTCATCCATTTTCTCATTGATTCTCCTATGCAGTGCTGTATCTTTTACAGCTTTAGATAGAAACTACCTCACTCTATTCTTCACAAAGCAGCAGATGGTAAGTTTAACTCGATATCTATTCGAAGTTTTGTCCAATTCTCACTGCAGATGATGTAGATTGGTTTGGATTATTGCTTGGATGTCCTTCTGATGGTAATTCTCAAAAATATGAACTACCTGATTTTGATATCAAATATATATATGGTCGTATTTTCTCTCATACAAATTATTTTGAAACTCTCTTCTTGTTGAAAATTTCAAGCGGCCTATCCATATGATGCGGTGCAGAGTTATCCCAAAATATCCACTATTCCACAGGACCATTACAGATGACTTCTGCCTTATATAGCTCCATGAACCTCTCAACGGACATTACCTACCGACAGACCCATATAACTGCCACGAACAACCTATTGTAAGTAACACTCCCTGGTAATGTTAATACATTAGTGGCAAGAACCTCTTAGTTCAATGGCGCCCCACATCCCCTCTAATGGAGGAGCTTGTGGGTTCTATCCACCAATTGTGCTTGTGGGTCCCCTCCCTTTTGCGTAAGGCTTAGGATAGGACTTAAAAAATGCTACTATGTTAGTGGGTGTCTGCGTATCATATATCTTTAAGGTAACATGATGTCTGTCAATTAAATATATGTAATTTTGCACTCCTTCTAATCCTATTTATAAGACCCTTTCCATTGTTCCTTAATTAGTACAAAACATTTTCCAAAATTAAAAAATAAACATTGATATCCCTTTCACTCTTAGGTTTTTTTTTTTGGGACCAACTTTCACTCTTAGTTTAAATAACAACTTTTAGTTTGATTAAGGGTGATCTTGAAAAGATGTAAAAATCTTTGACATTCGACTAAGTTTAACTATTTTCCCTAATCTTAGGAAATTGGTTAATATTTATAAAAAGAACAAGAAGGAGTAACCTCTAAAGTCTAGTCTTGAACTGACGTTTTTGAACCTCTAAAGTTTAACTATTTTCCTTAATCTTAGGAAATTGGTTAATGTTTTTGAAAAGGCACTGAGTTTGAGAGTTGTGTTTATTTCCAGTATTACTTTTTTTTTCAGGGGGTGAAAGTTTCCGGTATTACTTTTCATCAACTATATATCTTGATGCATTATATATTGTAAATGCATTATTAATTAACCCAACCTATTGTTGATGTTAACAGCCAAACTTTTGCTGCTTCCAGAAGTCACAGAGCAGGCTTCCGTGAACAAGATTCTCCATGAGCTCGTTATCATTGTAAAAGGCATGCTTAGCTTGATGACTCGATCCTTTGCATTTTATCCCCGGGTGACAATGTGTTCATTTTTGGCAGAGATGAACTTATTGAGGCATAACTAATGGAATTTGAGAATTTGAAAATCAATCTATAAGTCCTTATATTTCATCATCCAATTTTTAAGGGAAAATTAATTTTTTGATCCTTGTAATTTTGACTAAGTTATAACCTAGTCCCTACACTTTGATTTGGTGCAACTCAATCCATGTAGTTTTAAATCGGTTGTAACTCATTTCCTGAATTTTGATTCACTGCAACTCAATCCCTATAATTTTTACCATTTTATAATTTTGTCATTATGTTCTAGAATAAAGGAGGGGGCCTATAGTATAAAATGGTTAAAACTATCGAAATTAAATTGCAATGAGTCAAAATACAAGAATTGAGTTACAACCGAGTCAAAATTATAGGAACTGAGTTACACCGAGTCAAAATGTAGGAACTAAGTTACAACCCAATCAAGACCAAAAGATTAATTTTCCCAATTTTTAATTAGCCCTGTTTAGTTTTTTTCCCTTTTTATTATGTTATAGTTTCACATGTTTTTAATCACGTCTTTATAGTGTTTTTTTAAGAGCAAGATACTCTAATACCTCCTTGGTATTGACTTAATTACACAAACATTCTCTCTATTATTTAAGGACTTGATGATAAAATGAAAATAATTATACAAGGGTCTGATTAAAAATTTGGAAAAACCATAGGGACTTTCATATTAATTTCCCTAATCATAAGAATATTTTGATGAAATTTACTCTAGAAAAAATGAATTTTTTTTTTGTGCTGTAATTTTTTTATATTGCTTGGCGTTTCAACTATATTAGAAAATTGCAATGTTTTTTTTTTTTTGGTGAAGAAAACTATGGAGGAGAGTAGTTGAAACTTGAAACTAAGTTTACTTTTACAAGTACATAAGCTTCTTTATTAATTAAGGAAACTTTTACTTCAAATAGTAACGTTTGAAATCACTTGTACGCAGTATTAAGATGTATGAAACTTTGTCTCTTTTTTCTTTGCCAGGTATGAAACTTGGTCAAAACTTTAGATGAAACATAAACTTATATCTTGACCAGCTGAAGAATTAGTTTAATTCTCTTAATATTGCTATGTATTCTTATAAAATTGACGTGCTCTTTAGGGTTTTTTTTTTCCTGTTGTCATTTTCTTCTTAATTTGACTTCGTTTTTTTAATAATTGGATGCCGTGTAATTTAAGATGAGAGCGACTTCCGAGTTTAGTGGGGCAAGAGAGTTCAATCAAAGCCCCATGCATGCAACAGCGACTTGGAGAATCTTATAGGCAACATTTGTATCTGAAAACAGAAAAAACAATTTTTTTAAAGTATTATCGAGTAAAAATATAAGAATATTCCTAGGATCAAATTTTTAATTGTATTTTATTACTTAATTGATAGTGAAATAGTACATTGCACGTAGCCCTATATAAAATAAGTACTAAGCTGTTCACCCGTGCTAATCAGATATATACTTTTTGCACTAAATAATTAAGAATTAATAATAATTAAGGAATAAAATAATGATGTTTCCTGAGCGATAAGGCTTATAATTTTATGGGTTGATACACCTACCAAGTCTGAAATTTAAAAAGTACTTGCCCTGTGATTTTTTACAAAGTCATTTTTCTTGAATTGGTCTATTTTCTGTTATAAAGTTTTTTTTAAATTGTCTTGAGCATTAAATGTATTTTTACCAATATTACTTTTAATTGATTTTTTATATATATTCTCTTTCATCATTTTTCTCACTATTCTTTTATTTACTTTTTTTTTTCTTTTGCTAATACAGTTTCGCATTTACTCACTTATAAATAAAAGCTTATTTTGAATCTTAAAATTGCATTTAAGTTCCATGAGACTTTTTTATAATAAATTCCAATTATGGACTTGTTAATGGACGCTCATGGACTTGCCAATAGACGCCCCTGAATTTGTCAATGAATGTCTATAAACTTGTCAATGACACACCTATAGACTTATCAGCGGAATTAAAATTTATTGCAAAAAAGTCTTATGGGACTTAAATGCAATTTTGAGATTTCAAGGACCACTTTTTCATATTTTCTCTTATTCAAGACCTAAATATAATTGTCCCTTAATAAGATCTTATAAATACGAGGAAGGGAGTAAATTATTTCAGTTTAAGTTTCTATTCATTATGTCGCTGCTGGGTGTTGGTTGTTGATTACATAATTGCCTGAATAGTCCTCTTCTTCATTGCGCAGCCTCTTGTGCTCTCCGCTGATCATCTGTATGGCCATATTATCACAAGTGTCGATGAATCACTGGGAAGCGTAACAAGAAAGGAGGGACTGGGTCACATAGGATGAAGAGGAATGAATTGTAGATTACAAGGATAATAATATAAAAAATGAAAATATATGGGACAGGGTCATATGTGAGACAAAAACTCAGAACTGAGTTGCATCAAACTATAGTTAAAGGACTGAATTATTAGCGAGTTCAAAATTACATGATTGAAATATTAATTCAAACACATTCGGCTCCTCCCACTGATTCTCAAAAGAGTCATTTGCTTGTCTTGGCTTAAATGAATAATATTCTCTTTGAACGGGTCAAAGCATTTAAAGAGACCTTCGGTGTTAAAGTATAATTGCATTTCTAATTTTATTCTCATCAAATGAGAATTAAAGGAGAGAGAAAGATCCAAGGAGTTGCCACAAATTTTTGCTTTTGCAATATTGTGAAAAGTCAAACAGTGCTTTCGGAAGGGCGAGACTTTTGGTGCAGTGACAGTAACATAATCCTTAATTATGATTGCATTATTGAGAATGAGTGTTTGTTTGCTCATTTGTCTATTACTCCCTCCGGTCCAAACTATAGGATATAGTTTGTAGTACAATTTGCACTACAAACTATGTCCTATATTTAAGACCTTGCACTACAAATTATGTCCTATATTTAAGACCGAAGGTAGTAATAAGTTTTACCTTGACAATAGATTGGGAGAGATGAAGGCAATCGACATTTTCACTTGTTTAGTACATCCTCCCATTCAAAATACACCCTCCGTTCCAAATTATAAACTTTAAATTTGTGATTAGGTATGTCTAAAAATATAATATTTATTTTAGATTTGTCAAAGTATTTGTTGTGTTTTTTCAAACTTTATCCTTTGAATAATTTATTGTCTCTCTCACTTATTCTCTTTATAAATAAGGGCATATTTAAAAAAAATACATATTTTGTTATTCTTAACTAATTTTAACTGGTTTTTTTTATAAACGAAAATCAGTTATTAAAAGCTCATAATTAGTGATGGAAGGAGAACAGGAGGATAGGACCTCTTATATAAGAAATTGTTAATCATAAAAGTCATCTACTAAGCTATTAATATATCTACGAGGTTGGGATGGTTTGGAATATTTTGATTGACTTTATGTCTAGAAAAGCTAATGAAGGTTCCCATATTTTGGCGGTGATTGGCTTGTTGTTATCTCTCTAATTGGAATTTTAAACCATCCCAATATTAAAAAAAAGAAAGCAAAAAAGAATTATGAGCTTTACTCTATCTACTCTATCCGATCCACAATATAAGTCCGTTTCTAGAAGAATGGCTTGGTCTATAATATAAGTCATTTGAAGAGAAATTAATACTTATTTGTTAATTTTGTCCCTGTTATCAAGGTTTTAAAACCTGAACCAGACCGGCTTGTTCGGTTCAAGTTTTTTTTAAAAAAAAATCAATTTTTTTAAAAAAATTCTTTAGAATTTTATATTAATAAGCATAAAATCTTCAATTTTTCACCGATTTGGCCTTGGGTTAGCTTCAATTTGACCCGATCTAACCCACTAACCTTTGACCTAATACCCTGATCAGTTCGAGTTTCAGAACCTTACCTATAATTAATGTTTAAATTTGACTTCTTATTTTTCTCTCCCTCTCAATACCTCATTTAATATGGATAAAATTAAAAATTTCCTCTAATTTAAGGTAAATTTAATAAGTTAATTACCATTTTTATTTTTGATGAGTTTTTTGAAATGCCTTATATCATGAATCAAAGAAAATACTTTTAAACTCAGTGCATGTTTGGAAACACTTATTTTTTGAATATAAGTGCTTATTACGCAAGCCGAGATAAAACTCCTTTCACATACTTACCTCGTATACCATGAATCACGATTTATAAGCACTTATTGCCTAAAAATAAACTATTACAAACGAGCACTCACTTGTTTTTACATGCGAAAACCCACCCATTATCTTAGTGAGAAATCACAACATTTTGACCAAATAAACAAAAAAATTGCAGGTTTCTAGTTTCTTCTTCTTTTCTATATATATGTACGCGCAGTGTAAGAGGCATTTAAGCTCAAAGCTTTGGATAGAGTGGAAGCCTCATTCTGAAAATGATTCGAAGAAGCTCAGTGAGTATCTTCTTAATTGTTTCTCTCATCCTTCATGGCTGCTTCTTCTTTATCTTTACCTTACAAAATTAATCGCATTATTACTCTCTGAAATTTTGTTACTATATCAGTTGTTTATCTTTACTATTCTTGTGATAGTAAACTCTTGATCAATAATTTTGAACCAGCAAACCAGATCTTGGGGTTGGCATCCTGAAAGAAGTTCTTCAACTGTTTGAGGATCCATATTTGCGAAAGTTGCATCCGTCAAGGACCCAGATTTGTAAAAGAAAGTATTTAAAAATTTTGAAAATAGTACTTATGTATTTAAGATCAAAGTTATTACCAGACTTTTCCTCCCGTTTTGGCAAAGTTATTTCTAAATTTTAGAAATGTCGTGGCAAAATTTTTTAAGATGGATGATAATGTTAATTAATTTCCTTAAATTTCAATAGTTAACCCTGAAAATTTTATATCTGAACTGTTTTAAACACTTTTTTGGATGATAAGTGCTGTCTTTTCATTTTGTCTACAGAAGGATATCAGTATCTCAAATTGATTCAAAGCCCTTGCAACTGTAACTTGTAAGGCGTTTTTTGGATTTACATGTACTCAAATTCGAGACCTCGTGTTCAAACGGCTAGAGCCCGTTTATTTGTGTACTTCATTTCAACGTCATGCTAAATTTTGTTAACATGATACTTTTAAAAACATCAGTAGTGTGAATATAAATGAAAACTTGCTTTTTCTGATAATGCTTTCAGGCTGGGGTGATAGAGAGCTCCAGGACAAAGATCATGATGAGAATCATTGCCATAGTGCTTCACTTCAAAGCATCAGAATAGCAGCAAGTCACTAACGGAGGTTCAGTCTAGCAAAAGGGACTAGTCCTTCACAACGCGATGAACCAAGGTTTGAATTCTCATTTAGGAGAGGTGCCCACATTTAATATCCGATAGTGCCTCAAACAGGACTATCTCTAATAAAAGAATACTTTGGCCTATAAAAAAAAATGGCAGCAAGTCCGATTCAGAGGATGTTGTTGAACAGAGAAGATGCAAGATTGGTCCTCCAAGTTCCTCATATTAAATGAAAGAGAATTAATAAGAACGAGTGATCACCATGAAGATTAAACTACAAAGATCGAGAAACCACCCAGTCATGGAAGAAAGACACGCTTCACAAAGTCCATCAAATATGAAATAAAAAATCGGAGCTTTCCTGATAGAAGCTCCAATAGATGCTTTGTTATCTCACCAAGTAATCACACTACAAGATCATAAGCGTGGCTTCTGAACTTTCAGGAGAAGAGCTAAGCTGGAGATCGAGGCGGAGACAGTTTAAGAAGGCCGAGGAGATCCATGTTTACAAAACGATAGAATTCTGTGCACATCATGAAATGCTGTGAAGTTGGGAGCTCATGAATTACCATAGTTACTGAAAATAAACTAAGAGCCAGATTTGTCACTTCACATAATTGATCTTTATTGTGACCAAAACATTGCTAGCTTTAAGAATGACAAAGGGATTACACCTCTCCAAGCCCTTGCCTCTATTCTCTCTACCTTCAAAAGTAGTACTTACCTCACATGGTGACACAAACTCTACTTTAATTATGGGTATCATTTATCTTAATTGTTAGGGATTATAATAAAATTATTTATTGCCCTTTGCTTAACAGCTCAAGCTTTCGAGTTGTAATAGTCCTTTTTAAAAGTAATACTTACCTCAAATGGTAACATACAATTGAAAAGGACTATTACAACTCGGAAGCTTAAGCTGTTAAGCAAAGGGCAATAAATAATTTAATTATAATCCCCAACAATTAAGATAAATGATACTTATAGTTGAAGCAAGGTTTGTGTCACATGTGAGGTGAGTACCACTTTTGGACGCAGAAGGAATAGAGGCAAGCTCCTGAAGAGGTGTATTCTTAAAGCTAGCAATGTTTTTGGTCATAATGTCACTGAATTATGTAAAAATTTAAATTTGTCTAATATGTATAATCAATATGTGAAAAAACAATCAATTTAAGATAACAGATTAGTTGCGGATTATTGATTATTCCTTGTTTTTGTGCATCTTGAATTTGGAATCTTCTTCGTTAATTCTGTGTGGTTATATTCCAAGGGCTAAAATTCGAGTCAATATGCTTGTTTTCTACACTTGACACTTCATTTGTACTTGGATATGTGAAAGGATATTCATAAAATGAAGATTGTCTATAAATAGCCGCATATGATGACAAAGTGTTGTTAAAGTATTAAGATAACCTTAGTTCCTTAGGGTAACAATGGCAAAGCATCTTGCTGGCCAAAAAAAAAAAACAAAAACAAAACACAATGGCAAAGCATCTGCATTAACAAATTGGATTTAGATGTAGAGACAAGTTAAGATCTAGGTCTTGAAATTTTTATCTATGGCGTGGATAAGGATGATGCTCGTTTTGTTTAAAATTTATTGTATATGTAAATGATGAATGTCTTTTCTTTTAATGGGAAAATTAATAAGGAGAAAGATCAAGGAAAGAAAATATTTATTAGAAAGGATTAAAAAAATTGTAATTATTTAGAAGGACTAAAAATTATAAAAAATAATTTGTTAATTACTGATTTACCCTCAGTTAAACCTAAAAAATGACAAAAAATTTAAAAATTAAAAAGAGTCCTCCTTGAGACGTAAAGGGTAACCGATGATCTCCTGCTACATTTGATTTTATCCCGATCATTTTTCTAATTCATTACCATTCTTTGATTTGGTGGTAGACGATATTGTGATAACGATAATGAACTTGTTTGGTTTTAAAATTTTCTCAATTACTTGGTGTGAATTTTGATTATTGTGTATCACTCATTGGGATTTAATTTAGTTATCAACTCTCTGATAATCTATTATTCTTCCTTTCATTTGCTTATTTGTCATTAGATCTTTTGCCTGTATTCACTTGTCCTTATTTGAATAGTTTTATAGTTTCATGTATTCACTTGTCCCAATTTGAATGGTTTTGTAAACTTGATTTTCAAATTATATCTTGATTTTTTTTTCCTATTCACTATGGAGGCTTAAAGGGTTATGGTCCGTCTCATATTCTTTTAAGTTGTGCAAATTAGAATATCTATGGATATACTATTATATAATATATATTGCTCAGTCATGAGTGCTGATAATCAGGAGAGAATATTTTGAAAGATAGTATCTATTATTGCAAACTAGAATTTCATCTATGGATATTTTTTTTATACACAGAGAATATCTATGGATATACTATTAGGGTTTAAACTTATGAACCATACAAATTAAAGGAAGAATAATAATAATACGAATATATGTACCGTGAACAGGATTCTATGGTTAAGTCTTGTTAATTTGTCTTATGGCCTGCATTAGAGCTGGGAATCAGGGCCGGCTCGGCCCTACAGGGCTGGCCCTTGACGGGCCAGGGCCGGCCCTAAAGGGCTCGGGGTCAGGAAAATTGTAATTTTTCAAGGCCCGGCCCGAGAGCATCAGGGCCAGGGCCGGCCCGCAGGGCCGAGAAATCCTTTTCACAATATTTAACTATTTTTCCTGCGTATTTTCCCTAGAGAGATATAATTAGTAAATAACAACGATTAAAGTTCTAATTTAATACATAAATGTTGTCAACATTAAGGTTTAAATAACACGTCTCTTACAACAAACAAACACAGTTACTAATGTATAATCAAAAGTAAAATCATGTCCATAAATAACTCATACAAAGGCTAAAGTATAAGAAGGTAAGAAGCTAAATACTCTAACCTCTAAACAACATAAGTATGACGACTATCATTTTCACCTTCTTCGCCACTATCATCAATTTCAAGGACATTTGATTGTGTTTCATTTTGAGCAGTGGGTTCAAATAGTCAAATAACTACAACCTCCATAAAAAATCATACTCTATTAGGCAGAATAGTATATAATATGATTTTAGTCTAAATAGGCAGAACAATATACTCAAAAATCATACTCAAAAATCACAATATGATTCAATTAGACAAAACAATATACTTAAAAATCATACTCTATACAATATGAGGACAGAGTGACATATAGATTCAACAAGGTAATTCAAAAATGTAACATGGTTCCTTTTCAAGTAAAAAAATAAAAAATAAACGGGCCTAAAGGGCCGGCCCGAGGCCCTCCAGGGTCGGCCCTTTTAAGCCCGATGCCCTACAGGACCGGCCCTTTTAGGCCCGACTTCCTTTTGAGGCTGTAATTTACAAACCCGGCCCTTGAAGGGCCAGGGCCTAAAAGAGCCAGCCCGACGGGCTCGGCCCGTTTTCCCGGCTCTAGCCTGCATTCACTTGAAGCCAATTTGAATCGGGGTTAATTTTATCATTGAAAATTTGGGTTTTAATTTTTGGTCATTCTAAATAATTATAATTCTTTTAGATTCTTTTATAATAAATATTTTCTTTCCTTGTCCTTATTCCTAATTTTTCCCTTCTTTATTTAATTTAGCTAGTTTCATTCTTGTATATTATTGTTTTAAAAATAGGAAAAATCCCATTGAAATACCCAATTCCCAAATTAATCCACCCCAACACGACAGATTCCAAATCAATCCAAGGGATCATTGGAATTTCTGAATGTTGTGCTTTTACCAAATAACATCACCCATATATTATTTCACAATCTGCAAGCCATCACCTCACCTACATGTCTTCATTATTCAGCATCAAGCAAAAATTCAACTGAAAGATAGCCGATGGGTTGGTCAATGGGAAAGGAAATAATTACTTTTTCCTATTTTTAATAATATGTATACTATTGCTACAAATTTATGAATTTATATTTTTTATACTAATTTTGAAAATGAACATGATAAAATGACAATTTATTTTCATATTTTAAAAAGTATTAAATTCCATCTCATTTTACATATCTAACGAATTAAAGACATGAAAAAGTCACCAAGACATCATTAGGAAGAGTGACTAACAGGACTAATTTCACATTCTTCCATTATTAACACGACTTAACAAAACAAAACGCAAACCATAGGAGACTAGCAGCAAATATTATTCAGCATAAATGTTACAACTATAAAACATCATCAGGCCATTTCTTCCTAACACAGTATGATGAGGTGTGGCCAGCAACCAAATCATTTTCACCACTCAAATTCCTAAACTCTTGGATATTAGCTGAACAGGGCAATTACAACATATAAGCTTACAAATTTACAAGGCGTCAAGATACCTATAATTTCTGCGTCGGTTGTACTGAAGAAGGCTACCATATGTGCGATCCCAAACACCAATATAAAGCGATTCTGTATCAGGGCTAAACGATACTCCCGAGATCTCTCCAAAAAAGTCAATCTCTTGCTCCTTCTCGAACCCTTGCTTTGCATCATAGATGTGAACGAAATCGGCTGGCTCGGCCGTCGCCATGAACTGCCCGTCAGATGTGAATCTTATGGACCGTATGGCTCCAAGGTTACCCTTCAGCACAGCTACAGACTTTGACATATTCCGGACGTCCCAAACACGACATGTCTTGTCTTGGTTCCCAGTGGCAAAGATGTAACCTTGAGGATGCCACGCTGATGCAAATGAGTAATCCAAGTGTCCGCATAATGACGTGACAGTCTATAATGCATGAAGAACATTAGCTTATCTCAACTCATCTCATGTCATATGATCCTTGAGAAAAATAAAAACAAAAATTTGAGACATGAAAGAACAGAATAGTATACCAACCTTCCCTGCTTGAGAATCCACCACTAATCCTTCAGGGTTGTCCCCGACAATAACAATTAGTTTACCATCAGGACTCAACGAAGTATGCTGCAAGAAGCATGGACATGAGATCCAATAATCATTTCTGCTGTGTTCAAAAGTTAGATATCAGATATACTAACACTAACAATTCACACCAACATGCGTGTGAAAAGAGAAAAAATAAAGACTAAATCAAACTGGAAGTTTTTTTGGCCAAAAATAAAACAGGAACTTTGTCACTTGTAAATTGCACTACTATTTTATATAATGCTCAATATATGTGGAAGATGTGACACTAGAGCCTTGGTTACTAAGTTTAACTTTTTATCCAACATTTCAATTAATCCAGCACTTATACCCTTCAATGAACACCCGTGTGGTTGCACCATTGGGAAGGAATTCCCTTTTTATTGCTCTAAAAAGAAAATATGCATGATATATTATATTCCAATTATTATTATTCAGCAGCAAGAAGCCAAAAGGCTGTCCCTCTAAAGTGGGGAAAGTCAGTTCTTCTAATTCAACCATAATAAATCAAGCTGAGATACTTACATTTACCGGCCACGGGAAGCAGAAGTGCTTGGAAAGCTCAAATCTTTCCAAATCAAAGTCTCTGACTCCACAGTCATTATTTGAAGCCATGAAATGAATAGCTCCACTGCAAGAATAATGTATTGTTATTATGAAACTATGCTTAGAGTTGGGTGATAACAAGTGGTTGAGTTTGTACTATTTGTTCTACCATTTGCACTTAATTTACAATTAGAGACTCAGTGTGTCTGGCTAAGTCTGACTCTCTTTTAAAATATTCTATTTTTCTACAACAACAATAATAATAATAATTTGCACGCCATATAGAGCCATAAATATTAATGCCCTTCATGAAAGAAAAGTCAAGTAATAAAGAATTGGAATTAAACCTCCGATCCTCGTAAATCTCAACTGCATTTGTTATTGCATTATCATCATAAGTAGTTCTGGTACAGAAGCTAATCCCGGGCCGGTCTAAGTACTGCAAGACATTAAGTATAAGCCACCGGTCAAGAAAGACAATTAATAACCAGAAACTGAACCATTGAAAATAAACATAAAATTAAACGGAGTAGATTACACAAACCTCTACTGAATTTGTTATCTAAGATAAACCCCATCTGTCTTCAAGATATATACTTTAGACGAAATTAGTTCTTTTACTAAAATAGCCTTTACTAACTTAAATATATGCATTTATATTATAATCAAATCAAATAAAAAAGAGTAGATTGTGTTTTCACTAAATTTAACAATATAAATGTACGAATTTAGGTTAATGGAGGGTGCTAAGGTAAAGCAATTTAACATATAACTAAAATGCAGCAGACTTTGAGGCCCATTACTCAGTATATTTATAAAAATAAGGAGGAAGTCTGTGTAATTATAACAAAATTAAGATGATGCATAATTCACCCAATTCAATAATATTAAATTAAGAGTTGACTTCAGGGATAAAGAAAAGAAAACAAATGGAAATGATTTCAGATTACTTCCACTTCATTAGTTCATTAATTAATAATTTATCAAATTAGAGATACAAATGCAATACAAGCTCCGTCCCACCTAAAAACAACGTCAGGAGACAAGTAAACAATGTGTGTTATTTCATGGGTTCTCTTGTAATATTATGTGGTATCTTGTGCTAATTATTTCTGTTTTAATTAGGAATTAGATAGAACCCCATGTAAGGAAGAAACGCTGTTAAAAAGCAGAAAACAGAGTATTAGATATTAGAGTATGTATAGAAGTCCCACATCTAATAATTTATGCCCCGTTTGGTAGCATGGAAGTGGGAGGAGGGAAGTGGCATTGAAAGTGGAATTGGGATTTATATATGTTTGGTGTGTTGGATGTCACTTCCCAAGGGAAGTCACTTCCATCAAAATTGATGGAAGTCACCTCCATCAAACACCCAAAAGAACTGGTGGCACTTCCTTGGAACTCATTTTAATTTCCCATTATACCCTCAACCTCTCAACCACAGCCTTCAAGCGTTCTCATCTTCAAGCGTTCTCTAGCAATGACCTTCCCTGCAATGGCAACGAAGAACCCCTCGCAGATGTGCAGAGGCGTCGACATTTATTTGTGACTATGACAGCGACGGCAACGGCGTTCTCGTCTTCTTTTGATTTCGATTTCGATTTCGATTTCATGTCTTCAAAGTTCTTTGATTTCACCTCTAAATCTGAAACTTTCGTTTCCTCTCCATCGTGCCTCTCTCCCTCTATGCCCCTTCGATCTAAACCACCATCTACCTTAGAGTCTATCCTTGTGTGAGATTCGATCTGTGGTGGCCGGTGTTTCTTCCCTTCTCCGGCGATCGATACCTCTACCTCTCAAACTCTCTTTGTTTGCTTGTTTTCGTTTGAGTTATTAGACTACTGATGCCTGGTAATTTTGAAAAAAAATGGAGGATTATGGTTGTTCTTTGGTGGCCGACCGGTGGTTGTGGTGGACTGTGGCTGCGACCAATCTATCTGTTTTTACCTTTTTCAATATGTTTTTCCAATTTTAGAAGAGGATGGATGGAGGTTCAATTTGAGTGGCGGGGACTTTGATCTAAGCAATGGACTAGGCAAAACTTTGATCCTAGGTTCAATCTTGAGTGGCAAGAATTTCAATCTGAGTCGCGAGGTTCAATCTGATGGACCGAAGATTTTTTTTTGTTTGAGAGTGCCTTGGTCTTTCCATAAGAAAAATACATATATTGATAAAAAATTCTATCTAACTTCCACCGACGTACCAAACATATTTTAAAATTCACTTCCACTCCTAGTTCCACTTCCACTTCCAATTCCACCTCCACCTCCACCTCCACTTCCAAAAAAAACTATTCCATGATATCAAACGGGGCATTAGTGGCAAATCAAAGATATATAAGCTTGAAATGAATCCAACCAAATAGATTAAGCTATTTTGGTAGAAATGGACAAATTTCATCTGTAATTAATACATAAAATTCAAAAAGATATCACAGGAACAACAATTAGGACTCGAAAGGCGGTGAAAAAAAAATATACAACAACAACAAAGCCTTTATCTCACTAGATGGGGTCAGCTACATGGATCGCACAACACCATTATGCTCTGTCAAAATATCTTTAGGTATATTATTAATTAAAAGATCTCTCTCTATGACCTCAGTGAACGTTCGTTTCGGCCTTCTTCGACCTCATTTTATAAAACCCCATACTGCTTGATCAGCCCTCCTCACTGAAGCATTCAATGGCCTTCATTAAATATGTCCAAACCACCTCAAACGACTTTCTACCATTTTTTCTTCAATAGAGGCCACTCTAACTCGTTCACTTATATGAATATTACAAATCTTATCTTTTCTTGTACGACCACATATCCATCTCAACATCCTTAACTCAGGTACCCCCATTTTATGTTCATGTTGTCTTTTTAAAGCCTAATACTCACTACCATATAACATTGCTGGTCTTATAGCAGTGCAATAGAATTTCCCTTTTACCTTATTAGGTACTTTTCAATCACAAATAACTCTACTAACTTTTCTCCATTTATACCATCCAGCTTGAATTCTGTGATTAACATTTCCATCAATTTCACCATCTTATTGTATAATTGATTTCAAATATCTAAATTTTGTCACTTGTGGAATGACTCCCCCCACCCCAAAAATTTAACTTCCACTTCACTTCAACATCGTCTCTTATCATAATTGCAATACATACATTCAGTTTTGCTCCTACTCAGACAAAAGTCTTTCAATTCCAAAGTCCATCTCCATATCTCAAGTTTAGAATTAATTTCCTCTTTGAATTCAGCCAACAGAATTATATCATTCGCAAAAAGCATGCATTTAGGGATCTCTTCTTTTATAGGCTCAGTTAGAACATCTACCACTAGGTTAAACAAATAAGAACTCAAAGCCGATCTCTGATATAAGTCAATCCTTATAGGAAAGTCCTTTGTAACACTTCCAAGCATTATAACATTGGTTGTAACCCCCTCATACATGTCCCGAATGGCTTTGATATATGCAACCCGCACCTTCTTCTTTTCCAAAGCTTTCCAAAGTACATCTCCTAGCACATGGTCATATGGTTTTTCCAAATCAATAAAAACCATATGCAAATCTCTTTCTTTGCACCTATATTTTTCCATTAGCCCCCTTAATAAATAAATCGCTTATGTTGTAAACCTTCCTAACATGAATCCAAATTGGTTTTCAGCAATATCAATTTCCAACCTCAACATGTGTTCAATCACCTTTTCCCACAATTTCATTGTATTACTTAAGCTTAATTCCTCTATAATTTGCACAATTTTGAATATTCCCTTTATTCTTATAAATAGGGATCAAAGTACTTTTTCTCTACTCATCTGGCATTTTCTTGGATCATAAAATCTCATTAAATAATTTTATGAGCTACAGCACACCCTCTTCACCCAAACATTTCCAAACTTCAATAGGAAGACCATCAGGTCCAACAGTTTTACCATTTTCCATTTTCTTAAGAGCTTCCTTAACCTTGCCAATTCGAATCCTATGGTAAAATGACAAATTGAGACCACCTTCTTGAGTTGTCAAATCTTCTCAGTCACAAGGCAACCCTTCCCTTCCATCATTGAACAACTTATAAAAGTAAGCTTCCCACCTATTAATAGCTCCATTAATAACCAAAACTTTGCCTTCTTCATCCTTTATATACCTCACTTGGTCCAAGTCTCTTGATTTTCTCTTCTTGTTCTTTGCGATCTTGTAAATCTTATGCTCTTCTACCTTTGTCCCTAACTCCTTATAAAACTCCTCATATGCTTTATTATGAGCTTCACTCACCACCTTCTTAATCTCCTTTTTAGCTAAATGATACCTTTCCCAATTTTCAACATTATTACACATGAATATATATATATATATATAGAAAGAGAGATAAAAAATTATAAAAATAGTAAAAAACAGAGAAAATGAAGATTGAAAAAAAAAATAAAAGTGATAGAGTCTCATTTTATTAATATTTATTTTATTGAGTCTGTTTTTATTATCATTTTAGGAAATCTGAAAATAAGTGGATTATCCACAAATAGGATTTAAGATATTTCAGCAATATTATTTATTATTTTAGATATTTCAGGATAAGTGGAATATCCACAAATAGGATTTAGTTCCTAGATTTTAGATATTATTTTAGATATTATTTGGATTTCTTTTAGATATTATTTTAGATATTATTTGGATTTTTTAGTTTGTATTTTGAATTAGATTTTATCTCTTTGTACTTCTATAAATTGGCTTTTAGCCTACTCAATAAAGCATGGAATATTCAGAGAGTAAATTGGTTTAGGAGATTCTCCAGGGCTGTTCTTAGAGAGTTAGTGAGATGCTTGCTTTCTCTTTATAACAGAGTATTGGCTGTTTTAGAGAGAAGGTGAGATTCTTGCCTGCTCTTTATCTCAGAATACCTTTATCCTTCTCAACATAAATTCTCAAATTATCATCTAACTTTCCCATTTATCCGTTACCTTACTCAGTACCTTAACAAATGGTATCAGAGCCGTTCGATCCGGTAACCAACCCTTCCGCTAGTTTTCCTTCCTCATTCCCATCATACACTTCTTCCACTTTTTACAAGTCATTGCAAGCATCTTATATTATCTCCCGTCTTGACACTATAATTGCTAAACTTGGCTTAAAAACCCAAGTTAGTAATTCCCAGACCCAACAAAGCAGCACAACTCCTACCATCAGAGAAAAATCCAGTGACATTGGCTTAGGAGTTAGGAAGCATGTCAGAATCCACAAGCACAGAAGCAAAAAACCTAGTCACAGCCGCTTAACTTTGTCAAGGTATTTAGCCAACAACGACGCACGTGACTCTAAACCGAGCCACCCAAAATTTTCGTATCCCATTAATTCTCCCGCAATGTCGTCGGACATCACCAAAGCTCGCTCACAGTCATACTCTTCTGATCATCTCACATTGGATGAAGATTCTACAGCAACTTCAATAAGAGCAGTGTCTGTAAGTTTGAGACCACCCTTACCAGTGACAACAAACGTGACTTTGTCGTCCGGTCCCTCGACTGTGGAGTCTGAGTGCTAGAATCACATCCTGGGAAAGTCTTCATCACCGGTGAAGCTTCAAGAAACCTTGATACATCCTTCTGATATGATTCTTATGGATTGTGGCTCCATTGATCATTTTTTCCTTGACAGATTGGTGTCTTATGTGCTACATCTTGTTCGGCCTACCCTTGTTCTTGAAGTCTCATTTAGAGTTGTTGATACATCTTATATTGCCTTCCTACCATCGCTGCCTAAACCTCCAAACATACAAGGAAGATAATTTTTTCGTTTTGCCTTGAGAACAAGGCAAATTTACAAGGAGGGGATAATGATAGAGTCTCATTTTATTAATATTTATTTTATTGAGTCTGTTTTTATTATCATTTTAGGAAATCTGAAAATAAGTGGATTATCCACAAATAGGATTTAAGATATTTCAGCAATATTATTTATTATTTTAGATATTTCAGGATAAGTGGAATATCCACAAATAGGATTTAGTTCCTAGATTTTAGATATTATTTTAGATATTATTTGGATTTCTTTTAGATATTATTTTAGATATTATTTGGATTTTTTAGTTTGTATTTTGAATTAGATTTTATCTCTTTGTACTTCTATAAATTGGCTTTTAGCCTACTCAATAAAGCATGGAATATTCAGAGAGTAAATTGGTTTAGGAGATTCTCCAGGGCTGTTCTTAGAGAGTTAGTGAGATGCTTGCTTTCTCTTTATAACAGAGTATTGGCTGTTTTAGAGAGAAGGTGAGATTCTTGCCTGCTCTTTATCTCAGAATACCTTTATCCTTCTCAACATAAATTCTCAAATTATCATCTAACTTTCCCATTTATCCGTTACCTTACTCAGTACCTTAACAAAAAGAGAGAAAGTTGTAGTAGGATTAGAGTATATATAAATGTTCTACATCTAATGGGTAAAAGGAAAATCATATATAAATAAACTTAAGGTGAATCTAACCAAGTAACTTAAGCTATTTTAGCATAATGGATAAACGTCATACATAGTTAATACATAAAATCCAACATTACACAACCCCCAATTGATTCCACAAATCCCCACATAAAGTTTCAAGAAGTGCATCACACACCAGGCCACATGATTGGGAAAAAAACACGTCACCCAACTGTATGACAGATAAGGAAACCTTCATTTGGTTTGGTTGAGAATCAATCCCCTTTCATTTGGGTTGTAGCCGTAGGAGGCGTCTAAGGCATAACCAGGGAATTGTTATTATGGTGAATGTGTGAAATGATATATGAGCAATGCAGTTTAAGCAGATATTTTCATTTTTTTCTATTTTATTATTTATAACAATTACCATTAAGAAATTAAGGTTTATACTTTGGCAATTGAGGCAGTTAGGATTTAATAAGGACTTAATTACGAATAGAACAGAGGATTTTGGGCCTAGCATGTCATTAGATCATATGTGATATTAAGGACTAGGAAAATTGGAATCATGAGGATACCAATTCTCATTAAAAATCTAATTTGTTTCAACCCTGGTCATTTTAAAAGCATTACCCGTTTCTTATAGACATGTTAAATTGATTTAGAATATTGTGGGAATTTTTCCTTTTCATTTAAACCCCATCGTGTTCTGCAATGATTAGTTAACTAATAAATAAAATAATCATTAATAGTGCGAAGCATGTAGAAGACAGGCAATACAAAAACAGTACCTTGCAAATAAGTTCTCCTTGAAAACCTCCAGCAATCATCAACTTATCTCGTACAGCCAATGTACTAATTTGTGTCTGAGTAAATCCTTCCAACAGGCTTCCAGGATGTTTCTAGAACACCAAAATTAAGAATTTCAGATGCCAAATCAAGCCGAGGTTTTCTCAACAAAAATGCAGCGCAACCACGTTTACCTCACATGGAGCTACATGCCCTGATACATTCAAGACTTCAGATCCCTTGCAACTTAGTGAAGACCAGTGAACAATAGAGTAATGTGACACGAGATATACATCATGCTTTGAAGTTGACCAAATTAAGTTCCTCAACTGCAAAGTACACATTAAAGGCTTCACATTAATGTTCCTTGTAGTATTACAAATGTGTCAAAGCTTCATATTAACGTTCCTTACATTATCAAAAACAAATGCCAAAACTAAAGTTCATGAAGAGAAAAGGCAAATTATGAATATAAAGCCTCATACGTCAAGACAAATTAATCACTATAAATGAAGACTTCTACTATTAAACCTGGGAGGGATGAAGCTTGCAGTAAGAAATTGAAAGTAAAGAATCATCACATCAGCATACTTGAAAATGAAGTATTGTTGATTTCACTGATCTAGTGTTTTGCCAGAAATCATAGTACTTTCCCCCTTTATCTGTAGGTTTGCATTCCTGCAGAGAAAACGTCTAAGGTGAAATTCTCCCACCAAAATCATTACTCAGATCATATTTGAATGCCATGTTAAATGTTTTTTACCTTCTCTGACAACTCCCCTGATTGTGGTATATTTTCATAATTCTTGTACTGCTCTAGTCTTGTTTGTCTGTATTTATCGCGAGTAATGCTCAGTCTGTCCCAAGGTATACCTTGAATATCTTTTCCCACCCTAGCTTCTGCGGCGGTGGTATCTGATATATTGTTTTCCTGCAACAGAGCACCCAAATCCACACCCGCAGGAAAAGACACAATCCCACGTAAAATACAAGAGAAAATATGTTAATGGAAACGGTTTACTCATAATCAGTTATGTACATGTAAGTCATCTGATTAACAGTTAAAAGGTTGGAATGAAAACAAGCAATCATGCCACAACAGTTGGCAGAAACAATATAAATCAGATTATCAAAATAAAAGGAACAGTTAAAAACAACTTTGGAACGAAAACAAGCAGTCACATCCACAACATCAGATATTTAAATCATAACAAAGGTTTGGCATTTGAGTTGAAACAAACCAAAGGGTCATATTGTTCGTCATCGTCATCTTCTGAATCTGAACCACCAAATATTCTTCCACGGATATATGAATCGTTTTCTACTTCCGCCATTTCATTATCATCGGCGGCATACTCCATTTCATCCCCATCGTTCTGAGCCATGTTTCCTTATGCTATTAATGCCTGGTGCATAAAAGGAGTGAGTGAAAGGGCCTAATGATTGTCTAATTCGGATGGTAAACAATACTAAGCCACTCATTAAAAATTCCAAACATCTGTTGCTAGCAGCGTGACGCCACTCACAGATATATAGCAGAATTGGAGAAGAAAGGAAAAGGTTTAAACTGACCTAATAACCAAAAGCGTTAACAAATGAAAATCGATTCATCTTGAGAGGCATATTCAACGAGGGGACGCAAACTTAGCAAAGCTCGAGAGGCATAATGCATTAATTTGCGCATGTTCAATTATTCCCAGCGCGAATCCTAAACAATCCATCCTGAGGATTTCAAAACCAGAAATTCGACTTAACATGGTCTTCAATCAAATCTTCAAAAACCCAAGAACATAATCGCAATGGGGAGAAAAGGGAATGAAAATCGATAATCAATAATTCATAAAAAAATATCGAACAAGTGAAAAATTACGTCAAGAAAATCATAACTGCATCGAAAAAACTGCAGGTAACAAGGAAAAATATAATTCATTGGAGCAAACAGCAGGAAAGCTTAAACGGGAATACAAATTCTGACCCTCTTTTCTTCGTAAATTGAATCCAACTGTACGTCCTTAGAGAAGGAAATTGATCAATAAGCCAAGGCAGAGCAGCTGCTTCACCAGTTAGATCTTCGTGATAAGGACCTGATATGCGTCTGCAATTCAGCGAGCTTCGCAGTTCGCAGGCATATATTTGAGAATTTACACAATGTTGCACATTTATCATTGTACATTATCCAATAATTAAATACGGAATCCCTATTTCATTTTAGGGCTAAGGTGTACCAAGCACTCAAACCCCGTAAAGTATTTAGTTATGTAATTTTACCCTAAGAGAAATCTCTCAGGAGATTTGCTTGCCAATCTTCTTGTTGAATTATATTTGCTAACCAATTGATGAGTATATTATCACTTCTATAAGCGAGTTTTACATTATCACTTTCGTATTGTTTCCTTTCTTCTTTTTGATAGGTGATTAACCGATTTGTTTGAACTGCCAGATCATTGGAATATGAACAAGTCTGATCATTAGAAATTTTTTCAGAGACTTCTCTATGATTATTTTATTAATTCTACCTCACAGATATGATAAATTTCCTTTCTCTCTCCTTTTTATCACACACACACACACATATATATATATATATATAATATTACTCCTACAATAAAAGTATCTTAAATATTTTTATTTGATAGAAATACTAAATCTAATAATTTAAATATTTTAATTGTGATAACAACTTACATATATTTATTTGTTTAGGTATACTTAATTATATGTACTCTTTATCAGGTCTTGAAATCATATCCTTCAAATTTAATCTAAGTTAGGTAGATATTATTTATTTAAATAATTATAAAATTATTATTAAACATTACAAACTATACAAATACTGAATTCTTCACTTTCAATATATATTATATGTTACTTGTTTAAATCTTTAAAATAAAATTTGAGATATTATACCATAAAAAACAATTGATTTTAGTGCGAGTTCTACCTTACAGAGAAACTAAACCAGAAGAAGTGTTTGCACAATATTTCATGTACTCAAGCATATATGAGAATTGTAGCTGGCCAGTGTTGCTGTGACTAATCAAGATTTTCAGTATTTCAAAATGTATCGATGGTTTGCTTTTCAATACTCCTTTTCACTATCGAAAAAAAAAGGAGAATTCCAAAAAAATATTATTTGAATTTTAAAATTCCGTTAACAAAAAGCGTAATAAGATTGACAACAAGAGTAATGAAATTGACAACGCAAGTTCTTGTCAAATTACTAATTTAAGATTTTGAAATTCAAATGGTATTTTGTAGAATTTTTCAAAAAAATAGAAAAGAAAAAGAAAGGCTTACTTGTTGCAATCAGTGTCCTTGCTGATGGAAGGAAGGGGAAAAGACAATCCACACATTTTAAGAATCAAGGGAATACGATTAGCATCATACGTTCCCCCATTGGCTAGTGCTCCTTTAATGCACTTTCATGCTTCAATATGATCTCAGCGTGTCTTGCAGATGTCATTAATGTTCTTGATGCCATTGAAGCAAGCTTTTAAGAGTTGAAGTAAGAAGTTGGTTATGTATCCACGATAAGGATCAAACCTATAACACTTCTATTTCCTAACCACATTTAAATCATTATCTAAGAAACCAAGGTGTTACAAAACCCTGGAGTAACTACGTTGCACGTAATTGTCCTTGCTAGCCACGATTAAGAAGCAACAATCACAATGGCTATCAGGATAAACATGAGAAAAGCTCCAAGCAATTTCATATTTTTGAAGGTATTACTTTGCTATTGCTTGATGATTTATGCAACATAGCAATGGAATATATATAAACAGAGGGAAGGAGGGAATGAGGAATCACAACCAAATCCTTTCTAAATGCTACTCCCATACTTTACGTTATTGCCAATTAGGTATTAATTGTCTTTGAATTAGGCAAGTAACTATGAGAGATCCGATACATAGCCTTGTCCTTTATAAATACTTTATAAGTAAGTTTTACATTGACTTGCTGGTATATTAACCCATATCGACTCAAACCTAACTATGATACCAATTGGCACATTGACCCAAACCTAACTTTGATACCAATTGGCATATTGTCCCACATCAATTGGAACTTAGCTCTGCTAGCAATTGGCCCACATCGACTTGAATCTAACTCTGATACCAATTGGCACATCAATGCAAAGTAGGCAGTGATACTTTCCCCTATTGCCCAGTACTCCTTTAATGCACTTGCATGCTTCAATGTGGTCTTGACACGTCTTGTAGATGTCATTAATGTTCTTGATGCTATTTCAACAAGCTTTTAAGGGTTCATGTACAACTTTAGTTATGTATCCATGACAAGGATCAAACCTTGAAGTAACTGTGCTGCACATAAGTATCCTTGTTGGTCATGGTTCAAAAGCAACAATCACAATGGCTACCAGAACAAACATGGGAAAAACTCCAGGTAATTTCATATTTTTGAAGGTGTTACTTCACTGCTTAATGATTTTAGGCAGCATTGGGATGTGATATATATAGGGAGAGGGAAAGGGAGAGATTGAGGAATTGCAACTAAATCCTTTCAGAATCCTACCCCCATATGAGTGATACGATACATAGTCGTTTCCTCTATAAATATCTTATAAGTGAGTTTTTAATTGATGCAATCATGTAATTTCTTAACAGAATTGAATTAAGAGAATAGGTAGAAAGAGAGTTTAGACAGAAAGAATAGAGAGAGATCTTGGAAAAAGAGGGAGGAGAATAGAGAGATGAGAGAAAGAGACATGGATGAGTTACTGAATATTCTCTAATTCATGAACAATCACACTAGTTTGCAATGAGAGGGGACTAGGCCTTATATAGAGAGCCTAATGAGTGTTGTGCCTTAATAAGAGACCAAGAAATCTTACTCATTAATGAGGGGCAATTCTGTAATTTAACACTCATCCTATCTAAACCCCTAATTAGCTAAGGAGCTCAACTATTGTTGCTCTTGGCTAATGTTATTCTAAAATAGCTACACCATTCTCAACTAATCATTTATCTCTCCACAACAAACTAACCTAACAATTGGGAATTAGGGATTACAATTGGGAAATTAGGGATTGTAATTACAATTTCATATCATTCATCAACTCACTTGGACTAGTGTCCTTGCCAGTAAATTAGCCCATATCGACTCAAATCTAACTATGATATAATTGGCACGTCGACCAGAATCTGGCTCTGATATCGATTGGCACATTGTCACACATTGACTGATACTAATTGGCTCACATTGACTCAAATCTAGTATGGATACTAATTAGCGCATCGACTCAAACTTGGCTCTAATACAAATTGGTACATCGACTCAAACATGGCTCTGATACCAATTGGCATAGTGACCCACATCAACTCGAACCTAACTCTAATACCAATTGGCACATCGACTCCAAGCAGGCTCTAATACCAATTGGCTACCAGAAGATAGGATTGAAAGAGAAAGATTAAAAGAGCTCCGTAATATGAACTCATTGATTATGAACCAGTGTTTGTCTAATGACAGGGCTTATGGTTACAACTATCTAACTAATCCCATGGTCTAACTGATCACATGCCTATCATATATCTAATATTGACATTACTAACGAGGGTCTAATACCTATCGGCACATTGGCCACTTCTAATATTGACATTGCCTAATTTGTATTTCTCAAGCTCTGCTAGCTTTGTTATTTGGGAAAAAAGAACAAGAAAGGCAACTTTAATCCCTTTGGATAAGAAGGGAAACATCCATACCTTAGCAAAATCTATTTGATTGGATTTTAGAAGAGACAAAGTTCAGATCTAGATCTGGTGTGTACTGTGTATAACGTCATTTAGGACTTTCTAGTAGTCACCAAAACGCAAAGTAACCAACCAAATTAAATTTCAAGTTCTTCAACCATAAAACATCATCATGCCATTCCTCCCCAACGTATGACAAGATGGACCGTAAGACTAGCGGTCAATATTATTGAACATGACAAGTACAACCATAAAACATCATCATGCCATTCCTCCCCATCGTATGACAAGATGGACCAAGCCACCAAATCATTTTCAACGCTCAAATTCCTAAACTTTTGGATATAAGCCCAAGTATCAGGGTACCTCCAACATATTATATGATTACATATTTACAAGGCGTCAAGTATAGTTTAGTTTTTGCGTCGGTTGTACTGAAGAAGGCTACCGTAAGTGCGATCCCAAACACCAATATAAAGTGATTCTGTATCAGGGCTAAATGATACACCAGAGATCTCTCCAAAAAAGTCAATCTCCTGCTCCTTCTCAAACCCTTGCTTTGCATCATAGATGTGCACAAAGTCAGCCGGCTCGGCCATTGCCATGAACTGCCCGTCAGATGTGAATCGTATCGACCGAATGGCTCCAAGGTTACCCTTCAGCACAGCTACAGACTTTGACATGTTACGGACGTCCCAAACGCGACAAGTCTTGTCTTGGTTCCCAGTGGCAAAAATATAACCTTGAGGATGCCATGCTGATGCAAACGAGTAATCCGAGTGTCCGCATAATGATGTGACAGTCTATAATAAATAAAGATTAAAGAACATCAGCTTATCTCAACTCATCTCATGTCATATAATCCTTCTCGAGAAGAACAAAACTAGATATTTGGGGTACACAAGAACAGAATAATATACGAACCTTCCCTGTTTGAGAATCCACCACTAACCCATCTGGGTTGTCTCCAACTATTACAATTAGTTTACCATCAGGACTCAATGAAGTATGCTGCAAGAAAAGTGGACAAGAGCTCCAATAATTATTTGTGTCGTGTTCAAACATCATATATCATATTCACTAACACTAGCAATGCACACCCATATAGTGAAAATAGAATAAAGAAAGACTACACGAGTACTGGAACATGTCATTTGTAAATTGTGATTGTACCTCATACAAGGCTTCCTTGAATGCATAAGATGTGAGCAAGGGGTCTTGGATACTAGGTTGAACATTTATCCCCAATTTTAATTTTAATTAATAAAAGACTGAAATCAGTCAGCATGGCTCATCAGTTTTAAAACACAGACTGATACTACTTGGGGGAATCCCCTTTCTGTTGCCACATAAGCCAGCACTTGTACACTTGAATGAACACGTAACACCATGTATGCTTGCACTTCTATTGGCCGAGAAAACGAAATATGTATCATCTATTAAATTCCTATCATTATTATTATTCAGCAGTAACTACATTTTTTATGACTATTTGTTTTATTGAAAAGCACAAGATACATTTCTCATCTACAAAATCTATTTTGTTCTGTTTTCCGATTCAATTTTCTTTTACGTTCAATACTATTCTAAATACCAAATGATTCTAACAAAAAAAGCAGAGTGACAAGTGCTCTTGTTGACCAAGCAAGAATATCATTCAAAATTCAAGAAGATAAATGACAAATTTGTTTCACTGACAACAAAAATATATTCAGGCCAATTAAAGGTAAAAAAGAAGCCAAAAGGTTATCCCTATAGAGTGGGCAGCAAACAATCAGCATACAATACTAGTTTATGTAAAATATTTCAGCAGACTCGTCAGTGATGGTGAAAACCTATTCCCTCTGTTTTGTTCTTAAGCAAAGGAATTCACTTTCTCTATTCGAATTTCTCAAATTGTCAAAGTAGAAGAAGAATGCAAAAACACATTACAAGACAAGGTTCTGAAACTTAAATGATCTTCAGAATACAGAAGACAAACTGCTAGTTCTACAGACAGACAAAAATGATGCTACTTCTGTTTCACTAAAGAAAATAAGGAATTTCCAAATATTTTCAATTGCTTGCTGACTCAAAAGAGACCAATGACTCAGTGATAACTACAATATCTGAGACCGGCAGTCTTAGCACGAGGCTTCACACACAAAGGCACAAAAAAGGAAAGAGAAGAAAGCCTGAACATCGTGCAAATCAAATCAGCATCAATTATCTCTCCAAAGCAATCCTTCTCAACAAGTCATGGCGGAGCTATTGTCCCTCTTTTTTCACCTTCTATCTCATACAAGTCGTAGATACCCAAAAAAAGACTACAAAAGATTACGCCAATTCTATAGATATGAAGCTGAGGTTAATACAAGCAATGATTTCTTTCCTTTTGATTCAACCACAATAAACCAGTTGGAGGTACTCACATTTACTGGCCATGGGAAAGAGAAGTGCTTAGAAAGTTGAAATCCCTCCATATCAAAGTCTCTGATTCCACCGTCATTATTTGAAGCAATGAAATGAACAGCTCCACTGCAAGAATAATGCATTGTTACCAAACAACTATACTTTTAAACTTGAGAATTATTAAAATGGTGAGAATGTGACAGCTAAGCTAAACTAAGTGGGTGATCACAGGTCCCTTTGAAATATTCTCCCTTGTTTTTTACAAGAATAATAATTGCCAATACCATATAGTCATTGAAAGTTAATGCCTATTGAGAAAGAAAAATCAAAGAGCAAAGCACTCGAGTGAGACCTTCGATCCTCATAAATCTCCACCGCATTTGTTATTGCATTATCATCATAAGTAGACCTGGTACAGAAGCTAATCCCAGGTCGATCTAAGTACTGCAAAGACAATATGCATAAGCCATCAGTCAGGAAAGACAGTAAATTACCAACAACAGAACTATTTTGCAAAATAATCAGAAAATTAAATATAATAAATTACACAAACCTCTACTGAATTTGTTACATTATATAAACCTCATCTGTTTTCACAATATATACTTTAGACCAATTTAAATTTTTTTACTAGAATGCCCTCCACTAACTTAAATATATGCATTTTAAATATAGTCAAACATAAAAAGAGTATATTGTGTTTTCATTCAATTAAACAAAAAGTTCACATGTATATAAGTTAACGGAGGATGTTTAAACATCTCAATTTCACATATGACTAAAATCTAGTAGAATTTGAGGTGTATGACTATGTATAATTAAAAAATGAGGAACCCTGTGCAATTTTAATTAGGGACCTGGACAGAGGATTTTGGGCCAAATATGTTGCTAGCTCATATCTACAATTGCGGTAGGACTAGGAATCATTAGCATACCAATTCTTATTAAAAAACTATTTTGGTTCAACCGTGGTCATTTAAAATTATTGCTCTTTGCTTATCAATAATTGAACTGATCTTGAATTTTGCGAAATTTGTTCCTTTTCCTTTAAGCCCCTGTACGTTCTGCATTGCGTAGAAAAAAAAAAAGGTCCAACAATAGTACCTTGCAAATTATTTCTCCCTGAAAACCTCCGGCAACCATCAACTTATCTCGTACAGCCAATGTACTAATTTGTGTCTGGGTAAATCCTTCCAAAAGGCTTCCAGGATGTTTCTATTGACACCACAATTTAAAAGTTCAGATGCCTAATCTAGTTGTGCTTTCCACTTTTCTCAACAAAAAAGCAGTGCAACAATGATCACCTCACATGGAGCTACATGCCCTGACACGTTCAAGACTTCAGTTCCCTTGCAACTTAGTGAGGACCAGTGAACAATAGAGTAATGTGAGACAAGATACACATCATGCTTTGAAGTTGACCAGATCAAGTTTCTCAACTGCAAAGTCCAAATTAAGGGATTCACATTAATGTTCCTTTCATTATTAAAAAAATGCGTAAACTAAGCTCGTGAAGAGAAAAGGCAAACTATGAAAATAAATCTTCATAAATCAAGACACATCAATCCCAATACATGAGAATTCCATCATTACTACTTAAAACGGGGAGGGCTGAAGCCTGCACAAAAAAATAAATAGCAGAAAATCACCGCATCAACATACTTGAAAATGAAGTATCGTTGATTTCACAGATCTAGTGTTTTGCCAGAAATCATAATACCTCCCCCCTTTGTCTGTAGGTTTGCAATCCTGTAGAGAAAAAGTACAGGGTGAAATTCTCCCACCAAAATCATTACTCAGATGATATTTGAACGCCATGAAACATATTTTACCTTCTCTGACAATTCCCCTGATTGTGGTATATTTTTATAATTCTTGTATTGCTCTAATCTTGTTTGTCTGTATTTATCGCGAGTAATGCTCAGTCTCTCCCAAGGAATACCTTGAATATCTTTTCCCCCCCTAGCTTCTGTAGCGGTGGTATCTGATATATTGTTTTCCTGCAATGGAGCACCCAAATCCCCACCCCAAAGAAAAGATGCCAACCCACATAAAAGACATGAGAAAAAGATTAAGTTAATGACTACAGTGTACTCATAAAGTTATAATTTGTCATGTACAAATAAGTCATCTGAGTAAGGATGCTAAGCTAAAGGCAGGAACAATATAAATGGGATGACCTATATAAAAGTAACAATTAAAACAGCTTGGGTAGGATGGCCAGCATTCACACCACAACATTAGATATTTAAATCATAATTCAAAACAAACCAAAGGGTCATATTGATCGTCATCATCATCTACTGAATCTGAACCCCCAACCACTCTTTGACGGATATATGAATCATTTTCTACTTCGGCCATCTCATTATCATCTGCGCCATAATCTATTTCATCTCCATGGTTCTGAGCCATGTTTCCTTATCCTGTTAATACCTGGTGCATAAAAGGAGAGAGTACAAGGTCTTAATGATCGTAAATAACTAAATAATCATCAAATTTTATCACCTTGACGCTTAATATACTATCTAATTCATGTAAGCAGTAATAAATCCCTCCTGAAAGATTACAAGCATCTGTTGCTAGCAACTTGACGCCACTTACAGAGATATATAGCATAATTGAAGAAGAAAGGCAAAACTTCAACCTAACCTAGAACAAAAAATTTTACAAATTAAAAACGATACTTATCAAAATCTAGAATCCAGACGAAGGGAATGCGAAAATGCGCAGAGCTCGGGAGACAAAATGCAAAAATTTAGGCATGCTCGACTATTCCCGCCGCTGAAACGCGACAACCATCTATTTCCGTAACCAAAACAATCCATCCTGAATTTCGAATCCAGAAATTCGACTTCCCATGGTCATCGTTCAAATCTTCAAAAAACCCAGAAACGTAATCGAAATGAAGAGAAAAGGGAATGAAAATTAATAATTCATAAAACAATTAAATAAGTGAAAACTTGACGCCAGGAAGATCATAAATGAATAATGAAAATTAAAGGTAACAACGAAAAAAATAATTCGTTGGAAATAACAGCAGGAAAGCAAATTCAGACCCTTTTTCCTTTGTAATGGAATCCAATTGCTTGTTCGTTAAAGAAGGAAATTGATCAATAAGCCAAGGCAGAGCAGCGTCTTCGCCAGTTAGGTCTTTGTGATATGGCCCTGATCTGCGTCCTCTCGTTAGGAATAGCTTATTTTTTTCTCAAGCTCTACTAGCTTTTTAATTTGAGAAAAAAAGAACAAGAAAGGCAACTTTGATCCCTTTGGACAAGAAGGGAAACATCCATACCTTAGCAAAATGTACTCGATTGGATTTTAGAAGAGAAAAAGTTCAGATCTAGGCTGGTGTGTACTGTGTATGACGTCAATTAGGACCTTTTAGTAGTCACCAAAAAACAAAGTAACCAACCAAATTTAATTTTAAGTTCTTCCATTATTAAGACGACTTTATAAAAGGAAGAAGAAAACAAGAAAACCGTAGGAGACTAGCAGTCAATATTATTGAACATGACAAGTACAACCATAAAACATCATCATGCCATTCCTCCCCCATCGTATGACAAAGATGGACCAAGCCAACAAATCATTTTCAACACTCGAATTCCTAAACTTTTGGATATAAGCCCAAGTATCAGGGTTCTTACAACATATTATATGATTACATATTTACAAGGCGTCAAGGTAAGTATAGTTTCTGCGTCGGTTGTACTGAAGAAGGCTACCGTAGGTGCGATCCCAAACACCGATATAAAGTGATTCTGTATCAGGGCTAAATGATACACCAGAGATCTCTCCAAAAAAGTCAATCTCCTGCTCCTTCTCAAACCCTTGCTTTGCATCATAGATGTGCACAAAGTCAGCCGGCTCGGCCATTGCCATGAACTGCCCGTCAGATGTGAATCGAATCGACCGAATGGCTCCAAGGTTACCCTTCAGCACAGCTATGGACTTTGACATGTTACGGACGTCCCAAACGCGACAAGTCTTGTCTTGGTTCCCAGTGGCAAAAATATAACCTTGAGGATGCCACGCTGATGCAAATGAGTAATCCAAGTGTCCGCATAATGATGTGACAGTCTATAATAAATAAAGATTAAAGAACATTAGCTCATCTCAACACATCTCATGCATATAATCCTTCTCGAGAAGAACAAAACTAGAAATTTGTGGTACGCAACAGAATAATATACGAACCTTCCCTGTTTGAGAATCCACCACTAACCCATCTGGGTTGTCTCCAACTATTACAACTAGTTTACCATCAGGACTCAATGACGTATGCTGCAAGAAAAATGGACAAAAGCTCCAACAATTACTTGTGTTGTGTTCAAACATCATATATCATATTCACTAACACTAGCAATGCACACCCATATAGTGAAAAGAGAATAAAGAAAGACTACACGAGAACTGGAACATGTCATTTGTAAATTGTGATTGTACCTTATAGAAGGCTTCCTTAAGTGCATAAGATGTGAGCATGGGGTCTTGGCTACTAGGTTGAACATTTATCCCCAATTTTAATTTTAATTAATAAAAGAGTGAAATCAGCCAGCATGGCTCATCAGTTTTAAAACACAGACTGATACAACTTGGGCGAATCCCCTTTCTGTTGCCGCATAAACCAGCACTTGTATACTTGAATGAACACGTAACACCATGTATGGTTGCACTTCTATTGCCCAAGAAAACGAAATATGTATCATCTATTAAATTCCTATCATTATTATTATTCAGCAGTAACTACATTTTTTATGACTATTTTTTTTATTGAAAAGCACAAGATACATTTCTCATCTACAAAATCTATTTTGTTCTTTTTTCCAATTCAATTTTCTTTTACGTTCTATACTATTTTAACTACCAAATGATTCTAACAAAAAAAGCACAGTCACAAGTGCTCTTGTTGACCAGCAAGAGTACCATTCAAAATTCAAGAAGATAAAGGACAAATTTGTTTCACTGACAACAAAAATATATTCGGGCCAATTGAAGGTTAAAAAAAAGCCAAAATGTTATCCCTATAGAGTGGACAGTAAACAATCAGCATACAATACGAGTTTATGTAAAAGATTTCAGCAGACTTGTCAGTGATAGTGAAACCTATTCCCTCTGTTTTGTTCTTAAGCAAAGGAGTTCACTTTCTCTATTCGAATTTCTCAAATTGTCAAAGTAGAAGAAGAATGCAAAAACACATTACAAGACAAGGTTCTGAAACTTAAATGATCTTCAGAATTCAGAAGACAAACTGCTAGTTCTACAGACAGACACCAATGATGCTACTTCTGTTTCACTAAAGAGAATAAGGAATTTCCAAATATTTTCAATTGCTTGCTGACTCAAAAGAGACCAAAGACTCAGTGATAACTACGTGAGACCAGCAGTCTTTGCACGAGACTTCACACACAAAGGCACAAAAAAGGAAAAAGAAGAAAGCCTGAACATCGTGCAAATCAAATAAACATCAATTATCTCTCCATGGTCAAGCAATCCTTCTCAACAAAACATGGCGGAGCTATTGTCCCTCTTTTTTTCACCTTCTCTGTCATATAAGTTGTAGACACCCAAAAAAAGACTACAAAAGATTACGCCAATTCTATAGATATGAAGCTGAGGTTAATACAAGCAATGATTTCTTTCCTTTTGATTCAACCACAATAAACCAGTTGGAGATACTCACATTTACTGGCCATGGGAAAGAGAAGTGCTTAGAAAGGTGAAATCTCTCCATATCAAAGTCTCTGATTCCACCGTCATTATTTGAAGCCATGAAATGAACAGCTCCACTGCAAGAATACTGTATTGTTACCAAACAACTATACATTTGAAGTTGAGAATTATTAAAATGGCGGGAATGCGACAGCTAAGCTAAACTAAGTGGGTGATCACAGGTCCCTTTGAAATATTCTCCTATTTTTTACAAGGATAATAATTGCCAATACCATATAGTCATTGAAAGTTAATGCCTATTGAGAAAGAAAAATCAATGAGCAAAGCACTCGAGTGAGACCTTCGATCCTCATAAATCTCCACCGCATTTGTTATTGCATTATCATCATAAGTAGATCTGGTACAGAAGCTAATCCCGGGTCGATCTAAGTACTGCAAAGACAATATGCATAAGCCATCAGTCAGGAAAGACAGTAAATTACCAACAACAGAACTATTTTGCAAAATAAACAGAAAATTAAATATAATAAATTACACAAACCTCTACTGAATTTGTTAAATTATATAAACCTCATCTGTGTTCAAAATATATACTTTAGACCAATTTATACTTTTTTTACTAAAATGCCCTCCACTAACTTAAATATATGCATTTTAAATATAGTCAAACATAAAAACAGTATATTGTGTTTTCATTCAATTAAACAAAAAATATACATGTATTTAAGTCAACGGAGGATGTTTAAGTATAGCAATTTCACATATGACTAAAATCTAGTAGAATTTGAGGTGTATGACTCTATGTATAATTAAAAAATTAGGAACCCTGTGCAATTTTAATTAGGGACCTGGACAGAGGGATTTTGGGCCAAATATGTTGCTAGCTCATATCTACAATTGCTGTAGGACTAGGAATCATTAGGATACCAATTCTTATTAAAAACCTATTTTGGTTCAACCGTGGTCATTTAAAAGTATTACTCTTTGCTTATCAATAATTGAATTGATCTTGAATTTTGTGAAATTTGTTCCTTTTCCTTTAAGCCCCTGTACGTTCTGCATTGCTTAGCAAAAAAATAAATAAGTCCAACAATAGTACCTTGCAAATTATTTCTCCCTGAAAACCTCCGGCAATCATCAACTTATCTCGTACAGCCAATGTACTAATTTGTGTCTGGGTAAATCCTTCCAAAAGGCTTCCAGGATGTTTCTATTGACACCACAATTTAAAAGTTCAGATGCCTAAACTAGTTGTGCTTTTCACTTTTCTCAACAAAAAAGCAGTGCAACAATGATTACCTCGCATGGAGCTACATGCCCTGACACATTCAAGACTTCAGTTCCCTTGCAACTTAGTGAGGACCAGTGAACAATAGAGTAATGTGAGACAAGATACACATCATGCTTTGAAGTTGACCAGATCAAGTTTCTCAACTGCAAAGTCCAAATTAAGGGCTTTACATTAATGTTCCTTAAATCATTAAAAAAATGCCTAAACTAAGCTCATGAAGAGAAAAGGCAAACTATGAAAATAAAACCTCATAAATCAAGACACATCAATCCCAAAACATGAGAATTCCATCATTACTACTTAAAACAGGGAGGGGTGAAGCCTGCACTAAAAAATCAAAAGTAGAAAATCACCGCATCAACATACTTGAAAATGAAGTATCGTTGATTTCACAGATCTAGTGTTTTGCCAGAAATCATAATACCTCCCCCCTTTATCTGTAGGTTTGCAATCCTGTAGAGAAAAAGTACAGGGTGAAATTCTCCCACCAAAATCATTACTCAGATGATATTTGAACGCCATGAAACATATTTTACCTTCTCTGACAATTCCCCTGATTGTGGTATATTCTCATAATTCTTGTACTGCTCTAATCTTGTTTGTCTGTATTTATCGCGAGTAATGCTCAGTCTCTCCCAAGGAATACCTTGAATATCTTTTCCCCCCCTAGCTTCAGTGGCGGTGGTATCTGATATATTGTTTTCCTGCAACGGAGCACCCAAATCCCCACCCCAAAGAAAAGATGCGAACCCACATAAAAGACATTAGAAAAAGATTAAGTTAATGACTACAGTGTACTCATAAAGTTATAATTTGTCATGTACACATAAGTCATCTGAGTAAGTTTACTAAGCTAAGGGCAGGAACAATATAAATGGCATGACCTATATAAAAGTAACAATTAAAAACAGCTTTGGTAGGACGACCAGCATTCACACCACAACATTAGATATTTAAATCATAATTCGAAACAAACCAAAGGGTCATATTGATCATCATCGTCATCTTCTGAATCTGAACCCCCAACCACTCTTCGACGGATATATGAATCATTTTCTACTTCGGCCATCTCATTATCATCTGCGCCATAATCTATTTCATCTCCATGGTTCTGAGCCATATGTCCTTATCCTGTTAATACCTGGTGCATAAAAGGAGAGAGTACAAGGTCTTAATGATCGTAAATAACTAAATAATCATCAAATTTTATCACCTTGACGCTGAATATACTATCTAATTCATGTAAGAAGTACTAAGCCCCTCCTGAAAGATTACAAACATCTGTTTAGCAACGTGACGCCACTTACAGAGATAAAAAGCATAATTGAAGAAGAGGGGCAAAACTTTAACCTAACCCAGAACAAAAACTTCTACAAATGAAAAACGATCCTTATCAAAATCTAGAATCCAAACGAAGGGAATGCAAAAATGCGCAGAGCTCGGGAGACATAATGCATAAATTTGGGCATGCGCAACTATTCCTGCCGCTGAAACGCAACAACCATCTATTTCCGTAACCAAAACTACCCATCCTGAGGATTTCGAATCCAGAAATTCGACTTCCCATGGACATCAATCAAATCTTCAAAAAAAACCCAGAAACGTAATCGAAATGAAGAGAAAAGGGAACGAAAATTAATAATTCATAAAAAAAATTAAATAAGTGAAAACTTGAAGCCAGGAAGATCGTAAATGCATTATGAAAATTAAAGGTAACAACGAAAAACAAATCGTTGGGAATAACAGCAGGAAAGCAAATTCAGACCCTTTTTCCTTCGTAAATGGAATCCAACTGCTCGTTCGTTAAAGAAGGAAATTGATCAATACGCCAAGGCAGAGCAGCGTCTTCGCCAGTTAGGTCTTTGTGATATGGCCCTGATCTGCGTCTGCAATTCACCGAGGCCGAGGAGGGTCGCAGTTCGCGAGCATATGTACAAGAATTTACAAGACGCTCGACATTTTCCCTCAATTCAGAAAATGAGTGGCACGTGAATTCTCGAAGGTGGACAAGAAATTGGTTACATAGGCCAAATCGGGTCGGATAGGTAATATTCTTGAATTTTAATTAGGGTTAATAAATCTTTCATCCCACATTTACTACGATCTTGATTAGTTTTAAATCATAGGTTTTGGTTTCCATGGATAAAATAGTTCCAATTTTTGTTAGGCTACATAGACTAAGGGCCCGTTTGGTTCGATCCCATTACACCCTGCGGTGCAGTGCAATGCGATGCAATGGTAATGCAATGCGATATTAATTACAAGGGTAGTGTTTGGTTTGATTTTTAAGCAATGTGCAATGAGTTAATATTTTAACAATTATTTAAAATTAATATATTACACAAAGTCTATTTTACCCCTTAATATAATTTTTGTAGAAAAAATAGTTACAAGACGGCGACGGCGGGAATGAAGGAGGAGGAGGTAGTGGTGGTGGCAATGATAGGGGTGGCGGTGGGCAGCGGGGGTGGAGGTGGTGGCGGGGGCGGTGGGCGGTGGGCCGGGGGCAGCGGCAGTGGAGGAGGAGGTGGCGGCGACGGTGAGGGTGGAGGAGGAGGTGGTGGCGGCGGGGAAGGAAGAGGAGGTGGTGGTAGTGGCGGTGGGCGGTGGAGGTGGAGGAGGTGGTGGTGGGCGATAGGCGGTGGGGGGCGGCGGGGGTGAGGGTGGTGGTAGAAGAGGAGGTGGTGGTGGTGGTGGCGGCAATGGGGGATGGGGGTGGAGGAGGTAGTGGTAGGCGGTGGGCGATGGGCGGTGGTGGTGGGGGCGGTGGGGGTGAGGGTGGCGGTAGAAGAGGAGGTGGTAGGTGGTGGGCAGTGGGCGGTGGTGGTGGGGGCGGCGAGGGTGAGGTTGGTAGTGGAAGAGGAGGTGGTAGTGGCGGCAGCGATAGAGAAGGAGGTGGTGGTGGCGGCGGTGGGTGGAAGAGGTGGTGGTGGGTGGTGGGCCACCGTCTAGGGTGGTGGCGGGTAAAGGTGACGGCGGTGGAGGAGATAGTGGTGGCGGCAGAGAGTGGAGGTGATGGCGGTGGAAGAGGAAGAGGTTGTGGCGGTGGCAATTGTGACGTGATGCGGCAAGTGAAATGAAATAAGTGAAACAAAGACAAAAGAAACTAAAGGGTAAATTGGACTTTTTAGACCATGCAATAGGATGGTAATGAGGATTCATAGGGGGGAGGTATGAATGAGGATTACCAATTTTTTGGTAATCTTCATTACCATGGTAAACCCTATTACCATGCTAAAGAGCTACCAAACACTCTTCTCTTGGTAATGCAATCATGATTACCATTGCAGGCATGCAATGGGGTTGAACCAAACGGGCTCTAAGTTTTAAATGGAATAAAGCTTGAAGGACTAAATTCTATGATTTAAAATTTAATTGATTCAAATTAACGTAAGGATAAATTTAAGAGACTAAAATTTATATTAATTCTTTAAATTATTACTCTAAAATATATTTTCTGGAACATTTAATAATGAAATGAAAATTGGGTCCTTACATATGGAATTAACAACACTTCATGTGATGTTGGGATTACCGTTTGTAAAAATGAATTTTATTTTAATTAACTTTTGTAAACTTGAATCAATATAATTTGATTTGTGTTTGAATATTTATTTTGGAGAAATTGTTGAAACACACTTTTCTCTCCCTATTGGGGTGAGATTTTTCCCTCTTCACAGCAAAGAGGTATTTTACCAAAGTAATTAAATCCAGGTAGATGATTGAGGTATTGGATTAAAGGCCAATGGGTTAAACTGGAGTTAATCTTAGGTCAGACCGGTGAGGACTAATGTAATTTCTCATCACAACATCCAAATTATGAATACTAACAAAGTACTGAAAATATCAAAATAATCATATAGTTATCAAATGTTCTTTACAATTTCTTTGACAAATTGGTATCATTGTATCATATATCTACCACCTAATGACAGTCGTTGGCTGTGGTAATCTGTACTTTCAAAATATTAATCATAACAAAATATCAAAATATGTTTGTGATAAAAAAAATATTCTCACCTTCAATCACTAAACTATTCAACTAATAATTATCATCATTAAAATAAGTATCAAATGCATCATTCAACTGAGACATTAGAAGGTAGGGCTGGAGAAGGAAAAGTAAAGGCACTAGGAGCAACAGAGTCATCATTTAAAGATGGAGCCCCAACAATATCATCATCTCTTATATATCAAATGAATAAAATTAGTAACATTTATGCTAAAAACATGGTTATATTCTTTTGTGTAAGAAATAAAAATATAATCTTAGATAATAGAAGCATGGTTGCTGAACCCGTAAACCGGTCCGGTCCGGGTTGACATTTTTAAAAAAAAATTACATTTTTGCTTTAGAATTTCATACTAGAAGTCTAAAATTTTCAATTTCTCACCGGTTTGGTCCCGGTTTAGCTTCGGTTTGGCCCCGGTTTGACCCACTGACCCTTAACCCAGTACCCCGACCGGTTTAATGCCCAGTCCGAGTTTTAATACCTCGAATAGAAGAGATGGTTAGAAACCTCTATAATCCTTCACGATTTGTTTAAATTAAAGATTTGTCGCTTCTTCATTATCAAATCCAGGAGTTGGATCTTCTTCAAGCACCTAAAAGTCTTAATCTTCTATCAATTAATTCATAATCAATGGGATAATAATTTTCTTTCTTCTTCTTCAATTGATTCCTAAAATGCCAACATGATAGAAGATTAATATTAATGAAATGTATGTTTAATAAAACTATATAACAACCATTCAAAATTCATAACTTTTAAGATTACCTAAACTTTAACTTTAAATTGTAGTTTGTGAAAACCAAATCATTAAGCCTTTGATGTTCTAATCTATTTCTTCTTTTAGTATAGATACACTTAAATAAGCTCCAATTCTTTCACAACCAGAAGAAAAAATTTAACTAAGAACACGTATAGCAATTTATTGCAATTTTGACATTGAACCCCCATAGTACAATCACCACTCATCTACAAACTAAAATAAAAAACATTTAGTATGTATAATAATCATAGGGTTAAGGTGCAAATTTACCAACAAAGTTTTGTCCGAGGAGCGTCTGGCACAAATATCTTTTAAAAGGGGTAAAAATACCAATGAATAATTAAAAAGAGGCATCCACCACAAAAACCGTTAATCCGTACTAACGGCGTTAAATTATAAGAGAAGAAAACCCCTAACGGCGTTAGTACGGATTTAACGGTTTTTGTGATGGATGCCCCTTTTTAATTGTTCATTGATATTTTTGCTCTTTCTTAATTGTTCATTAGTATTTTTGCCCCTTCTAAAAGATATTTATGCCAGACGCTCCTCGGACAAAACTTCATTGGTAAATTTGCACCTTAACCCATAATCATAATATGTGCTTTCAAATATAAAACTTAATATACTTATGAGGAACTAGTTTTTGGGCTGTTTTTTCACATGAATCATTATCAAACGATTCTTTATGTTCATGGTAGACATTGATTTGTTGCATCACTATAACAAAATGATTATCATTGTCAAGTGAGTGTGCCTCAAACAAACTGACCACAACATTCATCAGTCTATGCTTTTGAATAAAGTCAGGACTGTACAAGAATGCAGGATTCAACAGATATGCCATTGCATGTAGTTCATTTTCCAAATGCTTATCCCAACGACTTTGAATGATATCCGTGTAAGGCTTGTATAGTTCCTTCTTCCTCTGAAACATGTCATTGATTACATTTTTAGCCCTCTGCAAGCCTTCATAGACACAAGGCATTGAAGGTTTCTCATCCGAATCCATAATCCTCAACAATCTTATCAAAGAAGACACAAAACCAATTATTTAGAATGATGGCACTGAAAGTTTTCCCAAGTTCAATGCTTCTTAATTTGTGCTGCACGAAATGCTGATCAACAACCAAAACTTGTAAGTCATGTTTGTGCAAATATATGCTATGAAAGGTGATAAATATGGTGGCAAATCTGAAGCATCAACTGGTTTTACAAATATCATGTCATGTAATTAAACTAAGAAATTAATCAAAGTTCTCTGTCTAACATCTGTCCAATCATCAACCATGAGAGTGCAACGATTTTCTTTCCATTTAACTCGATAGCTATCAATCAGTAGTTGAAGTTCTTTTTTGCAATCTCTCAACATGCTAACTCTATACTCATGAAAACTAAGGACCTTAAACTCAAGCCCAATTACAGTAGTAGCCTCAACAGCTTTCTAAAATAAGGGACAAGTCATTGATGTAAATAGAACACAATTCATATAAGCCCAATGAGCAAAAGTTACTTTTGTATTATATTGTGCTTCTTGACTTGCCCATACACTCTTTATGCTTGGTTGGGCACAAGGACTTGTCCTAGATACAAAATAAATGTCAACCTTTCAAGTGTTAGACGCTTTCCTCTTTAAAGCAATTGGTTCCTCAACCTCTATAGCTTTAATGTCATCTTATACTTTATCATTGTGAACATTTTTTTCTTTAAACCTTCTAATAAAAATTCTTTCATTCTAGCTCTAACATCATAGAAAAGCTTCTTACAAGAACTCACTTGACTACTCATACTGGCTAAATGTTGTTTCAGCCTATTAATCCCACCTCCCCTGTAACTTGAACCACATAAAAGACATGTAAAAACATTTACGTTTCCTTCGTTCTTAACTAAAACATATTGCCAAGGTGGATCTATTTTTTGCACACTCCCTGATGGATAGGATCAGGAGGATTGGTACAATTAATATGGGGGTGGTTTCTTTCTTAGCTGCTTCATTATGTCCTTTTTCTATTAACAAATCAGAATGACACAAATACACAACTAGACATCCAGACCAAACAGACCCTTTCAAATTTCAATAAGAGAGCCAAAAGCACCCAGTTGGATAAATAATTAAAGCTATAGTGAAAGAAAAAAGCCACTAACACCAGCAACACAAAAAACAGAGCATCAGCCATGGACAATCAATTTTGAAGCAAACCAACACAATGAAAAATTAATGAATGTAGGAAATGCAAATAGATGTCAAAGAACATAGAAAGCAAACTGCTAAGCTCAGACCTTGCAACCGGCCATGGCTCATTAGCTTGGCCAAACCCTTCTTCATCGGTGTTTGAAACGTAATTAGGTGAAGAATGCCGAACTTGGCTGAGAAACAATGAAGGAGCGAAGTTGACGCCTTTATGACCCCAAATCTCAGACCTTGCAATCGACCATGACGTCTAACAGCAACACCAACAATGAGAAGAGCAACACCAACGAACAATGGCAGCTTAAGCGACGGGGAAGATGAACGATAAAGGCAAACTCCAGCGAAGTAAACGGTGACCCAACACCGATAGAATATGGCTCAAGCTTAGTCAGAGAGTCCTATAGTGTTTGACATTTGAGAGTTGAGAGTGAGAAGAAGAAGATGGCGTGGGTGTGGGTCAGAAGAATCGGGAGTTTAGGACTAATTAGGATCTGCGAGTGGACTAAAGGTTATTGTAATGTTTTCAAATTATTTAAAAAAAATAAAAAGGATGAAAAGACATCATTTCGCCCTTTTAAGAGTTAAAAAAAATATTAACTCGGGCAACTCGGAGTTACTACCAGGTCACACCGAGTCGAACTAAGTCGACTAAGTCAATGTGGGGTAAGCAAAACCAAACCGAAACCGAAAACCGAACCGAACCATATTGGGTTCGATTTTTCGGTTTAGGCATTTCGGTTGTTTCGGGTTTTCGGTTTTCCAAAAAAATTCGGTTAAAACCGATTAACCGAAATGTTACAAATATTTATTTTTTTGTTAGCCTAACCATATAAAAACTAAAAAAATTTAGACAGGCCCAGACTTAAGCCCATTTAAATATACCTTCGGTCCAACTTATTTCCAAATCTAAGTTAGCTGTAGTCCAACTTATTCCTTCGTGATTTCAAAAAATTCTTTATGTTTCATGACTCATCTTCATAATTCAATCTCATAAAATCAGATTTGAGATCCGTCTTCTTGTCTTCTAACTCTGAGCCTCTAACTGACTGAGTTTTCTGATCTTCACTTATGCCCTCCACTCTCTACTTCACGCACGACTCCCCCTTCCTCTAGAACTCCATATCCATCGTCCTCTCAGTCTTCTCCACTCTCTACTTCACTGAGCTGAAGAACGTCACCTCAGTGCCTCGCATACCATGGAAGCGTCACCATCAACGGCGTCATCGCGCTCCACTCTCCACTTCACGACTCCTCCTCAATCCAGAACTCCAGATCGACTCGAGTTCTCCAAATCCGCCGTCCTCCACTCCCGTCCGTCCGTCCGTCCGTGCGTGCGTCCGATCTCAACCTCCCTTCACCTCATCGTCTGTCCGTGCTCGTTTCGCCGTCGGTCGAGCAGGAAGAGCCGAAGAGCCTCAGATCTCAACCTCTCTTCACCTCACCGTCCGTCCGTGCACGTTTAGCCGTCAGTCAAGCAACTTGGCCTAGTCATCCCTTGGTCTTCAACTCACGAGCTTCAATTTCTGGTAAGCTTTCCGTCTTAAATCATTTTCTATGTTCACTCTCGTGGTCCTCTGGTAAGCTTGCTGTGTCCAAGTTGAATGTTTGCTTTGTTTCAATTGTTTGTTCATTTTTTTCTGCACTAGTGCACTGTAATTATGGAAGTGTGTTACTTTTTTTGAATAAAAAGGGTACCTTTTGGGGAAGAATGAACCTTTTTCACTTCTTGTTTTCATTTTTGTGAATTCTGTCTAGACTTTGAAGTGATGAATTTTTTTTTTACTTTTTTTTAAATAAAAAAGGCACCTTTGGGGGGAAAATTTTGTCTTCCTTTAATCCTTTCTATGTTCGTTTGGGAAAGATTTGTGTCTGCACCTTTTGTAAATTGTTGGGAAAGATTTTGTCTTCCTTTAATCCTTTTTATGTACGTATGGCAAATGTTTTTCTGGTCTTCTAATTCCTTAATTTTTCTGGTATATGAAGCTGATTTCTGTAATATAATCCTTGTCAAACTTGTAGTAATATAATCATTGATATACTATATTTATTCTGGTATATGAAGCAGATTTTGGTAAGTGCTTGATTCTGGTATATGAAGCAGATTTTGGTAAATGCTTGATTCTGGTCTATGAAGCAGATTTAGTAAGCAAATTTTCCTTTTCATTTTGTAAGCAAATTTCTGTAATATAATCCTTGTCATACTTGTAGTAATATAATCATTGCTATACTATATTTATTTTGGTAAGTGCTTGATTTTTGTCTTTCCTTCAGTTGTACAGGGGGCATTCAAGAATCAGGAGCAAGGCAGAATCAGAATTTGTTGTATATCAAATTTTTTGATGTTCAATATGCTTTCTTTTAAAGATAGTTGGTCAATATGATAAATCTTTAGCTTGTATTCTGATGTTAGCCAATATGAGGGCAGACCTCCAGTTGGCAATGATTCCTGACCTTCAATCTAATAATTCTTTTGATGTATAAAGCAAGGCCTCTACTAATGCTCCAGACCTCCGTTCATGTAATTGTAAATTATGTTGCATCTTTCACTGTTTTACAATACATGAGTTTGATTGTGTAAAAAACAAGTATTAAATGGTTGTTGCTGAAATTTGAAAATCACCTTTGGTTTTATTGCGTAAAATTGGTATGTAATTATTAGATTATTTGTTTGGGTTGCAGACTTGTAGTTTTTTGGCATTAGATAGGCTTGTAGATAAAAAAAAGGCCACAAGGCCCAATAAGGTTGCAGACTTGTAGTTTTTGGCATTAGATAGGCTTGTAGAAAAAAAAATGCCACAAGGCCTAATAACCGAACCAATATTAGTCGGTTATTTCGGTTTCGATTATTTCAATATTTCGGTTTCGATTTAGTCAGTAAAATTACGTAAATTCAGTTGTTCGGTTATCACCGAACACCGAATGCACACCCCTAAATGTGACCCTTGTCTATCACCCCAACCGGTATTTTGGCTGGTTCGTCGATTTCCGATCTAAATTTGTTTTGATAATATATCAAAATCAAGAATAAAAAATTAGAAGCCAAAAATATTTATTTCAACTTTAAAATGGCTTTTGAGCCTTATAAGTCATTCCAAACATTATTTTAAGTTGAAAAAGTAAATGCCAAACTCAGACTTAGTCTCTCAACATACAAATCTTGTAAGTCTTTTTTGTATACACCTAAAATTCCTCACAAATGGCAATTAATCCTAAATTAATTAAAAGGAACCATATTATTCCCATATTTTGTTATGCTAAGGCAAATTTTATTCTTTCTTTTTTTTTTTTTTGGTTTTTGCCATTAAGGCAAACTTTATTCAAACTACGCAAAATGATACATAAGATAAGAGCCCCCCTTACGATAGATGAGTCATCATTGGGTGGCCCAATAACGGCAAAGTTAAGTAGGAAAAACATTTTAACAACAAACAACTCTTAATAAGTTGGTTTAAACATGAGCCCCATAAGCAAGCCGACATTGATTATGTGGGCCAAAGCTCACATGCAAAGACTGCATCACACCTTGCAGCAAAGGATGTGGGTGAGCACATGTAAATACCTTTGTAAGAGAGCATTCTTTGAGTCCGGAGGTGTGCTCTGGCTCTGATGAACCACCAAGACGTAACTCATCTAAATTTTTTTATACTAAAGAAAAAAGGATGTGGCCATAGAAGTAAGGATGGAATTGATAAATTGACTAACAAAGCCTGCCAAAGTGATCCACCTTGTAATGCTACAATGAACTACCGAGCAACCCTGACAGTTGATAATGCCATCACCCCTCAAGGACTTCGAGAGTATAGTGATATTGAACGCCAAAAAGTAACCTGCGTACTTATTAGCAGAACCACTAGGATGAGAACCTAAAAGAGAAACTAAGTTCATGTTTGTTTTAGCTTTTTAGAAATGATTTTACAGTTTAGGTAAAGAGTTTTGTCTCGATTTACAGAAAAATATTAAAAAAAAATATTTTTTTTTTGTGCTTCTTAAACAAGCACTGAAGCGTGCAATGTCCACACGTTTTTGGAAATACCATGCCAGGAGAGAAAAGGGTGTTGATTAATTGGAGTGTGATGAAGGACTTGTTTGCTCATTTCGAGAGTGCAAAGGAGGTTAATGAGGCAAAAGAACGACTTCAAGGTGGGACTTGCAACAATAACTGAGGAATGCCGTAAATATGGTGAGACAAAGGATTCACAATTACCACGCGTTGATTAGATTAGGAATTACATTTAGTTAAGATTTGACAACATTTATTTTTGGTAGATACAGTAAATATTTTCCAAAATCAACCCTTCAAATTTGAACCATCTCTGAAGCAAAACTTATACGGTTCACACTTTTGTTTTGAAACTGCGAATGCCTAAAACCATCCGCAGATAAGATGATTCAATGATTAAGATGGGATTTGATTCACATTCAGCTCTGTAACTGTAAATAAAGGCCGCTGATTTAGTCAAGCTTTTAAACCTAATAAACAGGAGCATCTACAGTACAAAGTCTTCTTGATCCATCAAGATGTACATCAACCCAAGAAATTAAACTAAGCAAGGACAATAAAATCAGTTCTAGTTTTACTGCATATTACACTGAATCACAGATTGTTGCCACCCACCTTTTATAATGCCTCATCACTCCTAGTGGACATACCCAATGAAGGATCAAACTGCTCTCCGGTGAGGAAAACATTGTTTGGCTGCTGGTATGATGGCATGCTTGATTCTAGTATCTGATGTGGAAGCATAATTTCTGATTTAGAATATGCTCCCTCGATGCTCACCCGGTGCTTCTTCATCGGTCTCTCCCCTCCGGGGCTGTCGATAGGTGAGCCACCATTGCAACCAGAATCTGGAGTCAACGGTTCGTGGTGAGATGAAAACGATTCATCGATAGACAAACTCTTTGCTGGGGCACGTTCTTTTGCTGCTTTATCTTGGAGGGGGCACTCAGAGGTTGGAGCCGGGGTAGCTGGGTCAGTCTTGTTCTCTGGTTCTTGACACCCGTCAGCCGATGCCGGAGCATCAACACCTGAGCAAGGTGAGTCTGACAGAACCCCACCGAGCCGCTGCTGCTCTTCAATTATCTTCTTCAGGTATTTACCCTGAGCTTCTATCCGTAGTTGAAGTTGCCTCTGAACCTGTTTCACAAATATAAATCACATATTACCACTTCATATGTTCCAAAGTAATATCTTGATTTAAATAAAATATGGGTCTTGTGCTTCACACAGAATCTATAGATTTTATATTATACATATAGAACAGTAAAGGGGAGTGCATGCTCTACTAACATATAGGACAGCTTTTTTTTTTCGTTGGTAGAAAATGAGAGCACAATTTTCAGAATATGGCAGGTGAAAGCATCCCATAAAGGTCATAATTATTCGTGTCAATTCATATAACACTGGCAAAGCATATGCTATTTTATTCCCTTTTAGTCTTTATGATCGTAAATATGATAGATGTATGAACATTTAAAGTGAATTTCTCCTTCAATGTGTTTAATATACAAGATGAAATAATTTTCAGAATGACGCAAGTGAGTGCATTCATCATAAACGTCATAAATGTTCCCAAAAATTCACATGCCGATGGCAAAGCATTCACTACTTTATTCCCTTTTAATCTTTATATTAAAAAACACTACTCAAATATGAGACTTTAGTGTGTATTTCTTCTTTAGGGTGTTTAGCATCCCTTGCTGCTAGATAATCACCCATACAGATACGGCAAATTTATTAACACAAAAACAAAATCTGTCAACACAAGATTATAATTAGGTCAGAAAAAGGAAAACATGCCTCTAATTGCTCATGCAGTCGCTTCTGCACCTCCATCTGTAGCTTCAGTGCTTCAGTAATTTGTATCCCGCCACTGCAGACAGATAGACAGGCCCACTAGTATCCCTTACCACCAGACCAAATGTAACAAAAGAGATCTTTTCCGCAAGCAACTTGCCTTTCACTTAGAGAATTTTGAGCATTGAATATGTGAAAATTAATTTAACTCTCCTTGTTTCCATCTTTTCTTTTCCACTTTTTTATCTCTTTCGTTTGAAGTTTGAACTTTGTTTTTATCTTTTTTCTTTTCTTGCCAACTTTGGTTTGAACTGTCTGTGTATTGTTAAAATTTGCTTAAGCCCCCAGCTGAATGAGAATGAGTGGCAATGATTATAAACTTTTAAACACATGTATAAACCATTGTGTCCCTCATCCAAGAACTGGTGAAAGTATAAGCATCAAAAAGTAAAAGAGGCGGCTATACTCACGAAGAGCCGTCTAGATTGGAAAGCATGTCCCCTGTTTCTTTCTTTTCAGGTTTTTTCCCTTGCATCAAGAACCAAAAAAGGTATCAGGAAATAGACCTTAGAGCTCTATTTCAAAATATGAAAATCAAATCTCACAAGCAATTGAATGTGTCAATTGGAATGGGAAAAAACAATCAATAAATTGGCAAAATGAGACTGAAGACTTACCATCGGACGAGGAATCAGGGAGGTATTTTGCAAGTCGATATTTCTGGATTATATTAGATAAGAAGACTGAGCAAAGATGAAATATTGAGAATAACAAAGTTCAAGAGGTTCTAAAGCACACATTACCTGTAAATGGCTTTTGACATGATATATTGTTAGGCCTTGCACGCCCATAACTCTGAGGACCCCTTTAGGTGTGGCACCTGTGAAAAAATGGCTAGAAATTTTAAACACTTCTATTATAAGGAATCAAACTATCATGCATGGAAACTTAAATTCCAGGCGTAGCAGTCTAGCAGACATCTGACCCAGATATGCAGACAGTCCTTCACATTATACCATTTTAATCAAGAGGCAGGGACAATGACATTAGTATCATCAAAAACTAACAAATCCAAATGCTTATGCATCTCGAACTTAAGCCAATTGTACTCCTATTTGAACCCCTAACAAGTTACTAGGCACTCGTTTCTATCATATACAAATTTGGCAAAAAGCAAGGATTATATATGTGCCCTAACACTAACGGAAGTCATTAACATTCATAGATGATGTAAAGTTGCCAAAGCTAACAAATCTAAAGTAATGAAAATAATTGACACAGCTAGGAAAATCGGTTTTGATAGCCACTGAACAAATGTTTACATTTTGCCAAATAAAAGAATGCCACATATTTGGTTTGGAGAACAAAAGGAAGAAACCAGTTCATGTTAAGCAGACATGGAGAAAGAAGACTCACGATCTGGCCCACCAAGTTGTGCCACAGCATCAACAAAACGATCATGCAGCTCATGCGTCCAGCGTAAACGTTGCTTTGAGCTGAGATTAGAGTTGTTGGCAGGATTGTTACCTCCACTGAGAGGATCCATTGCACTGCCACCACAATCTAAATGCTGACCATGAACTAATAAATTGCTTCCAACTAGAGTTGAATTAGGAACAGTCTTTGGTTGATACATCTGTCATTTATCTGACAGCAGTTGGGAACCCAAAGAATCAGTATAACCCAAATAAATAACTAAGAAATGCATACTTCTTGGAATATTAGAAAACATGTCATTTAGTTATTTATTAAACAAGGAATACAAAGAATCAGTATAACCCAAACAACAGCACCAATGGCTCATGCCCCAATTTAACCTGATTTCCATAAAAGAATGTCTGAAAAACCAAGAGTTCCCTTCACTTCGATTAAACATCAGGCTGATAGCAAGGAGAAAAGAAAGTAGAGGTTATTTTTATATCCTACTGTAAACAGACTTACTCAAAGAATTAGCATTCCTAACATTCCAAAACATATATATATATATATATAAGCAACCAGAAAAAAGTTTGATCTGCATTAACCAGCTGATCTATACATCATATCAAGAGATAATTGGAGAATTACAAAACTAAGAAATAGCAAGAAGTGCACCCCATACGATGAGAGACAGAGCAGTGAGACATTTATTGCCTTCCTTTTTGGTGTCAGGACTAAAAAATTACCAGAGAATGGGCATATCATATACTAACAACAAGAGGCAAGTTATTTAGTCGCTCTTTAATATCCTAATTTCAAAATACTTAAAAACCAATTTGTAAAAAATTCGGTGGCCAAAAAAATCCGATCATGGCATATATGAAAAAAAGAATCAGTAATCTTTTATAATATGTAGAACACGTACCACAAATGGATTGTAAATTTTCCATATTTCTTAGGCTTAAACATATTATAAATCGGTTTTCATGTACTTGGAATTTGGAAATTGAAATTTTCATGAGCCAAACAGCACTCAGGGCATCAATCTTACTCGTGAAGAAATATTAACGAAAACATAAATCGAAAGTTTTTAAGGAAAGTAGCTAATCCAAACTCGTAATAACAGCAACGATAGACAGAGTGTTAAAGTTGATTATTGTTCATCACTTCGGTACCACAGAATCAGCACACACATTCAATTTTAACGGTCAATACATGGAGAAGATTATTCATTAAACTCATAGCTAAAATTAATGAACCTCATGATTCAGGCAACAATAGCTATGACACGAGCAGAAGGAATTAGGGTTTTGGTCCCACAACGAATAATAAATAAGCCTGCGCTACGATGACCATAAAAAGAGTTGAGTCTCAACCAATTTTCAGACTAATAGAGTCAAACATCCAATTTTCTCAGCTCCAGGCATACAAATTTAGAAATACAAGAAGAAGTAGAAGCTCAAATTGAAACAAGAAAAAAAAAACAGGAGAGATTGAAGACAGAAAGAAATATGGTTGAAGGGGATCGTTTTTATAACGGGAAAATCCCAAGAAATTAAAAGAGAAAATGTAGAAAAAGACGAATACTACTGAGAGAGATTGAAACAGAAAAGGAGAGAAGGGAAACTGGGCATACCCAGATCTACGAAATCCAACACACACACAAAAAAAAACTTCGCCTCCTTCAATATCGGAGCTCTGCTGAGCTCTCCTGCTACGCGTTACCCCCTCTCTCTCTCTGTCCGAGTCCAACACAGTAATGCTTTGGAATAAAACGTTACTACTTTTTTATAATAATATTAAGAGAGCGAAATAAATGCCAGTTCCACCACTTTCTAACACAATACTCCTCCCTGTCTCTTTCAAAGAGTTCAATGAATACCTAACACTGCGAAGCAAGGGATTAAAACCTGCATCAGGCATTGAATCGTTTGGGGTAATGGGTTAAAGGTCAGTAGATCAAATCAGGGCTAAAGCAGAGCTAAACCGAGACCAAACCGGTGAGTAATTGAAGATTTTAGACTTATAGTATGAAATTCTAAAGAAAAAAGTTTTAAAAAATTTTTTTTTTAAAATTGGGACCCGGACCGACCGGTCCAGATCCAAGAACACTGGTACGAACTCGTGTTTGCATTAGTGATTGAAAATATTTTTTAAATATGAATTATAATATATGAAATAAATATGTAAGAAAAGTTTTATCTTGACTTATATGAATATGATTCTATAAGGCTAAGTCAAACAAAGCCGTTCATTTCATTGCTTTGTTTTTTATTTAAAAATTATTCTTTTTTTCCATCACCAGAAAAATATCTGAATGGGTCATAAATCATCGGTTTTAATGTTATACTTGTTCATAAGATTATTTTTCATATGGTATAAATTATAAACTTGTATTTTTTTTTTTTTTTTGGTAAAATGATCAAGTGTATAATTACTATGTGGAAAATAATACACTTGTTTACCAAAATTATTGAGTGCGACAATTGAAAAAGTGGAAAAGTATATGTGAATGTATATATGCCGAAGTACACAGAATATTTGTCAGGTCGCATTTCAGAAGATGTAGGGGTCGCAAGACTCATAAGCAAAGACTAATATTTACTACTGTTTTTTTTTTTATTGAAGACAAAAATAATAATAAAAGAAGTATGTGTAGATAAC